>JAGGNH010000054.1:0-315193 GCA_026586065.1 Dioscorea zingiberensis | reverse complement strand
ATCGGATTTGTTTCACCGGAGGGTACCCATGGGATTGGCCGGAATTTACACGCCGGCAAATTTACGCTACCTTAAAAGACACACACCTTCGCTTCTTCTCAAAACCCTTTCCTTCTTTCTTCTTCACCCTAGCATGTCTCCATCTTCTATCCTCTTCTCCGAATTGTTTATCTAGAAAATTTAGTTCCTCTATCTACAAATTCATTCAATAAACACATAAATTTTTGAAGTTTTCTCTGTTATTACAGATGGGGTTTCTGATTGTTTATAAAAATATGTTTCACATATATTTTTTTATTATTATTTCAAAGATCAGTATAAAAATGGGACTCCTTGATTGTTTAATAGAAATTCAAGCGATTCATCCCTCTTTGTTTTTTCTAATTGAGTATTAAACAAAGAGCTTCCAAATTCCTTTTGTTCTCGCCTTTCTATCCAACTACTTTATCTCCTACCTATTTGCTCAACTTAGAGCTTCAAAATGAAAAGACTAATCCCAACTTAGAACTTCATTCCTGCATTTCCATATTTGGAATACCCAAATTATTAGCCTTTAAAAAAGAATAATATCCTAAACGCATACATAATGCCACTCAACACCTCATCACAGCCAGCTACTGTGTCTTCACTCTTTCGTTGCTCTCTACTCAGCCAACACGTAGAGGAACTCCTAATCTTTCAACTCATATCCGGTACCTTGGGATCTCTTTCCTGCCATTTCTGGCCCAATCAATGGCAACACGCCCGAGGATGGAGTAGGATAGAGAGAGATACGGAGATATCGCTTTTGGCATATGTATGAAAGAAGGAAATTAAGGATTTTGAGAAGAGATTGAAGGTGTGTGTTTTAAAAGCTTGCCGATATGAGATTACAATTCGGGTCGCGGTAATCCTGGCATGGGTACACCTCCCAAAGGGAAGCAAGTTAAAACCGCATTTCCTGAAGCACCCAAATTAAATAAAAACAAACTAAAAATTCGTTTACCAAAGTGAAAAATGGGAAAGCGTCTTGCAGTAACCTACCAAGATTATTACCTCCAAAACATTTGAAAATTCTAATAAATATTTTTATCTTTTTTATTTTTTAGTATTTTGGATGATTTAAATTAGTCTGAGATAATGTATTAATCCTTTTATAATCTCATTATTTTTATAAATATAAATATAAAAAATTAAAATATATTAAGGGGATTGGAGTTTTTTTAATATCATGATAAAGATATGAATATTAAACTCAAATAAGTGGATAAAAATGTCCACCTATAAAATTAAGGGGTAATTCTAATTTTTTCTGCTTATTCTTTTCCTCATACAAAATGGATAAACCACGCTTAATTAATAAAACTTGGAAGAAATAAAGCTTACATGGGTATATGTCATCTCAGTATTACATGAATCTCACTAGGCTTTTTAAGAGAAAGTCTTAATTTTGTGAGCTGTGGTTTGTTTAGTTCGGCTTTGTTGCCAGCCAACCGCCTCCGGATGGATGTTCTTAAATCGAGGTCCTCGCCCATTCTCAAAGTTTGTGTTCCTAGTGGGCATTGTGGATGGACTTCCTCATTTGTGAAACTCTGTAAACTCCGCTTGCCAATTGATTCCGGCCTAATGCCATAGCTTTGCCGTCGCTTAGTATGGAGTTGTAATCAAAACTCGTGAAAAAGTACATGAGAAAAATTACATAGCACGGAATAGTTTCTTTAAAATAAGGTGTTTATTATGGAAGTATCTCATGTTTATTTCCATCTATATGTTCCAAGTGACACTATTACCATAAGGTTCCACCTTGACCTACCATCTCTTTCCACTTGATTAGGAAAGGATGCTTTGCCCCAAATGTTTCAATTTGTCTAGGTATGCCCATAGGCCAAACATGAGACATAAGCTGTTTCCGGCTGCAATGTACAGACATTGTAGTAGTAGATGTGTTGTTGTTTTTACCCTTCGAATTTTTTTGTCTAGGTTTTGTAGGGTTAGGATTTTGTCATCCAGGGTAGCCAAGCAAAGTATTTAACCTTTGGAGGATATAGTATTTTCCATAACATAGCGCCTAGTGGGCATCTTAGGGTCTCCATCTACCTTGAAGGAGTATAGTGGATTTGATTGTGAATATTCCATTCATCACAAAGTGTATTTTCCATAGGTGGGTGTCCACTTTGTTGCTTCATCCCTAAGCATGATATGGTATTGGAGGGTGTTTAGTTGTTGTGGTTCCTTCCTCAAGTGAGTAGTCACGGTTTGAGGAGCCGCTATTTCTTCTTGTAGCTATCGTGTGTCTCTCGCTATGGTCGTATCCATTCTAGATCATATGTTGTAGGTCTGGAAGTGCACTGATTGGTGCTTAGATATCTATCAAGTTCTCCCACTCAGCAATTTATGTGCCATCTCTTGCCTATCTTCACCAATATTCTTTTAGGGTGCTATCTCTTTGCTCATATGTCTCAAGCTTACATAAGAGTGATCTCTTCCTTGGGAGCTCACAAAAGGGATTTATAGTGTTGTCTCTCAAATATGTCGCTACAAGTACTTTCTTGCATAGGCTGAACTTTCCTTCCTCTAAGGATTCTCCACCACCATTTTCTTAGGAGGGCTCTTATTGAAGGTCTTGATATTTATAATACCCCATCCTCCTTGATATTTGGGTCGATATATTATATTCCAAACTTACCGCATAATAGGCTTTGGGGTTTTGATCCTTTCTCTATATAAAATCTCAGTGAATTCCATCAATGCGCTTTTACTACCCATGCCCTGAGCTTTATCCTGACATCCAAAGAGGTTTGGGACTCAAGTGCTAAACACGGAGTTGAGCAGGTTACCTTTCCTCCCATTGATAGGAGTCGTCCCTACCAAATTTTGTGATTCTCCCTCAGATCCCATCGATGAGCTTCCTCTAGTCTTCTTTCCTGGTTTGGCCCTAATATGGGTACATACCAAAATATTCAATGGGTGTGGATTCCAATCTTACATATTCATTATATTCCCAAGCATTTCTAGTGTATGCCCAATCGTGTGTATGGATGGTCGCCTTTATCATGCGTAAAATTCTCCTCTTATGTCTCATATATCTAGTTGGGGATCAATTTAAGAGGTAGTTTGTTTTGATGATTATAGGATGGTCCTTTCCAACGGATCCATTTTTCCCCAAAGCCCCGTGCTTTCATATTATCTAGTTGGAACTCCTACCCATCGTGTCGAACGCTTTTTGAAATCCACTTTCATAAGCGCCATTCCTTTTGCTACCCCTCATGCAAAGAGATGAGTTCATCCGCAACAACTATATTGTCTTCTCAGTATGCATCTCCTTAATAAACTCTCGCTTGACTCTTATCTACAAGTGGAGTGATGATCTCTTTATAGTCGCTGAAAGAACTTTTGTAAATGATCTTCTATTGAAGCAGCTTAAAGAGGCTTATGAGCCTATAGTCTTTGATTTCTTTTTAGGGAGTCCATCTTAGGGATGAGTAGGATGTGGGCTCGCTTTAGTCTTTTCAGGTCCGCTCTTCCTTGATGAAGTTCATATAATAGTTGGTTTATGTCTTCCTTGATGAAGTGCTGATAACTGTTCATTTGAGCATAATTCTATACTATATTTTTGTAGTCTTGGCATGAGATTTTAAGGATTTGTTGTCCACCGGTGCTCAAGATTTGCTTATTTTTATCAACAGGCGAAAATAAGAGGACCCCGGAGGAAAGAAAGCATTTTGGTAGAAGCCGGGACCCCGAAGCATGTAGAAGGGCTCATACGGGCTAGTATACGGGCCGCATAAACGCTACTGTATACTAGACCCCTCGGGGAACATACGGGATGTAATACGCCCGCATAACAAGCAACCTGGCATTAGGCCCGTGATACGCGTATATATACGGCTCGTGAGCATGGGCCCGTATGGAGGGTGGTTGGCCGTGATACGGGTCCGACATGCGCCTGATACCGGCCCGTATATTGTTAAAATTGGGCGCATCCGCAGGCCCCGGCCGTAGGGTAACTTGGTAAATCGCACCCCAAAACCCTACTTGTAGTATAAAAAGGCTTAATGGGAGAGGGGTTTAGGGGGCTTGGTCCGCTGTGGCAAGAGAGACACTTGGAGAGTGGCTTGAGGTTCATCCCTTCAAGGCATAGGAGCAAGAAGAGGGAAGGTCAAGAAGGAGATAGCGAGAAGCTACTAACGTGTGATTGCGCAAATCTCATTTGCTATGTATTTCTTGCTTTCTTTTATCTTTTGTTAGATTGTCGCCTTTCATGGAGGGCTAATTTTGTAGATGCTTGGGTGGTTGGTGAACCCTTGGACATGTAAGCTAATTAATGTCTCCTTTCTACTTTGATTACTTGATTTTATTGTTGAAGTCTATTGGATGTTTTAATGTAAGTTGACCCTCTCACGCTAAGTGTAGAGCCCGAGGGATCTTCGTAGTCCATACTGGGGAAGAAGCAAACGCCTCTCCTGCGGTGTGTAGACCATCTCCAATAGAAAGGGATTACGAGTACACCGAACCCGGTACTTAGGGAGAGAGACCCCTTTAGACGTATTATTCCCGTGAATCTTTCTAAGACATTAGGTTCGAGGAACATCATCGGTAAGGGCACTAGGATTAGTAGCTCACCTCGGATTAGAGATGAAAGTGAAAGCAACGATAGGAACCCTTTGGTCACCGTGTAACCATTGAGTAAATTAAATTAGAGAAGGGCATTTATATAATTGAAGTCCAAGGGGGATCCAACTACCCGCATCCCCTCTTTATGATCGCTTAACTCCAAGCATTCAATTCCCCAATCTAGGTTTCCATTAATCAATTTTAGAGTTAGCTTGACTAATCATCGCCCCGCATTGACTAGATAGTAGACAATTGGTAAATACTAGTACTTCTTTTCTCCCGTGGATCGGCCAAAACCGACTTCTATGTCCACTCTTTTACTTGACACGCACCCGTGCACTTGCGGTTTCATCACATCAAGTGCCAACCTTGTTGGTAAATAGTCAAAGGGAATCCATATGAACATGGGGCCTTACTTTGGGTTGAGTTCCCTCAGATAGCCTTGTGGATTTCCTCTTCAAAGAAGGATTCTTCTAGGTTTGAGAGGTTCCTTTGTGCTCTTTGTTCAAATAGTATTTCCTGCTTTGATTTATATATGTGCTCTCTTGGGGTTCCAAAGAGATCTCTAAGTGCCCTCAAGTTTCTCTAGAGATCTCTTCTTAGGTTGTTATTGTACCTCAACTTGTATCCGATTTACCCAGCTTTTATGTTTCTTCTGAATTGGCAACCGTGGTGAAAGAATTTCCTATTTCCTGGGCCCCTTCTCTTAACTGTGTAACCCCGGATCACCGCCTCCTGCAGTGATTCCTTACCTTTGATTATGCTTTCAGATTCCCATGTTTGTACCTATTAGAGCTTCCTCCTCCTGTTAGGGTCAACTCCCTTTGTTTCTCGATATGATATTAGCCTCCATTGATGAGATTAAGTATTTCCTCCTTTCTCTTTGATTGGTTGGTGGTTGTTTCCTTTGTTCCATTTCTTAAGTCTATCTCCTCGATAGGAGGTAAGATTTTTTTTGCCAATTTGTAAGCTCCAAATGCATTGGATTCCATTATCGCTCTACCGCCTCTTTATCATATCCCAAACCTTCTTTCTTGGCCCTACCTTGGCTTAATCAAGGGGTATTGTTTGGTTCTTGAGGTCCACATTTCAAAAGTTATTGGGGTGTCAGATGATTTTACTGGGGAGTTCTATTTGGCGTGACTCTTTGGGAAATCGACTACTCCATTCTATTGATAAAAGAATCTGCCGAGTCGCTTAAGTTTGGCGTGGACCATCCATTCGTCTGTGTGTATTTTCTTACTATAAGGGATGGGTCGATAATTGCAATCATTGGATGAGGTTATTAAAATGGTCTTGTTCCCCTTGACTAGTTGTGTGATTGTTCCTCTCAATATTTCTTTCCGTGGAATTGAAGTCTCATGCTACCATCTAAGGCCCTTGCTACATGTTCCCTATGTTTGTGAGTTCCCCGCTGTAAGTCCCTTTTTTAGGGTTAAGTGTCACAGTGAGGTCTTATACTATAGTGTACATTTTGACATTTGTCGATAGGTACTCTTCCAATACCAAGCTATGATGGAGAAGATTCCTATGTAGGTGGTGATAAGTTTAAACCCTAAGCTTTTCCATCCTATGCAACACCCTCCTCTTGCAAGTTATTTGTCGGTAGGATCAATCTACCATCATACTTTTATGTATCTATGGTTCTCCGTGATGATTTCATTTACTAAGGAGATCGAAGTTTAATCTCTTTGTAGAGAGAAAATTTCAACATTATGGTGTTGAAGGATATCCCCACTAGGTACCTTTTCCTCCCTTCTTACTTTTCAAACACTCCAAACGTTATTCCTTATCAAACACCCCAAATGTTATTTTTCAAACAATAAAATAATTTTAGTAAAATGAAATTTGAGGTATTATGTTTAGCAAGGTATATTTATATTTCCAAATATAGCCAAATTACTTTTAAAAAGGATTCTTAGAAAGAAGTATTTAATATTTTATTTTATTAATTTTCTATATCTAACCATTTTCATTGTAAAATTTTATTGTTATTTTTGGTTTCATGGCCAAAATATTTGTCAAAATGGTTATAGGACGGAGTAACAATTAAATATTTTTAAGGAAACAAAATAGTTTTTTACAAGCCGTTTTGCTCTAAGGTTGGGTCCTATGGAACAAGACGGCCTTAGCTAGACTTACCCAACTTCCTATCTAAGTCAACATCCTCACATCATGGCCCATTTGACAATTATTATTTTTGGCCTTGTATAAAAATACATATATATTTTTTTTTAAATAGAGAAAAATGTTGCCCATTATCATCTATCTACATTTATATATCACAAAAATAAGTGCCTTATTTGTTTCCATGGTTTCATGATTTCACAATATATGGTATGATTAATTTCTTGTTTATTTTTCACTTCCATTCAAAAATATATATAGTTTTTCATGGTTTTTTATGGTTTAAAAACCATGATTTTTGTGGATTTTTTTTCAAACCATCAATTTGGTGGATTTTCATGGTTCTAAATTTTATTTGAGGAATGATAGTATTCCTAAAAGATTTCACGAACAGGTGTCACGAATGAATCGTGACTCATTCAAAGCTTCCTGATGGGTGTGTTGATGATCTCAAGGAAGACCGAACGGTCACAAATTCATTCGTGACATCCTGCTCGTGGAAGTCTTTTCTGGCTTCTCGTAAAGTAATCAGCCCATTTTATTCTACCTAAAATATCCCAAATAAATTTATAAATAACAAGTTTGCCCCTAATATAATACTCTCACCCCTTTTTTCCCCAACAATTAGAGAACGCAACCCCACCTCCACCCAACAATTCACACCGCCACTTCTAATCGCTGCCAAGCCACATCCGCTCACTCAATGGTATCTTCTTGATCGCCATTAGCTCACACTCTCTTCTTTACTTCTCTTGGTTATTTTGAGGTAAGTTTTTTATCCTTGCTCCAATTTCTTTTCTCCTTTTTGTATACTAGGAGAATCTTTTTTCTCTCTCTGAATTTTTTTTCTTTGATATATGGTTAATTAATAATTAATATTTAGCAAAACTCCTTAATTATTCCAAAATACTAGAACTTTTGGACTTAAAAAGTTTGAAAGGTTTTTGCGAATGGTGCTTTCTTTTTTCACTTTTGGTTGAAAATATATATGACATAGTTGCAATTTATAATACTATTCTAACAACAATCATATATATTTTTTTTTTTTGGTAATAAGAGCTAATAAGCTAGTTTTAACATGTTCTAAGACTACAGATCATTTTTATCAACCACTCTAGAAGTGGTCCGTTAGCCTCATATACAACTTCCTCTTCGCCTCGCTTTGCTTCTTTAGCTAGGCAACTGCTAACGTGATTTTCCTTTCTCCCAATCTTCTTTATATTCCACATTTTGATATCTTCTAACAACCTCTTGCATTCATTTATTAATCTTGCTACCCTTTAGTTGCTTTTTAGCTCTTTCGCTTGCATAGCTTTTGGGAATGGAATGGTTGTCGGTGAGGATTGTAACCCTTGGGATCCTCAATCAGCTTCAGCCTTCAATATGCCTAGCTTCAATGCCTCGCAACTCCCTTCAAAGGTTGAGTTTGCTTCTCTAATCCCTCCCTACAATACAAAAAATTCCCATTAGTATTGATCACTACAAAGCCTATATATACCTCGCACTTGTTGCCCCTTCTTTCCATGAGCCATATATATATATATATATATATATATATATATATATATATATATATATATATAACATGTTTATAATTTTTCATCTCCAAATTCCAATCCATGTTGCTCCCTCATCTCTCTCTATTATCTCGCTTTGGTTGCAAAATTCCTTTGCTAGTATTAGAGCATTGTTGGCCACCCATCTTGGATCCATTTGTATCCGTTGGAATTGCACTTCAGATCTAGCTTTCCACAAGAATAACACGCATCGAAAGTGGAAAGAATTACCCACAACCAACAAAATATACATACATAGATATGGATTCATATATCTAGGAATAATCATCCAACACAAATGTATATGTATGTATATGCGAAAGAATCAAGAAATCAATGATGTAAAACATCCAAAGATAAGGATTCTAGGTAAAGATATTTACATGCACAAGTATTGAAATCAAGAATCATCAACTATATAGGATAGAAGCTTAAAGTACTTATTTTATGCCCAAGATGTCACTACTCACCACGATATCTCTTGACCCGCCTTTCCCACCCTATGTCGAGATTTGGTAAGCAATTCAAGACTTAACATGTTTTGCCAACCACATGATAAACAAACATGCTCCTATATATATACTCTAATTGAATTGTATGGCCCCTTACATGAACATGTTCATGCAGGTTTACTGGGCCAAAGTGGGTTCTGAACTCGGGTTTTAATAGATTAACAATCCATTAACCTAAGCCTCAAGTAAGGATGTACGGGATTCATCCATACCCAACAACTGAGTTCTCATTTCTTAGAACCCATGCACACTATATGGTCTCATCTCTTGAGACGACTGTGAAAACATCCATATCAACACATCTTCACTTTGATCACCCCATTAACCTTAACGAATCTCATTCTCATCTATCAATGAGTATGTTTCTATCTTTCTCTTATTACCTATATTTATTTGCCAAAGACATCTAGGTCGGTTTAAGAAGGTCCCTCCGCACTCCGTAGTAGACCCGAAGTTCAATCCTCGTGGTGACGGAGTGCATCGCGGCAGACTCGTAGTCACGCTGCGTGGTCCCGCTTAACCGCGAGCTTCCCGTGGATGGTTCTTCCCGCCTCGTGTCCTAATCTTTTGCGGTGGGCTTTATCCCTCTTCTCAAAATCATATATATATATATATATATATATATATATATATATATATATATATATATATAACATTTTTATATTTTTTTATCTCCAAATTACAATCTCTGTCTCTCTCTCCTCTTCTCTTTTATCTCTGTTTGTTTGCAAAATTCCTTTGCTAGTATTAGAGCATTGTTGGCCACCCATCTTGGATCCATTTGTATCTCTGTTGGAATTGCACTCTGTATCTAGCTTTCCACAACTGCCATAAGGCATAAGCTATTGTTGCTTTCTCTTCTGCATTGAGTTTATATGAGCCTATTTTTCCATTTTCCAACCATCTCCAATCCACCAAATGAGTGCCCCCCACACTTGTCCTAATGTTTGTCCATTTGTCTCCAAATTTTTTTCCATATATGTTCAACCATCTTGCATTCAAAAACAAGTGGAGTTATGGGTTCATTAACTAAGTTGCATAAAGGACAGTTCCTCTGTGGACCAAATGTTAATTTTGTGAAATTAATCCATTGTGGGCAGCCCTCCATGGCATAGCTTCCACAAAAAATACTTGACTCTTGGAGCTACTTGGAGCTTCTAAAGTTGCTTCTATCCCTTTCATGGTTCTTTTTTCTCTTTTTGTTCTCAAGTCTTCATAGATTGTTGTTGTTAATGATGCATCTCTACTTCCATTCCCCCTCATCAACTTTGTCTTTTCCTTCTCCTAGTTTAGATTTTTCTTCTTGATTGTTTATGCTATTGGTTGTGGGAACATGTCATGTAGAAGTTCATCATCCCATTCATTTTCCTTTGTTAAGTGGAACACCTCCAATTTAGTTAGATTATAATTTGCATTTATAAATGTTGGCTTTAAACTAATTGGGAATTCAAAACAACCAAGGATCTATTAACATTGAATCATTGAAGCTGCAGTTCTTGTTACAGTTAAGTGTTGTCTAATATGCATTGTGACTCTTATTATTGATTTGTATCCCCAAGATGTTTTTCTATTTGTAAGTGTTCCATGGTTCTAGCCTATCATATTTCTCTTCCACCAATTTAATCCAAAGTTTATCCTTTCTATTGAGAACGCTCTAAAACATGTTTGACCATCAATGATGTTTTCATTGTCCTTAGATCTCTCATACCCAAGCCACCCTCGTGTTTGGGAGTTGTGACTGCGTCCCCAATTAATCATGTGCAATCCGGCCGGTATTGTGTACCATAGGACCGTGATGAATCAAGTTAGCAATTTTAGTAATGTTATCCAAGATGCTGCCATGAACTTCATAAGTACTAAGGGGCATATATTGGTATAGCCATAATCACAAAGTTAGCCATAGTCACCCCGCCAACCATTGAGAGGTTTTGATTTTTCCATGATGCCAGCTTTTGTTTCTATCTTATCTACCAATGGTTTGAAGGTTCACATTGGAATTTTATAAGGAGAAACCCACCTCCCCTGCATACTCTAAAGGGAAATGCTCCCCGCTTTAATTGTAGAATGTTATTAATGAAATTTCTAACTCTAGAGTTTAACCAAGAGGAAAAATAGGCTTTTGATTTGGCATGCCTTTTGCCTTGTCAAATCCATGTATATTTCCATACACAGGTTCACTGTTCTTGCATTTCTCCTTGAAGCTTCACTACATAAGAGCATGTCATCAAAGATAAAGGACATGATTCATAGACATAGAGTCATTGATCCTAACACCTTTTAGCATATTCATTGATGCATCCATGTTCAATATATTGGTAACTAGTAAGTATTTGTGAGACCAATATGAATAGGTATGGTGATAAAGGATCTCCTTTGTCTTATTCCTCTAGAGGGCTTTGAAACCATCTACCCACCCTACCATTAATAATCACAAAAGCCAATGTTGGAGTTTCAATACATTTCTTCATCCATTCTATCCACTTGCTAAGGAATTGCATCCTAGTCATAACAACCACTATGGTTTTCTAATTCATTACAACATAAGCCTTCTCCATATCTATCTTAATCATCATTATTGGGTGGAGGTATTTTCTTCTAATGAATGTACTAGTTCTTGGGCTAACAGGACATTGTCTAATGTACTTTTGCCCTTTATGAATGCATTCTCGCTCTTTACCAATAATACTATCTAAAACCCTTCTCAATCTATTGGTCATTATCTTTGTTATGATTTTGTAATTAATATTGCATAGGAAGATGGGCAACCTCGGGATTCATGATTGATCTCGAGCTAACCATTGCCCAAAGTCGATAGTCTTTAACATGTACTAGTATGTTATTTTTAGGTATAAGGCATATGTGAGTTTGGTTCCATGAGATGTGTAGTTTAGCATGCTTAAAGAAATACATAATTGCATTTATCAAAGAGTCCCCTATAGTATTCCAAAAGCTTTAAAAATTCAATATTAAGACCATTTGGCCTGTGAGACTTACCACCGCCACCGCATATCTATATGAGTGCTTGATATACCTCATATCTCGCCACCGTGTAATCACCATCTTACCCTGTCTTCAGAATGGTTGGTAAGTCATCCTGGAAGGGGCTTGTGCTAGCTCTCTTGTCTCTTTACCAATATGTCCTTATGTATAACTTAGAGTAGAAGTTTTTTGTTGATGAACACTTCTTCAATGCTCTATGGATCATCTATTATAGTGTTCAATTCTTTTTAATTTGGTTTATTCCTGTTATTTGACCTGTGGAACCCTAGTGCTTTGATGGAAAAATCTTGTATTGTTGTCTCCATCTTGTAAATCCACTTCAACCTAGATCTCTATGCCCATTTAGAAATATTTTGCCTAATCAATGCTTGGTGTAAATTGTGCAATGCCCTTTAATCTACCTTCTTGTTGATCATATGATCCTTCTTGTTGTTGTTGTTGTTGTTCATCCTCTAGTTTCTCTATTTCATCTTCTACCATTTTAATTTTTATAGTTTCCTCGTGATTTCTCTTGTTAGATCCAGCTATTTTCAAAACCTAAAGGGTTTTTTCTCATTTCTCTTCTCTAAATAGCATTCTAATAATATGGATGAGTGATCAGATTGGCATCTGGCAGTTGAGTCAGTTTATATGAATATATCTCCCCCTACCATCTATCATTTGTTGATACCCTATCTAACCTAGCCCATATTCTTGCCCTTCCTTTTTGATTATTACACTATGTATAGGGTGAATCTAAGTGCATTAATTCTGACAGACAATTCTCTATTTTGAACACATAATATGTTCTTCAAGATCATGAAATGTTGACCAATTTCATAAGTCTTCCACTAGAACGACACAGATTTTTTTACTTCATGTGATGTTTGGTGGTACTTGAGGGACGATGAATGTCCTTGACTATCAACATATTTAAAACAATTTTTAATTATAGGTTGTATGTATTTAATGATAGACTATTTTGAACGACATTATAAATGGTATGAATTTAAATTTATGGCACTATTTTATATTATGGATTATTGTGTTTTGTGATTTTTCACAATATGATTTGTCTTATCTTTTGTTATTTTTTACATTAATTTTATTGTGATTTTAACAATTTTATGTATATTTAGTAAGATTTTAATAAGATTTTTTTTATAAATTTTATTTTTAGATTTTAATCAATTCAATTTAATATGATTTGGTATCTGATCATTTTATTATTTCTCCAACCATATCATATCATTAAAACAAACACAAAACAACCTATTAACTATACCATCATTCCAAATACTGGCAGAACGATACGATAAAGTATCATACCATATCGCATTATTAAATCATGACATTACCATCCAAATAAAAATTTCAAACAAAGCTTGATATAAAGTTTTATTTAATTAAATCCATCCCATGTGGTCATTTCTCATAATATAGCAATATTTTTTACAACTAAATACCAATTTACTCACTTCGTATAAATTGCTATAAATAAATTATTTACAGCGTAATATTATGCAAGAAAAAAAAGGAAAGAAAGTTATTCTTTGAATAATAAAACTTGTTTAGCAATAATGAATTTTGTACCATCTATAAAATGCATACCAAATTGGGTTCTCTGCGAGTTTCCTTTTCACCAGGTTTTGGACACGTTGTTGTGCTTATTTTTATGGCCTTTGTCTTTGCACTGTCCTTTTAAGTTTTAAGGAGATGAAGGAACTCCCATGGAGGATTAGGATTTGAAAGCCTTTGACTTGAAGTAGTTCTCCTCTTCAATCCAGCGAAAAAGGTAAAGTTTTGTTCTTATCAGTTGTTTATGGTAGTTGGCTAGAGTTAGTTTCTGCAGATTATTCTTTTTATTTTTTAAAAAATAGTTTTGAAGTTTGTTGTGATTTTATTTCGAAGGATGAGGTTTTAAGTTTAAAAATCAGATTTTTATCTATAAGATGAGAGTTTGAGACTTTAAGAGTTCGTCTTTGTGGAAATGAATGCCTCCCTGTATTCTTCTGCAATGGAAGATGGTTCTTGCGGGAAAAAGGTGTGTTTTTTTTTTTTTTCTTTTGGAAGGGAAGATGAGAAGTTCTTTTTTGTGTTTGTTATTGTGTTCTCTCTCTGTTGTATTTTTTTGATTGAGAATGGGTTTAGAAATAGTAGATGTGACTGTTAATTTGTTTTCATTCAACAGGAGAAAATTCCTTATATTTTCATGCATTTGGAGTTATCTAATTTTCATTTTAGTGTACATTCTGCTCTGTTACTGCTTCTGCTTCTGTTCAGTGTTCTTTTACAGTACTAAATGTGTTTCTCACCATTTACTATCTTTGGGTGAAAGGCTAAAGCCCATGAGGATGATACTTGGCAGCATAGAAAGGGCCCTTTAGATCTATTGCTCTTTAATCCACAGTTGAAAAAAAGAATTCATAACCTTTGTTGTTCTTCTGCTACATTTGTGATTTCTGTGTTCTTTGTAGCTTGTGGAAATAGTTTTGTACATACATCTGCTTGATCTTCTTTGTATTCTTTATAATTTCAGACTAGAATGGAAAACACTGATTGTACCATGATTATACTTAGCCGTCTCCAAAAACTTGATCCGGAGAATGCCAATATGATCTTGGGCTACCTTCTTCTGAAAAATTGTCAACAAGAAATGATTGATTGTGCCACAGGCCCTGATAGCCTAATATATGCATTGATCAGTGAAGCTAAGGCATGCCTTGCCTGCCCTGTCAATTCTGTTGCTCCAATCTCTATGCAACCTCATTTTGATCAGTCAATCCCGGCTAGATACATGCCTGCTTCATCTATTGTACCAAGACAATTCTCTTCTTCATCAAGCTTCCGAGTTGCTGTTCCAGGTCCATTTTATGATTCTTATGATGCTTCTGCACAACAGCAAATTGTGCCCAACTTATTTCTTACACATCCTTTATTTTCCAATTTAAATGGAAAGAACTTGTGTGTTCATAACCAATCTGAGCTCTTTGGTTTGGAGGAGCCATATGCTTCAAACCCCTTGTCTCCTGGTTTTCGAAAGCAGTTATCTCTACCCAGAAGCAGCACTAACTGGTAGTTTCGGACTGAGAAATGGCCTAAGATCATCCCCCAAGATGCAGGAGTATCCTTCAAAGGTTTGCCATTATTACAACAGGGGATATTGTAGGAATGGGAACAATTGTAGGTACTTTCATGGTCAAGACATTTCTGATGGCATCTCCCAGTTGCATGGCTCTGACATCAATGAGACAGTCAATGAAGATCATGCTTTTGCTCCTGGGACGCTCGAGAAGTTAGAAATGGAGATAAGGGAACTATTGAAAACGAGGAAGGGGATACCTATCTCTATAGCCTCATTGCCAATGCTGTATCAGGAAAATACAATAGGCCTCTTCAAGCAGACGGCTATCTCACTGAAAGCCAGCTTACATGGAAAGACTGGCTGTAGCTTGACAAAGTTGCTTGGCCGGTTGAAGAATGGCATTCGTCTCATAGATAGGTACTTGAATTATATTTTTTTTTTTCTTATTGTGATATTTACTCCCAAGACCAGATAATGGAATTGTATTTCTGCTTACTTGATCTTGGATTTATGATTGTTGAACTCTTGAGCTTTTATGATTGATGTTTTTAGACCCCATGGACAACACTCTTTGGTGCTATCGGAAGATGCTCCGAGGTATATGGATTTGAGGAATGAGAAGATTGATCTTTTGGAAGCAGCTGCATCATCCTGTCAGATTTATCTTACCTTCCCTGCAGACAGTAGTACTTTCAGTGAGGAAGATGTTTTAAAATATTTCAAGTAATTTTTATGTTGAAAATTTAAAATGATGTATTCTTCTCAATTTTAGTTTTATATTTAGTGATTTCTTGTTTTTATTGTAATTCTAAGTTCCTCACCCTGCTTTCAGTCAATTTGGACCTGTTCGTGGATGTAAGGATTCCCTGCCAGGAGAAGAGAATGTTTGGATTTGTGAGCTTCCTGTACCCCTGAGACTGTGAGACTTATATTTTCCAAGGGAATTCCTCATTTTATCTGTGGCTCCCGCATTCTTGTTAAGCCTTACAAGGAAAAACTAAAGCTAACTGACAGGCAGAGTATATGTTCCTCTTTTGAGTTGCTTTTAGTCTTCCTTCTTTCTCCTTTCTTAACTAGAAGTGATTTTTATTCAGCATTGCTTATCTATTTTGAAATCCATGTTTTACGTTGCCAACTACCATGTTTCTGGTTCATATATTGTCTGTATTCTTTTTGAATGCCTGTTTATTTATTGAGAATTTAGGCAAAGTCGTTCTATAGTTTTTTTTTCCCTGTTCCGCATATAGTCCTTATAATCAAGTTGCTTTAATTTTGATAGTTTTTTATTTTAGATCTTTGGATCGGAAGAATTGAAAAACTATGTAAGTTTTACTTGTTTCAGTTGTCTGAGCACCAAAAAACATTTATTGACAATAAGTCACATCTTGTTTAAGGATGACCGATTAGTAATTCCCTTGTCCAATTATTGGTCATCCGCAATGTTATGTACATGGTTTATACATTAAATAAATTAGATGTTCTCTTGCACAATACTCATATAATACTTGATTCTCTACGTACTAATACCCATTTCTCATCAAATTTTGAAACATTAGCTCATTGTTTTTATCCATTTATATGGCACTGAAAACTCGGGGTTTTTTTTTTTTCCAATTTCTCTTATGGAGTTTCTCAGTGTTTTTTTCTACACTGTAGAAGGTTTGCAGAGAGAGTGGAGCATCCAACATACAATCCTTCTCAGTACTTTGAAACTGACCTCATGCGTCTTCCTGAGTCAAATGCTAGTGAGTAGCATTTGCTCGATAACTTTTATGTGTCTTTTCTCATGATGTTGGCTTAAAAGCTCAATGTTTATGTAACGCTTTTGTTCTCCTTTTGCAGTACCAAGATTATTCAATAAATCAAAATACTCTTCATGGCAGCATGTTGAAGAACACGCAGCAGGCACTTGAACAAGAGAGCAAGCGCCTACTCAAGCTGCAGATAAACCCTGCAATGCAGGCACACTATTCCTCTTTGGTCATAACCAAGAAAATTTTAAACTTTCTGAAGGTAAAGTATATGTTTAATTGTGTGCAAATAATTTTACAGAGTTTGTTCGATGCTCATTTTCATTGTTGGCAGATAATTTGATCAGTCCGCCCATCAGTCAAAGCCCTGGCACTGCGATCGATTATAGAGCAAGTCCTACCAGCAATAATCACAATGATCATGATTTGTAAGTGAAGGGAAATTATTATCTACAATATTAACCGAGGAACTAAATTATTATGCCAACCTGACATCATGCTACCTAAGATGGTGGCCTTCATTGGAAAGCTTTGATAAAATGCTTTAGAATCCACTAAAACTCAATCATATCTAATTGTTTAGAGTTAATCCATGCCTTTTTCATGTTATCAACTTCCACTTTAGATAATGGTGTTGAAGAAACCATTTGTTTTCATTGTCACTGTCTTCACCTATCATATAATTTAAAAAGTTTGTTGAAACATAGAAGGAATCAACGATAAACCAAACTTGTCGTATTTTCGAAAAGCTAACATCCCGTATATCTTTTTCCTCATTTGCAGTGACCATATTGAACTCCCAGACAGTCCCTTCTGATCTCTTCATCAGGAGATCATGTAGCAGTGGATTATAGAGGCATGATACCAATTTCCAATAATCCAACTATAGACTGATTCGAAAGACACCTTTTTGTTTCTTCATAGTCAAATTGGACAAAAACAGCTCTTTGGCAAATGAAATCTTACAAAACTTAGTGAAGGAATCACCAATTATATACAGAAAATACAAGTTAATATAGGTATAGGTGGTTCAGTTTATTCTTACTGCAGTAAGGTAGAATTGATAGCTTTTGAACATTGAATAGAGTTTTGTTGAGACTTTTGTGACAAAATGGACATGGTTTATTATACCAATGCAAAGAAATACTTGAAGTTTATATCAAATGAATGTATAGAGTTATATGTTCAGAAAGAGCATTGAATGATATTGCAAAGGTGTTTTGATTTGGAATTATTTGTGTGCTCTTTTATTGTTTATAGGCAAGAATTTGGTGGATGAAACCATGTGGGTGGTTCTGAGAATCATATTTTTTGTATTACTTTTTCTTTTCCCCTTTGTTTATTTTCATGGTTTTAATTCTTCAAGAGGATAACACTTTGGATTCCCCTTATCCAATTATCCAAGTTCAATGACATAAACTCCCTGGAAAGGGCACTATCTCTGAAGAGGCTTTTCTTCATGGCGATGTAGAAACAGCCTCTTGCATTAAAAAAAAAAAAAATGTGAAAGCTCGCCAGATGTGATCTAAGTAGTCTGATCTTTTCCCGGATCCCGCACACAGCAGGAGTTCTGAAATATGTGTGTGATATAAGTTCTGTTATTTATGTTTAGCAAATTAAAACTTTGGAATATTGGATGGGCCCCACGGGTGGCTGATGATGGTGGAAACCGGAAAGACATGGAACAACAATGGATGGATAGCATTGAGTACAATTTAGAATTCGGGACGCCTTGTGTTTTGATTGAGATGTCTGTCCACACATGAGCCTTTGTCAACATGAAGGGTTGCATCTTATCCACTTCGTGGGACCCAACATGACACCATGGACCCACGTTTCTTTTTTTTAAGAGGTGGATAAATTATATTTGTTTATTAATAATAGTAATTGATTTCCAAATATGGACTCCGTCAGAGTACATAAAAAATTATAAAAATTCGATTGAAAGCCCTCCTCTTAGCTAAGTTTGGTAGTACTGCCTCAGACTTCTTCCTCGTCCATTGGGGTCCTTGCCGTGTTGTCCTTAGCCTTGTCGCAGGGAGTTGCATACCTTGAGGCTAGTATCATTGGTTCCCCATAATTATAGTGACCCATATTTCATGTTACCATTATATTTGAGCCATTGTTATAGGCCGGAACCCAACTATCGATCCTTTCTCTCACAAAAGAGTGGTTGAAGATTCAAACTACATCCGCAACGCTAAGCTTCTAAATGATTGCTCTATGCTTATTTAAAAACCCTCTAGAACACAATATTTTTGGATAGGTGAGCAACAAATAAAATAAATATTTATTTATTTTTCTAGAACCCCACACACACACACACACACACACACACACACACACAAATACATGCATTTATGCAGCATTAAAAAATCAAAATCAATAGAAATTTTTTCCCTAAGAACAATAGCAGTACCTTGATTTTAACTCTATGTAAAGACCAGGGATAACTTTATGACTTGTTTATCCTTTTTATTCCCGTTCCATCTAATACAGGAACCAAATCCTAGTTCAGAAATACATCTTCAATTCATAATCATTGCTTCAGAAGTAAACAACTAGAATATAACCTCACTTTATACAAGAATTTCAGAACATTAAAAGGTTTTCCAATAGCAATGATATAAAGAAGTCATACATTATTACAATGCTTCTGTAGCTCAAAGACATGAAAGAATTGAGTGAACTAAGCCTTCTGTTTGCAGTAAAAAAAAGGAAAAACAGAGAGGAGCATGTACACCTATATTGGCAGCCTCAAAATATAGAACTAATTCGACTGCTCAGTAAGATTTTTTAAGCTATACAAAACTCTAATATTTAGTACATGGAAATTTGTGTGCAAAATTTGGCCTACATAACTGTTGAAAAGTTTGGTCTAACAAGTTTAGAAGTATGTGCAAAACCTCCACTACTATCTTTCTGTTTTTGTCATTTGGGAGTTCAATTTGGCTTCTGAAAAAAATACAAATGAGCTCTGATGAGATTCATAGAGTTAGAATGTAAACGAGGATAAAGCTTCAACTTTTGTTTTTACTCTTTGTTTTACCTTTCCTTCTCATCACTAGTTGAGTCATTGGAAAACGATATTCCAGATGGAATTTATTGGTACATGAACAACCATTAAGATGAACAAAGATCTAAAAAGTGCAGCAAAAACAAGCAAAAGAGATGAACTAAACCTTCAGTAATTTTTACTTTGTCCATTCTACTACTCAGGAAGCTTCAGTGTGGCATGTGGGCTTTGCTTGGATTCCACCTTCTTCTCCTGCTCTTGTTCTTTGAGTATTCTGGAAAATTCAGATTCTGTTAGCATTTGGAGAGTATTCATTAGGTTTAATAGTAATGAGGATTGGAAAGAAATCTGTACTTTCATTAGCATTGGAGTATATATAGGGAGACGGAGGTTATGGTGTTTGTATGAGTGTGTGCGTGCATGTATATGTAAAGTCATTCTTGTATTTTAATTCTAGTAAAAGCTTCATTTAATCATCTTCATATATGGAAATGGAACAAATAGACTAAAGCACATGAACTTTGTGTTTGCAATTGTTTCTTCTCTATCTCTTTCCCTGTGTTTCCCTATCTTTGTGTGGAGATCCCTAGATACATATTTCATTGCTTTAACATTTTCATCAAGAGCATAAGATTATTGTCATTTCATTGTTTCATTTTTTTTCATCCAATTACTTGTTGGACATCTAGTAGCCATTCCAGAAAGAGTTTCTACTCTAGGAATCATACATAATCAAGTGATCGAGCATTTTGTCTACATAGTAGTTTATCTTTTTTATGTTTTATTATTCCAATAATGCAAAGGTACAAAGAAGTTTGCTTTATCCTAATTACATTGTCCTAAACTTTGTAAAACTAGCTCTAGACTGGTTATTTAACATATTGGTCAAAAAGTATCTTGTAAACGCTTATCCACAATTGGTATGAAGGGATGTGGTGTGCCAAATCCAGGTAAAAACAGATCTACCTTCTTCTGATATTTTTCAGGATTAGGATATCAAATACATGTTACAAATTCAATCCACAAACCCTCAGAAAATAAATGAATGAATAAATAAATAGCAGTGTGTTCTCACAACAAAATCCACCAGGTTTATTTACTTCTGGAATGCAGGAAGTATTTGCTAATCAAGGAATCAAAGAAGAAAATGATAATAAAATTCATAGTAGTGATATCAGAGTATCAGGGATTATGTCAAAGTGCAGTTTTAATATCATTTGTTTCCTCAACAGTAAAAATGCATATGCAAATGTCAAGTAAACAGCAGTTCAATTGTTAAATGCTTTAATTCTTATTAACCTCATAGGATGATAGACAATATTTGTCCATGATTCAGCAATTGACAATCCAAACACAGCAAATGATAATGTTAAGGGAAAAAAAGACAAGATTGCATATAATAAGGGAAACAGAATCATCTTCTTGATGATTCAAAAAAAAAAAAAAAAAAGGGCAGCCTGGTGCTAGAAAGCTCCTGCTATGCACGGGTCCGGGGAAGAATCAGGCCACTTGGGTCTATTGATGATTCAACAAAGTGGTATTTAGGGCACAAGAATGGAATGTAATTGATGCTTCTCACTCTAATGCTTGATAAAATGATGGGTGGTTGTCATGTACCTTTCAGAAACTTTTGGCTTTCCCTCCACATGAACAACATTGCCACAGATAACCTGGGTTTTTCGGCTTGACAAAATGCTGTTTACGATTTCTGCACTGTCTAAGCTCACACAATTGAACATCCATTTCGCTGGATGGATCCTCGTATTATGAACAGGTCCGTATTTGCTGATGATTCACAATGCAGATAAAAGTAAAAATCCATGGAAGGATGGACATCAATAAAACCATTAACATGTAATGTTATCAAAATCTAATTACCTGCTGAAATGCTTAGGAACATCTTTTGCAGTGAATAAACTATCTGCTAGGAATGTAGGATGGATCAGATGAGAACTGCCACCAATTGAACCAGAATCAATTATCTCATTTCCATGATCATTGTATTTTGGTGCATCCTCTGCAAGTATGACTAAATGTTGTCCATCTGGTCTGTGTTCATATGAAAAGCAGCAAGTATATAATTAGTTTTACCTCAAACAATCAACCACTTTCAGGATGAGAACATACACTGTAATGTTCTAAAGACTGACCATCTTTGGAATATATATTGAAACTTTAAGAGAGAAGAATCACATTGAAAAACATTTAACTACCTCTCGATGAGTCAGATACTATTCCTAAACTGAGAAAGCAATTCTGTCACATTCCCATATGTCTGTCTTCCAGTGAGATACGCGCCAGCCAGAATATGTCTACCATACCTTTCATAATAAAGCATAGTTAATGAAATAATGGAAACTGGCTGCCCTCTCATTGCCTCTCAAAATGTCAGTTGTTTTCATTTCCACCTTATCAAGTAAACCAGCTGTGAGGCTGTGCTCTTTAGCATGGTAATAGCAGGATATCCCGTTGGTTCTCTTCTCCAGATTATCACTCACAGTTTGGTGAGGATTCAAATATGGAGTAGGTAAACTCTGGGGTGAATGAATTTGTTTTGAACACCAATTCCTGCCTGAGCTGAAACATTCATCTTTTGTTTGGATACCCATGGCCACCTTTATATCACTTATCTTAGAATGCAATATGTTCTCAGGGCCATAGGCATATTGGTACAACTCTTCATCACCAGAAGACTGCAATAATAGCATTCCTGCAATCTGGAATGCATATTCTGGTTCATATTTCATAATTCTGTCAATTATTTTACCCAGGAACTCAGAATTATTATCAACTTCAACCACATTTTTATTAATGGCATCCTGCACAGTACAAGAAATCAGGTTGGCTACTTAAATAACAACTTCTTGTAACGTGAATAAAATTATGAAAAGAAAGGAAAATCTGAGATCGAGCACCATTCTGTAAAAAAAGACCCAATGCACCATTAAGTAATGTGGACAAGTTTAAAGACTGAAACTTTTAAAGCATCATCAAGATCATGTGAATCAGAAAAAAAGAAACCCTAGAGACTGAAACCAATTAATAATCTTTTCTTTTCAAGAAGCCAATGCATCACATTGCAGCAACTAAGACTAATCCATTAAACGAATAGAATCAAATACCTGATCATCGTTATTGGGTGGAGTTGAAAATTCATCATATAAAGCAACAGAGACATCTCAACTTTCACCATCTCCTCCTGAGATCATATAAAACCAAATAAAATCAGAATTAGAGCTACATTTAAGGCAACAAGCCAAAGTTGAACTGAAGACTGGATGACAAGTTTAAAGGCGATCACCTTCTCAAAACCCTAGAATGGGAGACAGATTGGTAGGGCAGGACTGGCTTCTTGATTCTTGCTTTGCGTGGGTCTTCAAAGACCGCGAAGGAGACATATAGGCAGGGCGACTCAAAGAGACTTGGAGGCTTAAACCAAAATTTTAAAATGAGATTTTTAATTATTTAATATAAATTAAAATTTATTAATTTTTTTACCAAACATTTATATGAGATCTTTTTTAATTATTTTATATACTAACATGAATAATGGAAAGGAAAAAAAATCTAAACAAACAAACAAAAATTTAAACAATAGAAAGATAATAGGTTATTTTATAAAAAAAAATTAAAAAAAAAATATAGAAAAAACTATCTACTACAAAAAAATTATTTAAAATTTATTTTTCTAACTAAGTTATTAATTAAATTTTTATAATCAATTTGTTCCAACATTCATTTTTCAATTGATAATGTGGCTAATCCATTTAACATTGTTGATATTTTATTAATTTCAATTTTGAAAAACTTTTTTCGGCTGAAACAATAGTAATAAGGTAGTTTTTAAATAATTCTTGGGATTATTTTTTTAATAACTAATAAGGTAGTTGGGAGAAGATATATATTTAATTATGTATTAAACTAAAAAAAAGTTATAACTCTAGTTTATTATCTTTTATTTTAAAAAGTTAGTTGATAAAAGATATATAATTGATTAGATATTAAATTAAAAAAAATTAAATATCCGTATATTATAACAAATTATTAATATTATTAGCATGATAAAGTTAGATATTAAATTAAAAATTTTAAATATTAATTTATTATATAAATAATTATTATAACTACAATGATAAGCTTTTTTAAAAAAAAATTAAGATTTGAACTTTGTATGAGGTCTCTAATAGATATTAAAATTAAAATTAAAATTTTTAAATATAAATTTATTATAATAATCTATTATTATAGTTATGATAATAAATTTAAAAAAATAATAATAAAAAGTAAATATGAGGCTTTTAAAATTTGCGGGCCTAAAGTGGTACTTTTGAGTCGCCCCTGTTTATAGGACTTGCAATAGAATCAATTACAGTTACAGTTATGTTGTCTTTTTTATTTTTTATTTTTAACGTAATGGGAACTCGGTTTCTAATATAATAATAAATTACATGGTTGATGTCTACTCATTTAAAAAAACAAAAATGAGAATAGTTTTTTTTTATTATTATTATATGAGCAGTAAAGCGATAAAAAACCAAGGACGTGCATGCATAAGCCTCACTGGAGTATATGCTAATGGCCGTGATCACCCGACACAACCATCACGCCACACTTTCGTAAATGCGGCCTCATATAATACGAATCAAATCAAACCTCTCAAGTTAGATTCAAGCAGGATCAAATACCACAATCACTATTCACACTCCCGGATTGATTTTTGATGAGGAAACAATTGGTTACAGAAATGCATCAAATCAGTAGAGCCATATATGCAGGTCCACTGCAAACTTGGTTAGCTGAAACATAACCTGCAGTTGTTGGGCAATCTTTTCTCTAGAAGCTGTTATAGCTGTTTGTTGTCTGAGCTGTTTGTTTTCTTCTGATCATTCTTCTTTCACTATTCTCACATTTTTCATCTCACCCTCAATATTCATGTCAACTGAGGCTCATGTTGAACTTGTAAATAGTGTCAGCATGTCGGCCTAGAAACAAAGTAGTAAAATTGACTTTTGAAGGAAAATATTTTTTAGTTTTATGTAAACTCTCTTCCCTTGCAAATGTTTTTGTGACTAATTTAAC
Organism: Dioscorea zingiberensis; assembly: GCA_026586065.1. Taxonomy (NCBI): domain Eukaryota; kingdom Viridiplantae; phylum Streptophyta; class Magnoliopsida; order Dioscoreales; family Dioscoreaceae; genus Dioscorea; species Dioscorea zingiberensis. The sequence goes on along the minus strand of JAGGNH010000054.1, from coordinate 290,495 downwards.
CAAAAGCTAGCCCTTATGAGAGTATTTATTCAGACATCAAAACAAACATATATTGATCATTTTTTGTTTTTTTGACAAAGCAACAAGCGCCCCCCAAAGAAAGTCAAAGATGGGCAGCATATGCGGAACCCTTTCAACGCAATTGTGCCCACAACTTGCAAGAGGAGGGGCTCGATCCCGGGACCCGTCCATGAAAATCAAGGCCCACTTCTTAGCAAGGGAACCCGGTATCAATAGGCCATCACAAGCAAGCAGAATATATATATATATTGCTTCATAATCGTGGTTGATTTTGCAAAAACTTAGGGAAATTTATCGCTATGTTTTTTTTTCGACAAAGTGCGCATGCACCTTCCTAAAGTCAAGGGCGCATAACACCGCTTCCCCTCGTAAGGCTGCCTCACCTCATGGTCAGCTGAGCTCGAACTGGTTTGTCTCAACCAATGAAGCCTATATACAAGAAAACCCTGCACTCAATAAGGCCAAGTTATACCGCTTGGTAATTTACTACTATGTATTGGAGAACAAGATGAAAAGAAATTTTTGTGGCAGAAATCAGTCCAAGTAAGCTTCTTTGGTTCTTCCACTATTATTTTATCGTTATCAAGTTTGGTATCACAAGGAATATATAATTCGAAAGAAATAAGCGATGTTTCCAAAAATAATAAAAACATAACGTGTTTTCTTACAATTCATTATAGTAAACCCGACAAAAATCCTAAAGTTGGAAAAGACATCCACATTGGTCAAAAGAAGTCTTTAGTTTACTCAAGAGCCCCCACAGACGGAGACGGCATGGGAGGGGTCCCTGGAAGACACATAGACACAGTCAACTCAGAATGACACCTAGCTCTCTGTTTGCCATGTAACCAAGGACGGAATGTAAATCTTAATTATTATATATAAGTATGATCTATCTATTTTTTCAAAAAAAAAAAAAAGGATCAAGTTTGGTATGGATTGATTTTGTTGAATTATGAGGAGAATTGGGGGACCATGCAGATGTCTCTGAAGAATGTGATGGAAACATGGGGCCCAATTCTCATAATGTTATGCAGGAGAAGAGATTGAGCAAGGCCAAATTCATAGATGGAATTGTATAGTTCTGCTCAGAAACCCATCCACAGTCTCTGACTCTCTTCTCAATTGATAGACCAGTGATTAATGAATTAGACTACCATGATTTATCAATGATTTGTGTCATTTTTTATCATTAATTATTATTATTTTATTTTCTAATTAAATTGAAAAGAATCAAATTATATTGGATTATTTTCATAGGCTGTCTTTTGTCTCCACTTGATCTCTTTTGTTAGATTAAAATGCTTCTTTGTAGCTGTATTTCAAATATATAAATAATATAATTAATTGTTCCATTGATTGGACGGTGATGGCCCCATAAACAAAAAGAGTTCATAAGTAGGATTTTTCAAATATTAAATTACTTATTCAACCACCATATCTCTCATTATCAATGCAAAGGGCAATTGAAATTAAAAAAACTAATAATAATTAGATATGTAATTTCAACATCTCGGGTCAGTCAAGTGTATTACACTGAAAATTCTATCATTTGAGAAGGTTAGATCTGTAATTTTCTTTTTAACATTATATATATTATACATTTTTGACTTTTCTATTAATATTTGTATTATTTGGATAATACATTTTTGACAAACGCTTCCAAAAGACGCTACGATTGACAACAAAGCTATAATCCATCAATCAAGGCCATACTTCAGTATATAGACTCGATCCAAAGCACTCCGGCCCATAAAAGTTCATAAAGATCGGTAATCACTTCTAAGTAGTTTTAACTCAATACCATTCGTGTATTATTAGATAATACTTATAATTAAATTTTATTTATAAATAGATTTTTTTTATAATAAAGTTTATGAACCACTCTATTGATAATAAGTAGGTTCTTTTTTTTTGTTTTGATAAAAGGTCTTTTTCTTGTTTACCTAAATAAAAAGAATTTAAATAATTTTTTTAAAGAAAATTACGAAAAAGCCCACAGATCACATGGGCCTTCCATTTTGGATACATTTTCTAATGAGTTATAATCTAATAATAATAATAATAAACAAAGTACTTGAAGAATAGCTACTAAGAAAACCACTTCCTACTTTTTCCTCTCCTTTTCATCTCTCTCTCTCTCTCTCTCTCTCTCTCACATTGTGGAAACGGAAAGAGATCTCCTGAGAATTCCAGGAAGTCTGTCAATTCCGTTGCGGAATTCGGATCGGAAGTTCACAACGGTAGTCACATCCGGATGTTGATGAGTGCCTGGTTTTCTGTTTTTTCTATGTTTAATCTTGTGATCGGTTGGGATTTTAGGGCTCGAGGAAGAGGAAGGGGGAGATGAGCAAGGGGCGGCCCCCGGAGCCGTTGGATTTCTTTATTTGGACTGTGGAGGTATAAATTTTGGTTCTTTTTGCCATTTGATCTGGTTTTTCTTAGGCTAGTTTTGGGGTTTTCTTAGTTAAAGATTTGATTTTTAGGGATTCTAGGTGTGGGAATTAGGGCGGAAATGGTTCGAGGATTATTAGGTGATTGACTTTTGTGACTGTGTGGAGTTGTCGGTTGTGTATTTTCTTGAAATTAAATTTTGCTTGATTGTTTTGGAATGGATTGCGAGTCATGGGTGCTGTATGTGGTTGTGCTAAATGGTAGTGGTGATGGTGCTCATTGGTTGATATTGTTTTTATACCTGTGACCTCGTTGAAGTATGAATCTTGAATTTGAGCCTTTCTTTAATTGAATATGAAGGCAACTTGTACTTGAGGGAAGATGGTATTGACATTTATTTGATCTTTGGTGTGGATTATAATTTGTGGTTTTATTAATGGTTGTGCTAAACGGTGTTGGTTTTGGTGATTATTAGTCGGTTTTTATGAGTATCTATGGTCCTTGAAGTATGACACTTGATTTTTTTTTTAAATTATTTTTTCTTTGATTATGTCCACAAAGCCAAAGTTATAAGATTAATTTAGTTAGCTGTGGAAGGTGGGTTTTTTTTTACTCAATTTTTTTTTTCTGTTTTTTAATATTGAGCCGGATCTTACTTTCGGATGTAGAAATATATGGAGACACGTAATTATATAAATAAATAACCCCATCTAATATGGGATTAAGGCTTAGTTGTTGTTGTTGTTGTTTTTTTTTTTTTTTTTTTTAATTTCTTATATTTTCATTCTGGAGGTTGACATGGTTTTTGGTTGGTTGACATTATATTATGGCATCCAATTGTTGGAGGATCTAGCATTGAGAAGATTATTTGGACCAAGATTTGAAGATTGGGGCCTGAAATGATTTTCCAAACTAGGTTTTTGTTGATTTTTGGTGAGTCCATAGCCAATGTATGGGAACCTGGATTAATTTTGCTGAAACTTTTTAATGGGATCTCCCCATTACTCATGTAGCTTCTTGGAAAGAGAGTTAAGCTAATCAGGATTTCTCTTCAATAGCTATAATTCAAAAGGGTTATTCTATGGCTAGCTTTGAATATTGTAGGATGGAAAAATTATTGAGATTTGAAACTACTTAGGTAGTTCTGATGACTGTGTCCCATTTAATTACCTCTGGTAGTCTATATTGATGGAAGATTCCAAGTTATATAATGTTTCAGTGAAGCTTTCTCTGTAGAATATATCAAAATTTGATATAGGAATGTGTATCCTTTTTCATTTTCTACAGTGTGCTCATGCTATCGAAAATGGATTTACTTCAGTCCATATTTCTTGGTTGAGTGTTGACAAAAGAGCTATTTCTGACCTTCCTTTCCGAAACCTTTTCTTTTGAATGCTTTAGATTTCCTTAGTTTCTGCTATACTTATTATTTTTTTTTTTAAAAAAAATAATATTCTGCCATACTTGTTTAAACTGTCAATTTGTTTAACAAGGAATTTGCTGATAGTTGAAACTAATTTTATGTACTGTGATATTTAATATTTTCTAGTTGGCTTGAACACAGAAATTTGATTGCAGGATGTTGGTCTATGGCTGGAGGAGATAAATCTTGGTAGCTATCGACAGGTTTTTGAGGATAATGGAGTCAATGGAGAGTACTTGGAGAGTTTATCCATGTTCACTACAGAGCAGATTCTGCGATTTATCAGGCGATGCCACATGAAATGGGGAGACTTTATCACATTATGTAAAGAGCTTAGGCGCATCAAAGGTTCCATATTCTTCCTCTCTTTTCCATTATGATCCCTATGTCCATGCTTTCATGTTTAGTGTCTCAGTTTTAACATCTATTAGAGGTGGCAACAAGAAGGTTTGAGATTTTTCTATCCGGTGTTCCAGTTTATGGTATAGCCTATTTCTTAAGGGCTTAATTTTTATGCAGAATATAATGTAAGTTAAAAGCTCATCAGTGAAAGCATTAAGCCTTCTATCAGACAGTGATGGTTTAAACTTTAGAATGCCATATATTGATGGTCATGTCCAACTAACACATCACCTGTAAACTAAGTACATGGATCGCTCCATTGTGTTAGCAATTTGTTCTGTCATTACCTGAAAATGGAAAGGCTGGGACAGGGTGGCATGCCACTTTCTTTCTTTTGCTATTGAATATCGTGCAGTGTTTTAGTCTTTATTATTGTCAGTTATTTGGTTTGATCCTAGCGTCTGCATGATTGTCTTTCTAGATTGTGTTCATAACTTTATATATTCTTTTTCAATTTTCATACATAATTAGTTGCATTTTGGATATCTTGTATCCTGATCATATTTAGCATTTCACCATATGCTGTGGAATTGCTATGCAGGAATGAAAGTTAAACCATCACTCTGCTTTATGTTGCATTGTAGTTGCCTTTTAACTACTACATTGATGGATTGCTTTCGTGAACTTAGACTTGCAACTTGTTACTTCAGGCATGATTGGTCTTATTGTTGTAAAACCATTTCATATCTGTGTATTAGTTATTTTATGAAAACGGCTTCTTATGTCAATGTTAATTTCAGTTGCATTAAACATAATATGTTGCATATTTTATACATATTCTATATCTCTGGAGATATAACCTGTTTGGGGTGAGACTGCAATCCTTGCTAAAGTAATTGCATAAAATCTCTCCATTGTTCTGTATCATTGCCTCCCTGTCATGCAGATCACCAAGGACTTTCATTAACTCAGTTTCTCTTTACCATGCATCTTCTTTCAACATGAGAAGTCTATTTTTAGTCACTAGATAATAGAAACTATTCATCCTAAATGCTCTGTGTACTAAGGAGTTAGAAGTTAATATGTTATAAGATTGGGAGATGATCTTCCTGGAAATATTCTTTGGATGTTCTACTCAAATGTCATTCTTGTGGATTTTTCTTCTGGATAAATATAATTATAAGTTTATAACTGTATCTGTTAAGCCTTAGGCAATTATTATTTTGTATACATTTTGTGGATCCAACTTTACCAATCATTACATTAATTTCAAGAACTCCATTGGTCAATATTGCATACTTTTTTGCTTTCTTGATAAATTAACCGTTTTGGGCTTATTTCTTTGCTCTCTACTGTTTTTTGTAGATATGAAACCTTGTCCCACTAGTGTCAAATTTTGTTTCATTGCATATGACCATCACTTCAATTTTTCTACATTTATTTTATTGTCACCACTCCTTAAAAAAAAGGGAATCGAGTGCTCCAAAGCTCCCGCTATGCGTGGGGTCTGGGAAAGGGTTAGACCACTGGGGTCTATTGTATGCAACCTTATCCTTTGGGTTTTTTTTTTTTTTTTTTTTTTTTTTTGCAAAAGGTTGTTTCCACGACTCAAACCCGTGACCTCCAGATCACATAGCGACAACTTTACCGTTGTCACCACTCCTTAACTTACTCTAAAATTTAAACTCAGAATTTTTTCCTTTCTTTACTTTCAACAGATCCTCGTCAGAATTTTATAGTTGGACCACCTTTCTCTTTACTTAACCTCTAGCCTCATTGATGTAATTTACTTCACCCTCATATTTAATTCCATGATATATATTCATCGATCTCTCCATTTTCTTATAAGCCTTGTAAAATAAATTGAAGGCATCCACACTTGGACAAATTGCAGCTTATTTTGCGTTCAATTTGAGTATGATCGTATAATAAATTGTATCTTCGTTAGATTTATGCTATAGGCTATTTTGTTCTTGTGAACCTTTTCCAGTAAATTTGAATTACAAATTCTAATTTAGCATTTGACTTTTGTCTTAATTTCTATTATATATCCTCCATATAAAGCATTAACCAAGAAGTTGCAATGTGTATTCTAGTACTTTATCCATTAACTAATGGACCACTGCAGAGTGAAGGTAACTTTGATTGTACGTTACAATACCACATTGTATTGAAATATATATCAGTAAATTCACCCTATAACCTCTCCTGCAACAGTGATATCATTTGGTCTGTACAATTTTAATGAATTAAATATTTTGTTTCTCTACCACAAAGATACATCTAAAACTTGAAAATTTCAAACATAAAGTGTGTAGATAGGACTTTTCTATTTCATATCCTCTTCATTTTATACTCCATACAACTACCAACCCCTATCATTAACTGATTGTGCTAAGTGAGCACCAAACTAATGTCATCCAACCCCTACAGAAGAACAAAAATTCAGAACAGTTTTGAATTAACATCTTGCTGAAAGGCAAACCAGGTTTAGCTAGCCTCTATCCCAATGCACCTGGTTGATATATGCATCTGATGTCTAGTCTTGAATGGGGATTGAACAAAGAAGGTCAATGCCAATAGCAAATGAGTTACTTTGTTTGTGCCACTATACTCATGGTTTTTTCTTTGTATGGTTACTATAATCTTGCTTGCTCTTGTGTGCACATACAGTTGCATGCCTGAAAGGGGAGCAAGAAGTTCGCAGGCCATGGTGGGCCCCGTCTTGCTTATCGGTAGTGTTTGTGAAGGTGGCCAGGCGCAACAGACAGTCTCGTGTTGTCTCCTTGAAGCTCGAACCATGACATCCTCCAACCAAAACTATCCTCCATCATATCCTGTATGTATCTATGCCCACACACCTCTCCTCTCTGGATGACCTTGGTGTTCTTGTAGCAAATGGTTTTTTAATGGGTTGTTTTGAATGTAGAAATATGATTTCCAGTTTCAACTGTTTCTGTGAATGTTTCTTTTGTACTTTTGTTCTGTAACATGCATTTGTTAATTTATTTTCCATAATTAGGTTTTCTATGTGATTGGACTCTAAAAACACTACTTGTTTGAAAATAGATACAAATTACTGAACAATTATGTTATTACTTTCAAGTGGTTGGAGCTGCAATGGTATGTTTTTCTGTCTTCGGTTTTGCGCAGGCATGGTGAAAGATAATCTTACAGGTATAATCAGAAAAGGTGATTTTTTTTGGTGGATAATTTTCAACACAACAACTGCACTTGCAGGGGTATTTGTAAGAATTTGATTTAAGTGAGATATGATGGTAATTAAATATTTGACATGGGTGTATGCGAGAATAATGTATTTTATAATTTTTTTAAGAACATTATTCCAACATCAACCTCCTTACATTCCCAACAGCAGGAGTACGTGCTAATGATGACAAGTACTAGCATGGAGGAGAATCCGCCTCGGCCTCTACTCCTTAGCACACCAATCCGTAAATCGGCTACATTTGTACCATAGTTCACACAAGAACCTATTTTGTTATGAAATAAAATGTGATTTATCCACCTTCTCAAAAAAGAAAAATATATGTTTTTATTAATTAAATATTAATTGATTTTATTATTATTTATATATTTTTTAAAATAATTTTCTTTAAATGTCGTGTGATTTTTTTAATGAACCTTTTTCTCTAATTTATGTAAAATAATAAAATGAGTGATTCTAACAATAATATCTTTGGAAAAGTTAACTTATTGCTGACCTTAATGATACATAAGCTAATATTGAAGGATTTTAATAGTGTGTTTATGTAAATATTTATTAATTTTATTAATTTTTGAATATACTGCATAATATATATGTAATTAAATAACATTATCCCAATACCAGTCCCCTTGTTTGGTTGTTAGTGAGCTCTACAATTAAGTTGGGGGATCGAAAATTATTGAAAGAAATTCCGCCCATAAAGTTGAATAACTTGAATTAGATATTCTAAAATACCTTATTTCTATTTATTAAATTAGTGAGGGTGTGTATGAATGCAAATATGCAATAATACCATTTATCGGAGGGTATACCCAAGCAATTCATTATTTTACAGGTGCACATGAGCCACAAACTCTTAAAAGTAGAAAAGAAAGAAAAACCCAAGATTTTTCTTGCTTACCATTCCTTCCTTGTGAGACCCCCAAAGGAACATGAGCCACAAACTCATTTGTGTCACTCAAGTCATGAACAATATAACAGAGCCCCACCCACAAGATATCTCCCTCCCACATGGCATCACATGATTGGTCCAAACTGGCTAGTGAATCAGCTTACCTATCTGGTTCACAAGAACAACCAATGCAGTCCAACCACATGGCACTCTCCATATCCACTACTCTCTCTCTGTCTCCCTCCCTCTAGATATATATATGTCACACTTCTCCTTCCACTACTTGGAACAAGTTACTGATAAAAGAGCTGCCAAGTTTTTCAATGGCTGCATCGGCGATCCAACAGTCCGCGTTCATCGGACAGACAGCGTTGAAAACGCAAAATGAACTCGTCCGAAGGGCCGGGGCCTCTGGCGGCCGTTTCACTATGCGCCGCACTGTCAGGAGCGCTCCCCAGAGCATTTGGTATTTAATTTGTTCTTTTATATATCAATTCTTTGCTTAATTTCATGATTATATTTCATTTTGTGAGTTGATAGTTAGTTCCTCTTAATTAGATTATTTAGAAACTAACTAACTAGCATACATGTCCTAATTCACGGAACAGGTATGGGCCAGACCGCCCAAAATACTTGGGCCCGTTCTCTGAGCAGACACCGTCCTACCTCACCGGAGAGTTCCCCGGAGACTACGGTTGGGACACCGCAGGTCTCTCCGCCGACCCCGAGACCTTCGCAAAGAACCGGGAATTGGAGGTTATCCACTGTAGATGGGCCATGTTAGGTGCATTGGGTTGTGTCTTCCCTGAAATCTTGTCCAAAAATGGAGTCAAGTTCGGTGAAGCAGTATGGTTTAAGGCAGGTTCACAAATCTTTTCAGAGGGTGGATTGGATTACTTGGGCAACCCTAACTTGATTCACGCCCAGAGCATCCTTGCCATTTGGGCTTGCCAAGTTGTGCTCATGGGACTTATTGAGGGCTACCGGGTCGGCGGAGGCCCATTGGGTGAGGGTCTGGATGCTATTTACCCGGGTGGGGCCTTCGACCCGTTGGGTTTGGCCGATGACCCTGAGGCATTCGCCGAGCTCAAGGTGAAGGAGATCAAGAATGGCCGCTTGGCGATGTTCTCCATGTTCGGGTTCTTCGTTCAGGCCATCGTCACCGGAAAAGGCCCGATCGAGAACTTGTCTGACCATCTGGCCGACCCTGTGGCAAACAAATGCATGGGCCTATGCTACCAACTTTGTCCCTGGGAAATGAGAGGGATCCATGTAAAGATCTGCTGGGTAGTGTAACAGTATGAATATCAAGAGTTTGGTTTGTATTGCAGCACTCGGTTTGTGTTAGTTCATCAGTGAGAGCATAAAATTCTATAGTGCCATCTGTTGATCTCTACATATATAGTGAATGATAATCAATCTAATCCGATAAAACTGAGTTAAGAGAACATGTGCCTAGAAATAAAATGCAGGTTAACCTGGAGCAAATAACCGAAATCTTAATTACATGAAATGACAGTCATCATTCTGCATAATTCCTTCATGTAGGTTTACCATCATATAAGATCAACAAAGATGGAATGATTTATTCCAAATAGTGGCAGTTCAACTCCCTAATGGTGTTTTTTTTAAAATAAAAAATAAATTAAATGCCAAAATTCATAATAGAGATCATACAATTTCTCACTTGTAGAGTTATCTTAGTCTCTTGCAAGCTTCAAGAACATTTTCCCTGTGATAAAACCTTCACCACCGGGTCCAAACACACTGCCATGGATTATATCCAAGTGGAGCTTCTCAAGGATCTCCACAAATTATAATACACATCGCATATACACTACCGAGTAGGCAACCCACGATGTGGTACCATACTCACTATAACACGGTACCATAGAATTTAGCGAAATGCACCCATATGCAAGAGTCTTCTATTAGTGCAATTTGGTTTGGTTGGCAATATTTGACACAAGTTCACTTGGTCAACAAGATGATGTTCATGCTGCTTGGGTGATACAAATCAAGATTGAGATTCTACATGTATAGAAAGGAGTTGATTGGTGAATTGATTTGGCAAGATATTAGTGATTGATGAGGTGCTGGATTGAAGCCAAATCAAGGGATAATTGGACACCATATTTGGATGATTGAAGAACAAATATGGAGTCAATCAATGGTGCATGATGAGCCAAGTTGTGACCAAACTTGGAAAGAGATTGGAGGAGCCAATCTAACAACTCAACCTTGCATGATCGAGATGAAGGTTGATTGAGGTGTTCGCGCTATGGTGGAGTGCGATTGTGATCCGAAATTTGTACGCCCTTTGACGGAGAGGTCTCTAAATCTGACGCCTTGAAAGCTTCGGCTTCATTACGCCCGCCACGTTGGCAAACTCTGTTATAACTAAAAAGAACAAATCCGCAATCTGGAAGGCGTCCAATTTATTGGCCAAGTGAGATGCTACGATACTAAAGAGGCGAAGGCATATCTTAGGGATGTCGCGATCTATCAAGACCCCGGCTGATATTGGCGAGCTGGTTTTGAGAGAAGAACCTTAGAGGTGAGATTCAAGGTGTCAAATGCCGGGCACGCGTACCGGGTAATCAGAGTACACGTCGTGCTTGCACGCCTCGCAGTAGTGGGCCCGCGGCCGGGCCAAATCGCTAAGCCCGCGGTTCGGCCGCGGCCGCGTCGCGCAAGACGGGCATGGGTCGACGGATCGTCCCAACCGTTGGATCAACGGCTGGATGATCCAGCCATTCATTCAATTGGCTGGATCATCCAGCCGTTGGTCCAACTACCGGATGATCCAAATTATTTTAAAACCAAATTGGGCTTCCCCCGGAGTCCAACGGTTGGTTTTTTTATTTTTTATTTTTTAAATTTGCTTTTTGAACTTCTGTTTTTTTTTTTAAACGTGTTTAAATTTTTTTTTTGTTTTTAAAGTTGGAAAAGTCATTTGTTACCCCTATAACAACTATAAAATGGCTATCATTGGGGGTATTTATATCTTTTTGATAAAATGACAATTTTACCCTCCCCAACAATTATAAACGGCTAGTTTATGAGGGCATTTTGGGTAATGAAAAATTAATGTTAAATCTATAAAAAGCCTTCTACTCCCTTAAAATATTTTCCCACCAAGAAAGCTCATTGTTATCAAATTCTCAATTCTCATTCTCAACTCCTATAGCAACTTCTTCAAGTTCAAGATTTCTAAGTGCTTTGTTTTATTAATCAAGGATCAAGACAAGTTTGTTGAAGATTTGGAGGGTTTGATCAAGTTCCGGCTTCCAACCTTTGAACCACAATTTGACAACTTGGAGTGATTCTTCTTTCAATTTTTTTTCCCGGTTTTCTTCTATTCTCCATCAAATAATCGAGGTAATTCGAAAAATCTTAATTTTAGTAGTTTAATGGCCAATTTTTCGGATTTCTCTTCCGATAATACTCCTTTTAATTTTAATGAAAACGAACCCCTAAGTGTTGATGACTCCAATGCGGTACCGATGTCGGACCATCTTCGGGTACTAATGCGAGTGCCGCCATTAGGAAGAGAACATCGGGGGTTTGGGCATTTTTTGATATTGTTGAAATTGCAAATAAAGGCCCTCGGGCTATTTGTAAAAAATGCAAAAAGGATTTTACATGCCAATCTTCCGGCGGCACCGGCCACCTTAAAAGGCATGCCGATCGGCATGCTAAAACTCAAAATGACCCTACACAAACTCAATTAAATATTTCCAATTCTAATTTTGAAACTTATCATTATACTAATGAACTTGGGAAAAAAATTAGTAGCTAAATATATTATTCATAATGAAGAACCCTTTAGTCTTTCCTATAATAAGAGATTTAATAATTTGATCCTTGGTTTTCGTCCGGAATATAAAAAAGTTTCTAGAAATACTACAAAGAAAATGACATTTTCAATTTACAATGAATATAAAGATAAATTAATTAATGAATTAGCTAATATTTCTTCTAAAATTTCTATTACTTCCGATATTTGGACTTCCAAATCTCAAGATAGTTATATTTGTGTTACCGCACATTATATTGATAATGATTGGATTTTACAAAAGCGTATTTTAAGTTTTAATGAATTAGAATTTAGGCACACTAGTGGTATCATTGCTACATGTATTATGAACACATTGTTTAAGTATAAAATTACAAATTCTATTTTTTCTATTACTTTTGGATAATGCATCAAGTAATACCTGTGCAATTGAAATTTTAAAACACCAATTAAAACCTATATTTTCCGGAAAATTTTTCCATCTTAGATGTGCATGTCATATTTTAAATTTATGTGTACAAGATGGTTTGAAAATAATAGAATCTCACCTTAAGAAAATTAGAAATTGTATTTTATTTATTAAAAGTTCATCAAATAGAAGACAAGAATTTAAAAGATTTTGTCTTTTACGTAATAAAAAATTTAAAAAATTTGTATTGGATGTTGAGCATAGATGGAATTCTACATATTTAATGCTAGATTGTGCTTATGAATATAGAGATGTTATCAATGTCTTTTGTAATGAATTTTTTAGGAAAATGAATTAACCGAATATGATTGGGATGTAGCAAACATGATTAAAGATTTTTTAGAAGGTTTTTATGGTGCAACAAATTTATTTGCCGGTGTTTATTATCCTACTACTTCTTTAATTTTGCCACAATTATATTATATTAGTGAACTTTTTCATAAATATAGATATATTGAGGGATTTTGTACTATTGTTGGTTCAATGGAATTAAAATTTAAAAAATATTTTGCAAAAGTAGAACCAATTTATGTTTTGGCTTATATGTTAGATCCTAGGTTTAAACTTGAAGGTGCTTTTTTTTTGTTAGACTCACATGATGAATTTTTGGGTTTACATAATAGTTGTTTAAAAGAAGATTATAAAGCTTTATTTTATGATATGTATACTACTTATCATCAATTTTATGGTGCCAAGACAATAAACCAAGATGAAATATTTGATGTTGAAAATACTTCACAAAGAAAAAATAAAAGTAAAATGGGTTTACACATATTAAGTTTGATGAAAAAGAAACATGTTGATGGTACTTCTTCCTCCTCTTCTACTTCTACTAGTTCTACTAATTATAGTGAAATTAATATATATTTAAATACTAATTTTAATCATTTTCTCACCCATGAGGAAATTAATGATTTTAATGTTTTGACATGGTGGAAACAACAAGAAAATAATTATCCGGTTTTGTCCGCCATGGCACGTGATCTACTAACGCCCCCGGTGTCCACAGTAGCATCGGAGTCTTGTTTTAGTGCAGGGAACAGGGTACTTGATGATAAAAGGAGCCGGTTGGCTCCATCTTCCTTGGAGATGTGCATCTTATTGAAGGATTGGTTTGATGCCGAAGAAAGATCACAAGATCAAGGAGAGAATGAGTCAAATAGCTTACACCGAGAAGATACGACAACAAACGGATCGGACTGGGAATAAATATTCCTAATTTACAATAAACTTAGATAAATCAATTTATTAAATCTCTCTCTCTTAATTCGTTCCTCCAACCGGAACCCTAACCCAAATCCCTCCCTCCCCGAGTCCCTCCCCTCACCCTCTACCTCCCCTCCCAGCCTCCCATGAGTTTAATCGCAGAACCCTCAGGACCTCAGCCACGCTCTTTACCTCCTCGGCGGCTCCCTCAACATTATCCCCTCATCCGCCGTCCAAGTCTTCGACGCCACCACCAGCCAATGGTCACTCGGCCCTCCTATCTCCACCGCCTCATGAAGTTCTCCATCACCGCTAGCGTTGCTCACCGGCCGCAGATCTACTCCTCGGGAGGATGCCCCCGTTGGGAGATGGTGCCCAGCCCGAAGAAGGTACACACACCTCCGAAGCTCCCTCCTTTTCCCTTCAATTTCTTTCATTGGATCTAAGGTTTCTTTTGAATCGATGGGATGTCATCTGGTGATGAGGCCTTCAAAGACGCAGCCTTTCGAGATCCACCTCGTGAGCTCCAATTGTCGGGCTCTAGATGTGCTGGTCCTTCGTCGATCAGTTATTTTAAAGGTTGTGGCTAATTTCAGAAGGGAGGTTCTTGAGCTCATTCTGGGGCTCATGGAGTGCAAGTGATGTTAATTCTTTGATTTTGGAGCTACTGAGAGGCACTACTTGATGCAAATAGGTAAACTAATGGAATAATCTCTTGTTCCGTTTCAATTCATCAGGATTGGTCTCCCAGGTACCGATTTTAAATTAATGTGCAACATGATTTCCACATCATGTTAGTGGCTTTAGTTTTATTTTTATTTGTTCATCAGGTCTTATATGTTTCCTTGCCTGGCTTTATGCAGGGGAAATATCTGTGTTCTTTGAAGAGTCGTGGGGCTAGGTGCTCAAGTACAAAAAATGAAATTTCAGATATTGATATTGTAGATTCTAGAAATCAAGAAATGTTAAATGGGAATGAAAACAGGTTAAAATATGATTCAAAACCATCAACAACAAAACCAAACTTTGAACCATGCTACTGGAAGAATGAAGTTGGGAGAAGGCACCAAACTTACAGTGGTCCTCTTTTACCTTCTAGTGTACGCGGTAACTCATTGGCAGAAAAGAGCCATAATTCTTAGAGGTTCTGTATTCTTTTGTTTTTAATGTTTTCATTACATATCAAATGTTAATCTGAATATCTGGCCGTGGGTTTGAGTTATTTTTTCCCTTGTTCGAATCTTTAAGTGTGACATTTCAAGAACTTTGAACCTACTCTCCAAATGGTAGTTCTAATACTTATGCAATGACTCCTATCACCATGCACACTTTCATTAGTTATGAATTCACTGCACAGTACATATATTTGTTTGTGCAGCTTTGGTTCCACCTCATAGAGTGTATTAAATTGCTATCCACCTTTCTTCCTAGGAGTGATATGAGAAGCTGTGGTTCAGTAACTAGCTAATTTGTGAGGTTAATCAAGTTCTAGATATAGCTTCTCTCACAAAAAATTTGATTTCAGGGTTGCTTTCCTCCTTGTTTTCTAGTATACACAATTCTTGTATTAACACTTTTAATGTAGTAAAAGTTTTTTTTATAATGAACAGATTGCTTTTATTAGTGAACCAAAAAGCTTTTCCTTTAAAATAACCATGTAGATCAATTGAAAAATAAAAACATACACATTTCCAATGAGATGTTTTAAAAAGTTTGCGACTTTCCTATTGCAAAACTGAGAAGCATCAGAATTCTCTGTGCAGATTTGAAAGTGAAAGTCCACTAGCATCAGAGAAACAAAAACGAGATGGGCGGAAAGGTCCTAACCTTAGTGGTCCGTTGATGCTTCCAACTCATGCTTCTTTAAACAGTTTATCTGCTCCCATTCGCTCATCCGGAGGTAACAGAATTAGAACATATGTCAAACCTTACCATGTCAATATGTTGCAAATTCAGCTTTGATCTTTTCTGTTAATTATGATCCTTTGGTGATTAGGTATTCAAAACTCATTTTATTACATGAGCCAAAGC
Organism: Dioscorea zingiberensis; assembly: GCA_026586065.1. Classification (NCBI taxonomy): domain Eukaryota; kingdom Viridiplantae; phylum Streptophyta; class Magnoliopsida; order Dioscoreales; family Dioscoreaceae; genus Dioscorea; species Dioscorea zingiberensis. The sequence continues at coordinate 274,689 of JAGGNH010000054.1, read as the reverse complement.
CTTATGATGATGTTATTCTACAGCCTTTGCAACTTGCAAGCAAATCTCTTATGCTACATGGAGACATAAAAGCTGATTTTATTTCATTCTTATAGGATATGGAGATTCATAAGATGACAAATCCGGATTGGTCTCCCAGGTACCGATTTTTCACTCCCAAGCTTCTTAATCGGCATCCAAGTTCGAATCTTTTTGCTTGAATTGTTGTTATCGTCGCTTCAATTTTTTTGATAAGGTGGATAAACCACATATTTATTTAAATATGTTAATAAGGTTTACATTGCTTAGATGGAGACTGGAAGTAAAAGATACATCTGTTAAGTGTTCTTCCTGTCTGCCAGCAATCTTCCCGCTCTTTTTGTCTTATGTTGGGGCCGATCCCTCCCCTGAGGAGCCTCCTTCTTCTACCACTCTCCCTGGTGTATCTGAAGTGAACTCCAGGCTTCGCTTCATCAGATTTGCTGCTCCCTCCAGCTTTGATCTTTTCGCCAATGGAGCTGCATCCAACCAAGAGATGATGAGGAAAGAGATATCACGAATAATTCGTAAAAAAACGCGTTGTTTTTCCTGAAAACATCGTCTATTTCTCTCCCCCCAGACACTCCAGGTGATTGCCATTGCGGTGATCTCCCAACCTCCTCTGAGGGCATTGTCCACCCCCGGAGAGGTAGCCCTAGTTCCCCAGATCTCCCGAAGCTCCACCTCCCCTGTTCGTGATCCAAACAGTGTCCCAAAATGGTGCCAAATATGTCTCACGTATTGACAGGAGGAGAGAATGTGATGTACCGATTCCTCTTCTGTCTCACACAGGTAGCATCGGGTGCGTTCCCCTTTCCATTTCCTTTTGTGTAGGTTGTCAAGGGTGAGGATTCGATTTTCTCTGGCCAGCCATGCTATTGGAATTGGGTGGAGATGTAGTCATTGTTATCATTATTTTGCTATCTCAGGTACCAAATGTTTATTCAAAACTGATAAAATGCCATCAAAGTCCGAATCTTTATGCTCGCAATGTTCTTATACATGCATTTTGCAAGATGGGATTGCTTGATATGGCACTGAAAGTAGTGAGAGAGGGAGAAGTTGATGTGGTTAGCTACAATACTGTTATTTGGGGGTTCTGTGATTATGGAATGGTTGAATCAGGTTTGGGGTTCTTATCTGAGATGTTTAAGAGAGGTGTTGGAATGGATACTATTAGTTGTAACACTTTGTTGAAGGGACTTTGTGACAAAGGATTGTTAGATGAGGCTGAATCTTTGATGAAGATGTTTGTTCAGTGTGGAATCGGGAGGGATGTTATAGGTTGTAACACATTACTCAATGGGTATTGTAAACTTGGGCCGATGAGTGAGGCCATGGCATTGGTGGAGAGAATGAAAGGGGTGAACATCTCGCCTGATATTATTAGTTACAACACTTTGCTTGATGAAAAGACAACTCAATTTAAAGAGTCTCCATCTTCAAGTATAACATCAATATTGTGACAATCCCAATTGTGAATTACTATTGAGCTTAGAATGAAATGAGAGGAAAGGTCTCATCCTCTTCTTCAAAACATGTATGTAAGGTGTTTGAATAATTTTTGAATGAAATGTTTGTTTTTTTTCTCTTAAAAACATGTATGCAAGGTGTTTGAATAATTTTCTAATGAAATGTTTGATTTTTTTTCTTAAAAACATGTATGCAAGGTGTTTGAATATTTTTTGAATGAAATGTTTCAATAAAATATTTGCTTTTTTTTTTCTTAAAATCAAATCATGTAATGCAAGGTCAAGGTTAAATTTAAACTTACCCCTCCTTGAAAAGTTTTAAACTTTTTTCATAGTTTATACAATTTTCCCCCGCGCCCCCGCGCCCCCCCCCCCCCTTTTTAGAATTTTTTTTAGTAAATTTCATGTATTTTTTCATTCTTTTTCCTGATTTTTTAATAAAATTTTAACATGATTTTTTTTAAAAAAAATAAAAAAAGGCAGCCCGCGGGCCGGCACGGCACGACATGGCCCGGCCCGTGCTATAGCGGGCCGTGCCCGTCTTTGGGCGGGGCCACTGGCCGGCCCGTGCGTGCCTTGAGCACGCTGGCCGGGGCCGTCTTAGAACCGTTTGACAACTTGAGGTAAGATTGGGAAAAGAAACACCGGCAATATTGAGGGGAGAGGGGGGATGATGTTTGTATGAGTGTTAATTGTTTGTACACTTTTTGTTTCATCCTCTTTTAGTGGATTTTCATCTCGGGCATGACCCCCGGATGTAGGCTTTGTAGCCGAACCGGGTTACCACCTTCTCGTGTCCCCTTTCTTGTGTGATTTTGCTTGTTTGTGTGTGAATGTTTTCGTTATTATCCTCTAAACGTTCTGTGAGTAGTGAGTTGCAAACTGTGTTGCAACATATCATATAACAGGCAAACAACCCGGCAGAACTTTCATCTTCTATTTTCACATTTTACCCCGGCGCCAGCTCATCGATAAAATAAGAAGGAGAATTACAGGATGGCATGGAAGATTCCTATCAATGGGCAGGACAATGGCACTACTCAACTCTATTCTCAACACCATGCTCAACTAATGGATGATGAGGGACAAACTCTCACTTTGGTCACCAAGTGCCTTGATGGAATCCGGTGTGACTTTATCTGAAGAGGAGCGGAGCAGAATCCTAAGGCTTACCGACTAGTTAATTGGCAACGGCTATGTAGGCCCAAGGAATCAGGGGTTGAGGGCTAATTAATCTAAAATTTTCAATGAAGCCCTCTTAGACAAATGGTGGTGGAGAATCTTAAATGGAGAAACCGGGCCAACCCATACTTCAGGGGAAATGAAATCAATCCCTACGGTAAAACCAAGAGGAACACATCGCTATTCTGGGGTGCTATCTTTGAGAAAAAGGAAAGCAATATGGCAAATATGGAGGTGAACACAGGGAGGGGCACACATATTAACCTATGGAAGGAAAACTGGTTAGATGGGCAGGTGCTGCGTAATGAATACCTGACCATAGAAAAGGCACGTCGCTGTCTGCTCGACAACAAACCTATCCTCAAGCAACGACCCCTCACCCCAGTCGGTTCACAATAGTTAAATACTCTAAAGCAAGGCATTTTGCACAAAGATGCACAACAAGAGGATCTTCGCAAGTGGAAGCTCACTATGACATAGGTTTTCACGGTAAAATCCCTATACACCTTCATGGTAGATGCTGGTTTCAGATGCCCACTGGGAAGCCAATTCTGGAGAATCCAGTGCCAGCTAAAGGTGAAGTACTTCGCGTGGTTGGCCTGGGATGACAAGATACTAACCCTACAGAACCTTGCCAAACGAAAATGGAAAGGGAAAGGATTGTCTGCTATCTCTGCAATAATGATATCAAGACTACGAATCACCTATTGTTCCAATGTTCATACACGGCCAATATTTGGAGCCATTTTTTGCACGAGATTTGGTCTGAGTGGAAGGATCGAAAGAATCAATGACATATGGGGCACCACCCACTTTTCCACACAATTGAACAAGGAGAGCCGACTAGGATGGAATTTGGCTGCAATGGCAATAACCTGGAACATGTGCCTGGAAAGAAACATGAGATCAATGCTTTCAAAATAAACAACTTGTTTTCTTGAAACTAATCTGATCTATTAATTTCCCCATGCTTTCTTGGTTTGATGCAGCTCCCGAAACTAAACGGTTGAAGCTGCAAATGGAGAAAACAATTGCAAAAAGTTGCCTGGCGCTCACTCGAAAAGAGGAGCACCCAAGACCACCGGGTGCGGATTTTGAAGACGATGAGACCCCGACCCAAATAGGGACATCGGAGCGGCTGGCAAACCAAGGCACTAGCCTGCCCACTACAACATCTCGACAAGAAAAGTCGTCAAACGATGTTAGTATCGGGTGGGAGTAATCCGTACTCCTGTGCTCATGCCAAGGAAAGTTACTCTTGGTATATACTCTTGAAGCTAGGATTGTTTTTACCAAGTGCTGACTCCGAGTTTGAGTTTGCATGTCTTATCGGAAACGTGTATGCGTGGTGGAATAGGATTAGGGTACGAACCTCATTGACATCAAGTAAGCCCATGTACATAGGGGAAAACACAAATGGTTAGGGGTACAAGTGAATTTTTTAAACATTAGGGCGATTCTCTCATGCAAAAAAAAAAAAAAAAAAAACTAAAACTAAAACTGTAAGAGATAGCCAAAAAGGTAAGAGCAATAGTTTGTCCTAAAGGTTGTGTTCTCCTCCTACTCGAAGGTGTCTGAAAGACTCGTCCCTGCAGGTTCGTGTGACTAATTTATATTACACTTCGCATGCATCTATCTATATGACATAGGATACCCAACCTGGAATTTAAAACCTCTTAGAAACTTTTCTGCAACAAGAGTATATATAGACTAATTAAGATGAGTACCATCTTGAGCCCCCTTACTACGCATATTGATTTGTAATAGATAGCAGCATTAATGGTTTTCCTTGTAAACCAGTAACACTTGTACCATCGGTTTGACTAGGAACCTGTTTTTTTAATATAAATAAAACATGATTTATACATTTTATTAAAAAAAAACTCAGAATTATTTATTAGCCCCTCATTTTTTACAATTCAGTTTTTCTCTCAAACTCCTAATTTGGCATCTAAAATCTTCACATTATGCATGTGTTTCTTTAAATTTGTATTTTCTTTTTCTTACATCAACCGATAAGTTTAGCATAAAATTGTGGTTTTGTAATATATGATTTTGAATAAATCTATTTGATAAATAATTAAAGTTTATTATCTAAATATCAATCTTCTTCTTTTAGTTATGACTTATGAGTTTTTTACTTGCTTCAAAAATAATCAAATTATTTATCACCCCCTTATTTTTCAATAATACCTCATATCCCTCTCTTTTATTTTTATTTTACTTGTAATCCCTTGAGTTAGTCCCCCCAAGTCCCAACCAATGACCTTGAATATTTCTTGAAATTCATTTTAAAAACCAAGTACTAGATAAAAATACTCTCGAGTCCCAAGAGGTTATATCAGCCTTCTTCAATTCATAAATTAATATAATTAAAAAGAACTATAGGATTAACTTGAAAGAGGTTATAAGTATACTATGATTTTATTAACGTGACTATAAGTTAATTTATGTTTAATTAATAAACAAAGAAACGTATGAGATTAACCTATATTTTTATTTAGTTTTTAATAATATCTATTAAAAATAATTATTCGTAAGATAGTCAAAGTAAAACAAAATAATTAGATTTTTAATAAAATAAAGTGTAAAATACACCATAAACTTCTCTTTCTCCGAGTTCTGACCTGATCATCGCAGCCACTTGAGCACAAGCGCCCGAATCCCTTCTCTCTCCTTTCAAAATAGGATTAGTGAATAGAAAAGGGTATTTTAAAATATAGTATTACTATTAATTAAATATTAAGAGTTGATTAGTTTTTATAATAATTTTTAATATATAATTTTTTATTTAAAAATTAGAATATCTGTATTAAGGCTTTTATTTTTGGGTTCTAAGATATACTTTATTAGCTCCCAACAGTCTTTTTTGTTACAGTAGAAAATGACGGCGCTAAATGCTGCGCAAAACCTAAAACCCAAACAGTAAAACCCAAAAACACCACCTTAGAATCTATTGGTATGCATACCGTGCAAAAAAAACATCCATATTCTAAAATTCACCTGAGATTCTACCATTATTTGATTACATGACACAATACTTTAAGGCGATGAATAATTAAGGACTGAAATTAACCCCATTATAAACCTGCTAAACACCTGCTTAGGAGTTGTGGAACGTGGCAATCTCTTGGCCATTTCTTCTCCTCCTCATAACATGACAGCAAGAACATTAGATGAAAAGAGTTTTGCATGACTTTCATGCGTGGCAACAAGGCTTGAGCTCTTCAACAAAGCATGCTATCGTGGCGTTGCATGCTGAATTATGATGTACAGGTGTTGAGTTATTCTGATGAACCCTAGTGAGTAACCTGCTTCTCCTTTCTCCTTTAAATAAGAGAGCAACCGGGATATCCATATCCTTACAAACCTGGGCACCTTAATTACCTGTTGGAACTAGAGAAGCAATTACCACCAGCTGTTGGAGCTCTCTCTCTTTGGAGAGAAGACTGAGACTCGAGGAGCTGTAAGTAGATCTCCACAAATCCCTTTTGAATATGTGTTTAATTACATCTAGTTAGCAGGTAGTGATTGAAACAATAAGTATATGCCAGGGAGTATATTAATTAGAGGATTAGTGGTGTTATTATGGGGTTAATATATACAGTCTCTGAGAGAGAATAGAGATACTGATCATAGTTTGTAAGTTATGCTTGAACTTTGATTATGTGTGTGTGTGGCTGAAATGAGTCAAGAAGGCAGCGGGATTCCCTCCATTAATGGAGGAGTGGAAAACAGCTTTTCAGCAGTAAAGCCTCTCTTGAACTCTGTACCAGTGAGCCTTATCTGAGCCCGTGAGGGCCTTTGACCTTTATTGAGAGCATGGATGGAAGGGAGAGCTGCTGTCTAGCTTTGCAACTCCATCAAGAAGCCTGCAGCCCCTTCTTCTTCCCCCTGGGCTACTAGAGTTTAGGATTTGCATGTATAGGAGTCAAAGAGCTCCATCTTCCTAAAAGAAACTTTAACATCCCTGCATATATATGCTTCGTTTTTATAGATTTGTCAAATTCTTGCTGCATTCTGTAGATATTCTACTGTAACACGTTGGTGCTGAAAATATTATACTGAAACTTCACTCCATTGCTGAAAATATTATTTTTGTGTCTAGACCTGCCAGACTAGTACTATCCAGCATAGGAACCCCAGAGGATGGAGGAAGATCTAACTTCTACGGTCACTGAGGTAGGACAGGATGGACCCGCCCTTCCCGTAACGTTTATGGAGCTGACAAGTGAGATCCGAGGAGAGATTATGGAGCTGACAAGTGAGATACGAGGACTGGTTTGCAAGATGAGACAGTTGATCCAGCCCACACCGGGGAGCAGTTTGAGACGGTCGAGGACAGTGAGTAGGGCCTGGACACATAACACACTCTCTTCCACCTCAGCCGTATATGGAGTCAGAGGACCATCAGCCAATGCCACTCGGCAAGTCGGATGTTATCAGTGTAGGCGTGCCTTGGGTGTGTGTTTCCGGTGTGCTAGCCTGGGCAGCAGAGTGTCAGTAGGATCCACCCGGACCAATAGGAGACAGAGGATCGCGGCGCACCGTTTAGATTACCCTTATCCTCCGGTGCGTCGCAACACAGGTGCACCGGACCAGGGGCAGTATGCGACACCGGAAGACTGGGAAGGGAATGCGGCTGTGGCAGAGCAGTCATCCCCATTTCATGAACTGGGCTTCTGATCATGTTTACTGTGTTATGTATCCTTGAAAATATTTCTGGTATTGTGGACTTGAAGTAATGGAAGTTGGATCAATTGAAGACACTGTGAACTTTTTTTTTTGACAATGGCCATAAAGACCGTCAAGGAGGGGCCGCGCTTGCTTGCGACGCGTGTCAGCCTTTCCCATCACCAGAGAGCCTCGAACCCGCGCCGCACCCGTGCAGACACGCAAGTCGAGGCCAACGCCTTAACAAGGGAACCCGGTACCAATAGACCCGTGGGTCGTCACTGTGAACTTTGATTGTCATTTTCCTTTAGAACACTACCATTGATAGGACTGAATGGTCCTTGTTGGGAATGTATGGTTACACCAATGTTTGACTGGATCTGGAGAGGAAAGGCTCTGTAATCAGGTTTGTTTTAGGTAAGGTAAGGAAATTTCCTTGTATACGTTTCCTTAATTCTGTTAATCGGTAGTGTGGGTATTATGAATCATAGTTTGATGTACTGCATATAGAATTTTGGATGGTTGATAGTGGATATTGTGTTTATTTTCTCCTGAGTCAAGCACTTAGCTTGTTTCCTTCTCCTTGTAAATGAACCCTGAACCACTGATCTTAAGTGGCAAGTCTGTTTACTTATCATCATGCACATCAATAAATGAAGTTCTCAAACTTTCATGGATTTATATCTATCCTTGATATTATTTCTGAAAACCCTGTGAGACTAACAATGAGTTCAGCATTGGCTTGATGTTGGAAAACTTAAGAAGTTTAAGGATGGAATTGAATATGCAGTTATTTTGTGGGAACTTTTCAGTGTCTCAACCGTGATTCTATCCTTGTGGAAAAAAAAATCTGACAATACATTGAAGTTGTAAAATAAAGCCCTCACAAGACACTAAACTGGGTACTATAAGTTTGAGGAAGGCATGCATGTTAACTTTTAATTATACAAATTGAATTCCATTCTAGTTTTGCCCATAAGACAACCATATAAATCTGCAGCTTCCTTTAAATAGGTGAGTGAGCTTTGTGGATTGGTTTTGTTGTCTTGGGAAGAGTAATGATGCAGTTTTAGTATGTATAGAGGAGAACATAAGTGATTGACTCTATTAGACACTTATGACCAACGGCCACAATGCCTATTGGAACCAGGGTTTCTTGTTAAGTGATGTTATCCTTGTTAAGTGATGTGTAATAAATCTGTGGATGATCCGGGTTCAATCCCTTCTCTTGCAAAATGAGGGTCAGGTGAACAAATCTCTGCGGCGTCGTGCTCTCAGATCATTCAAACTGTAGATACGTCGACGCCCTTCAAGTGCTTGCTGTCTTAGTCAAAAAAAAAGATTAGACAATTATGCCCCTTGAATTTTTCTTATACTCATGGGGATAAAGATAGGTACATAGGGTGAAATGAAGGGAGGTGCAGGACTGCTGGCTAAGAATACTTGGGTGAACACATTCATGATCTGAAACTTAGTGACACTGAACCATAGGAGTTGCAGCCCCAACTCGTATGAAGGGATGTATTCATAGCCTTAAGAATAGAGATGTTGCACAACTGCAGATTTACAATGCCTGGACTTATTCAGATACCTGTAAATAGGCAATCTTGAGTGTATGGATGTTGAATCTAAACAACTGCAGCAATATGCATAAATATAGGCACAAGTTCAGCCTTAAATATAGGAGTATGGAACATTAATACTCTCATGAACTGATATCTGAACTGCAGAAATTCTGCAGGGCCAAATGAAGGATTGTATTGTTGTGGATTATAAGTTCTTTAGTTTTATAGGCTGGTGTGCATATGTATAAGGCTGGTCTGTATAGGTGTGAACTGAAGCCGATTTTCATTAACAGAGATTTTTGTGGGGTCTAAAATCTAAATTAGTCTTCTATTATACTGAATCGATCTTTTGGTCCCTCTATTATAATTTGAGTCTCGAATTTTTTTATTTTCATAATTAAGAAATATCAGTTTGTACCTTTGTCAATTTTAGGGGCTAAACAGATCTTTAAATATATCTTTAGGGATTGATATTTCTCAACTGGGACCCTGGAGCTCAAATTATAATAGAGGGATTAAAAAGATCGATTCGGTATAGTAAGTGGACTAATTCGGGTATTACACCATTTCTGCATTTTTATAAATTCTGCACTTGCGTAAGTTGGTCTTCCTGTGTTTGTAATCCAGTTTCCTCTGAGATATGACTGCAAGATTGGTTCTTGTTATGCTGAGAATGTAATTGTTAATAAATTAAATCCAAGGAAGGAGAAGAGTACAAGAGAATCTTGAAGAATTCAGCTTTGAAATTACATGTAAAGCTAAGGATTTTTAGCTGGTTTACTTCTGTTGGGATCTCTTTCTCCAGTACTTGCTAAAGTGAGAGCTTGGTTTTTGTAATAAAATCTATTTTGGATAAATATATTTGTTGGCTATCTATTTTTAATTAATAAAATCTACAACTAAATTAAGGAATAAAAAATTAGTGAACTTAAAGAGGCTAGCAAAAATCTACTAGGAGGAATTCTAAATTACCTCATTTTTATTTATTAAATATTTAATGGCTTTATTATTTTTCTATAATAGAATTAAATTTAAATTTTCTTATTTTTAAATTAATTTTAATAAAAAAATTTGTTTAAACCTATCGTCTCCATCTCCATAATATAACACACAAAAAGTGATGATTAAAAAATATTTTAAAAAATTAAATATTGTTGAATTAAATAATAACCAAATAAATATTTGTGGTAGTGTATGGATGCAATTATATTATTTAGTAATTCATTATTTTACTGGGGTACATATGTTAAAATCAAAATAAAAAATAACCAAGATTTTTCTTGCTTACTAGTAGTTGTAAACCTCCCAAATATATTAATAAATAATATATTTTGCAACATTAACTTGTAGTTAATCTCAATTTCAATGATAAATAAGTTAATAGTGGTCAATTAATACACCCCAAATCGTGGTTTCCACATGTCGAAATCCTTACACGGCCCTTAAAAGGCAACATGGATCCCGAAAGGAGCCGCCATACAACCCCATGTCAGAATATAGTCACCAACCATCACCCCAGAGATAAAATGGTTGCCCAGACACCCCCTCTCATGATGGTGGATAAGACCCCCAAAAGGTGATGGGACGGAGCCCAGTTCCTAAGGAGCTCCAATAGCATAAAGGGAGAAGACCTTAGCTGAAGCAAAGGTAAGCCGATTCTAAACAAGAGACCTTCTGAGACTAAATTCTCCTCCTTTCGTACCATCTTCCCTGGTGAACTCTTGGCTAACTTGACCATCGAAGTGGGCTTGGGCATCTAGGCCCTTCCCCCTCTCACCGGTGTATGTTCTTATCCCTTTTCAGGTGGAATCTTCGAGAGGAAACCTTCGACACCAGCTCCAACCCCAAACCGGTTTTTCGGCTAACAGATTGGTGTTGTCCGTGGGGACTTTAAACGAAAAGTCATATGCACCATGAAAAGGATAACTCGCAATTCAGCTCTAGGAGTTGGTGAACCACTGGCGGACGAACCAAACATGCCAGAGGAGGTCAACCCTGGCCTCAGTCCCGACCAGCACCGTCTCTCTAAGGCGGATGTCTAGGAGGATCGCTACTGCAACTTGGAACGGCAGATGGAGGCCCTAACTCAAGCCCTGTTGAGGATCGAGAGACAGGTCTAGTAGTCCTCGATGCCCCAAAACCCCCCTCCCAGGTCGCCAAGAGGGAGATCAAGGTCAGATGCCCGCATCGAAAGGCTCGATGAAAGGTCGGCGAAGGGGAAGAACAGGGCGACCCCCGAGGCAAGTAGCTCAGAGTCCCCACAACCCCCCTAGCAGGCAGGGAAGACATGAGGGATTGTCTCCGCCTGTCATCACCCTTCATATGGGAAATTATGTAGGCCCCACTTTCTCGCAACCTTAGGCCTCCTGCCATGGAGACATTCAACGGTACAACGGACCCAAATGACCATGTCGGGGCTTTCGAGACCCTGATGCTCATAGTCATGGATGCGTCTTCCGATGTTATGATGTGTCGGCTTTTCTTGGCGACGTTGAGAGGAGCAACACTGGTATGGTTCAAGAGCCTCCACCCCAATACTTTCGCCTCTTTTGAAGAGTTGTCCGAACTCTTCGTCAGCCATTTCATAAGCGGCAAGAGATGGAAGAAGACGTCGACCCCTCTTATGAGCGTGCTGCAATAGGAGGGAGAGAGCCTACGCGCGTATGTGAACCGTTTCACCAATGAAACCCTCATCATCCCAAAGCTTGACCAGTCCATCGTCGTCATGGCACTCATGGAATTAGGTCCGCCTGACTATCCGTTCAAGTTCTCCATTTTCACTATAACACATGTGATGAGTCTTATTTCTCATTTCTACATTTTCTAAATCCATAAATTTTCTCACATATCCTTTTTACTATTATTATTATTATTATTATTATTATTATTATTATTATTATTATTATTATTATTATTATTATTATTATTTTGTTAATTATCATTCTCTAACTTTCCTGATCCCATCATTAAACTTATATCACCATGAAGTCCCTTGAAATTTACATTTCAGTCCTTATTTCCTCGAACCTCTACTTACAAGTCCTAGTTTTTCCCAATATCTATTCTTATTATTTTTTATTTCTTTTTAATATTCTTACTTCTCTTAACACACTCATTAATCTCATTTTTAACTAATTAATTCTTTTAATCCTCTTTATAAGTTAAATTACCCATTCTACCCTAATGCAATGGGTTTTTTTCCCGGACTTTCGGAAAAGCCGGGTTGTTACATGTACAATTAATTAGTAACAAGAATACTCAGGTTTTTGGGTTATACATATATAACTGAGTTATATACATCACCCCCAAAGAGTTTTAGTATGGCTAAACCTTATACTTATCATTTCGGTTTCAGCCTTTAAATTCTCAAGTTTATTCATAGTCAATCTATTCATTAATTCAAGGCTCATATTTAGCTAATCTACCCTTAAATTCACATGATTGGTTATAGCTTATGCCTGATCTAAACCCATTGAATATACTCAGCCTATTCATGTATGGTTTAACAGTAGTTATAACTTCTTCATGTTCAAACTATTCTATAACACTTAATTGTAAGTTCAGATCATGCAGTAGAACAGTATTGCCCTTAATAGTAGCATTATCTCTACTCTACCATTTCAAATCCAGCTCTCCCTCCTTTTTCAAGGGATTCTATACATACAAATACTTGGAATAATTATATGTCTCATGCATTCCAAAGATATAATACTATCATAGTGTATACTGTCAAGAAGAAACAATGCTCAGCTTTAAATCATTCAAATCCTGAATTTAATTAACTCTGGGGCACTGCATTTGCATTACCACTCTTTGAGACATTTCATCATACATCTAGCATGCAAGCTCAAAACTTCCATTCCTATATAACAAGGCAATGCTACAATTCACTGAAATACAATTAATTATTCAAGCTCAACATAAACTAATTCCATTTCACTGTTAATTCTTCTGATTCCTAAGTATAATTCCTAACTTATAATCTCATACATGATGCACAACTATCTATTTCACAACAAAGCTTACCAACAATCTGATTTGAGCTCTGACTCTCACTATAATAAGGTCTCCATCGATCCAAGTGTTGAGATATTTAGGGATTTATTAGGATTTGATTATTTTATTTTACTAAGGGTACAATAGTCTTTTCAGTTTTCTTTATTTTAGCATATATATAGTTCCTTTGTATTTAGGATTTCTGCTGTAGTTTGTTTTCAGATTGCATTATGCTAGTTGAATAAAACCTAGTTTCTTTTCTTTTTCTTCTCTTTCTTCTCTTTCTTCTCCCTCCTTTGTTCTCTTTGGTTTCCTTGGATTATTTCACATGGTATTAGAGCAGGTTGCATTGAAGAAAAGTTTAATCTCAAAAGCAGTTTTCGCGGATCCTACTTCGCAGTGAGTTGTCTTAGGGTTTGCATATGGTATTTCAGTATCCTTTCTTTTGTACTCTGGTTTTCTTTGTTTTTCAATTATAGGTACATTTGAAAGAGGCGATTAAGCTTGATCTGTGAGTGTGAGTTGGATGGAAAGAATTATTCGTATTGGAGTTATGTGATGAGAAATTTTCTTAAGGGTAAAAAATTGTGGGGATATGTTAGTGGAACTTCTGAGCAACCTAAGAGTAATGATGTGAATTATGCTATTGCGATAGATGTTTGGGAAGCAAATAATGCAAAAATCATTACTTGGATTAACAATTCTGTTGAGCACTCCATAGGCACACAGTTGGCAAAGTATGAGACAACAAAGGAGGTTTGTGATCATCTGCAAATGTTATTCACTCAATCAAATTTTGCAAAACAGTATCAATTGGAGAACGATATACGAGCCCTTCAGCAAAAGACTATGAGTGTGCAGGAGTTTTATTCTGCTATGACGGATCTTTGGGATCAATTGGCTCTTACAGAATCTGATGAATTAAAAGCATGTGGTGCCTATATTGCTCGTAGAGAGCAACAACGGTTGGTGCAGTTTTTAATGGCTATTCGAAGTGATTTTGAAGGACTTAGAGGTTCAATTTTGCATCGTTCTCCACTTCCGTCTATTGACTCAGTTGTCAGTGAGTTATTGGCTAAAAAAATTCGTCTTAAATCTTTTTCTGAAAAAGGGATTCTTTCTGCTCCAAATCCTTCTGTATTGGTAGTGCCCTCTAAGCCTCCCTTTAATAATCGGAATAAGCCTTATATAAAAGTTTCCTTTGACGAGTACAGTTTTTGTAAGAAGAAAGGTCATTGGAAGGTTCAGTGTCCTAAGTTGAGATAACAGAATCAATCGCAGCAGCAATCTCAAGCTTGGAAACCTGGCAACCAGTCACAATCTAATACTAATATACCACCTCAGGGTTACAAACCATCACAGTCTAACGCTGCAACAGTAGCTTCTTCAGGTCCTTTCACCGATCCTGGTATTTTGGCTGAGCAATTCCAGAAGTTTCTCTCTTTACAACACCAAGCTATGTCTGCCTCTTCTTCTGTAGGTCAGTTGCCTCATAGTTCTTCAGGTATGTCATCATCTACATGGGTCTTGGATTCTGGTGCTTCATATCATATGTCTCCAAATTCTTCATCTTTTACTTCTATGTTTCCTTCGTCTTCTATTCCTGTTATGACTGCTGATGGCACTCCTATGCCTTTAGCAGGTGTTGGTTCTGTTGTTACTTCTCACTTGTCTCTCCCTAATGTTCAGTCGATCATCGCCGGGCGCGGAGAAATTTGAGAACGTCTTGTAGTATCAACCTCCAGTGGCCTTGAAGACCTCGCACCTCTTTTCCTGGTTGTATTTGAAACATGAGCTTCTCCTCCAAGCTTCGTTGCCATCCTTTCAATTGAGACGAGAGGAAGAGAGAGAGAGACCTCAAGGTTCGGACGCCGAACAATTAGAGAGGGAGACGTCCCCAGCTGTGACACCAAGAGGAGCGTGAGCCCCACTCGATGAAGGCACCGAGCGACTGAACAAAGTGCGAGGAGCCTCGGACATTCACAGTAGCCGAAACCTTCCCAGGAACACCACTGCTTTCCGGTAAGCCCTTCCAAACCATATGAGCCAATTGCTTGAGCCTCGATTACTAGCATGTATGGTTGGTCTACGAGGAGTGGCATGAGTTGCTTATACATCGTTAAAGTGATAACTGTGAGGTTTAAACGAGTGTCAATGGCTACTAAATATTAGATATGGAAGGTAATTATCATGTAACTCCTCATGAAGACTAAATAGAGAAGTTGATGAGAATCTGGTAAAAGCATGCATGAGACTAGGCTATTTACAAGTCGGATCTGGGTCGAGTTATTAAGATGCAAGTTAATAGAATAATAGAGAGAGAAGTAAGGGCAAGTATTAAATATGAACTAAGATAGTTAATTGCCTAATACGTCAAGGATGTTAGATACTTGTATAAAAGTTGAACTCCACTGATTAGGTCCAGTGAGGGTTATGTATGTGGGTTTAAGGAGTGCATGGCTATTAATTGCTTATAAACTATAATAAGTGTTTGGCATGGCCATATTAAGATGTGAGGGTGCAAGAGTGATAATAGCTAATAAATAATTAAGGTGTTGCAAGGTCTTAATTTGAATGAGAGAAATACTTCATTACTATTATTTTAATAAAAGACAATTGTTGAGATTAAGTATTGAACTTGAATCTCTGATTGACTAAGTAGACTTGAGTCAATCATAACAACATTCCAAGTCCTTACAAAGTAAATTATGTAGGGATGGATCGAATCCAACCAAAGTAGGTGATTTAATGGTGAATCTAAATTAAAGAATTTATAACTAGATTATTGAAGAATGAATAATATACATATATTATTATGGAAGAGGACTTATTAAACATGTATATGTATACTGAGACGTATTCCGTCTATCAGATCCTGACGTAAAGCGGGTTGAGAAGGGATTAGCGACTAAGTGAGACGTTATAGAGCAAGTAAGTGCTCTTGCCTTGCTTACCTTTATTCGTTAATTGGTTATATTGTTGCACATGTTTGAGCATGTAAGTACCTTGGCCTAATTTCCCCAATCATTGGTTGATCGGTTCCTTGATTTGTTGATACCATGCTCAAGCATGTTTATTTGATGCTTTAGATTATTATTTCCTTG
This sequence comes from Dioscorea zingiberensis, assembly GCA_026586065.1. Taxonomy (NCBI): domain Eukaryota; kingdom Viridiplantae; phylum Streptophyta; class Magnoliopsida; order Dioscoreales; family Dioscoreaceae; genus Dioscorea; species Dioscorea zingiberensis. The sequence continues at coordinate 258,678 of JAGGNH010000054.1, read as the reverse complement.
ATTTCATGCTCGGGCATGCTTACTTGTCTAGCTGGAATATTGTTTCATTGATTCCATGCTTGTGCATATGTGTTTGGTTGTATGATATTTCTTTCCACTCGATAAGTGTTGTTCTTGTGGATTCTCTGTCCGGTGCAGTGGAGCGTGTGGCTCCTGTTTGGCTTTCAGGGCCAGTGGACACCCTGTTCTTGCTTTCCTGTCAGGGGGACGATACTTTGGCTGGCCTGTATGCGCGTCAGTGGGATAATACACTGACTGTGTACGTACATGTATGTGTGAGTAGCGCTACAGACCAAGGATTGACATCGGCTTAGGCTGATGACTGCCCGGGGGATGGGTTGCAAGCTTCGCTTGAACTGTTTGTCATGAGATGACATGATTTTAGTTAGGGAGTCCCTACCGTTGGATAGTTTTCATTGGGGTAGGTCTGAGACTCCAGGTGGTATGGCCTGCGTGGTTTGTGCTTCCCACGCCGGGTTTGATGGTCATGTTCTTGATTTGCCTAATTATTTTCTTATCTTACTACATTGAGTTTGACATGACTTTATTGTGTTTCCCTGCAAGGTACTTAATGGGCTTTCCCTTCGAAATCTCATGCACTTGTTGACCTTCTTTCAGATCCCGAGGAGTAAGTTGCGGGACACCGGAGAGCCACGCAAGACTACAGGGGATTGAGAGTTAAGGTGGGTGCATCTGGTCACATGAGTGTGTGAGGATATCATTTATAGGTTCCCGAATAGGAGCCTTTGTATGACATGATACTAGGGTTTGTAGACTCAGGGATTCATATATTTAGTTCTGTTGTTTATCATGTTATAGACATGTTGATTTCTTTATATATGATTCCCGTTTGTGCGCATGACTTATGTATTATCTCGAAAGTAATCGAGGCTTAGGCGCAGTGTGGCCCGGCCCCTCGCTCTATGGGTTTGGTCACACGCGTGCCCGTGGGCCCGGAGTTTTGGGGGCGGGGCGTTACACATATGTTGTTCATATTGTTAGTCAGAGCCTTCTACTTTCGTCCACCTCTTCCTTGGAGTTGCATGCCTACTCCAATGTTGATCATGGCAGTGATCCCACATATCGTAAGTCTATTACTGATTTCTATATCTTTCTAGGTGATTCTCTTATTTCTTGGAAGAGCAAGAAACAATCTATTATTTCTCAATCTTCAACTGAAGCGGAATATCGTGCTATGGCATCTACTACCAAAGAGATTGTTTGGTTACGTTGGTTACTTGCGCATATAGGAGTATTTATTTCTCGTCCCACTCCTATGTATTGTGACAACAAGAGTGCTATTCAGATTGCTCACAACTCAGTTTTTCATGAACGAACCAAGCATATTGAGATCGACTGTCACTTTACACGTCATCATCTCAAGCATGGCACCATCACATTGCCCTTTGTTTCTTCTTCTTCGCAGATTGCAGATTTCTTTACCAAAGCACATCCCATTTTCCGTTTTCGTTATTTAGTTAGCAAACTCTCGATGCTTGTAGCTGCCGCATCGTGAGTTTGAGGGGGTGGGGAGGGGAAGGGGGGTGGGGTGTTGATAAATCTATGAGGATTTTGTTATTTTATTTTATTAAGGGTACAATAGTCTTTTCAGTTTTCTTTATTTTAGCCTATATATAGTTCCTTTGTATTTATGATTTCTGTTGTACTTTGTTTTCAGATTGCATTATGCTAGTCGAATAAAACCTAGTTTCTTTTCTCTTTCTTCTCTTTTTTCTCTTTTTTCTCTTTCTTGTCCCTCCTTTGTTCTCTTTGATTTCTTTGGATTATTTCACACCAAGCTCACCAATGTCCCTAGTCTTATCTCAATCCTTCATGAATTCTGCCAACCATAGTCCATTTATGTAAAAGCATACCAAACTTTTTATTACCAGTTATATTAATTGTCACACCTCCAATTAATCATAATGTTTTAATTATTTTGCATTTCAACCCTCTCAAAAATCAAGTGATGGCTGATTCTAAATCATTTAATTATTAGCTAATAAATCCCAATATTTTATTCAGAAATTAAACGATATTTATAAAGAAAAATCTAAATTTTGTATTATTAACTTATTGCATGTTGATCTCAATCTCAATGATATATAAGTTAATATTGGTCAATCATAAATTCATGTTTAACTAAATATTTATTAATTTATTATTATTTTTAGAATATATTTTTATTGTAAGTAAATAATATTTTTAAAATATCAATCTTGTTCTTTTGTAGAATAACTAAGTCAAGAGATTGAAGATTTGTGAAAGAAATATGGTCAACAAACAAAATTGAGGTATTATAAACCACCTTATTTTATTTATTGAATTCTATTTCAATTTATTAATATTTTGTATAACAGTTTTTAGATATTTAAATTCCAATTTGAAAAACAAAAAAGTTATTGGTTTGTAATGAGCATTTTTCTCTCCATAACATAATAGGAAAAGAAAACTATTCTAAATTATATTTTTTATCAGTTAAATATGTTTTTACTTTATTATTTTTATATAGAATTTCTAATTAATAAGGGGGTGTTGGGTTTGTTTTCTGTTTTTGAAAATGAGGAAAATGCAGGAAAAATTTTTTTTATTGGAAACTGAAAAATGAAAATGGAAAAGATGTTTGGTTTGGTTTATTCAAAACTGTTTGCAGAAACTGAAAATGGAAAAGATGCTTGATTTGTTATAAAAGTGTTCAATATATTTTATGATGATTTTATCAAATATGTATGTACAATTCTTTCACTATTATAAAATAATATAATAAATCACCAAATACAACTATAAACTAACATAACAATTAGGCCTTGACCTCACCACTCATGGTCCTGACTCCTGAGGAAGGCTAAGAGAGAGCAATGGTGGAAGATGGAGAACATACCCTAATATACCCTAATATTTTTCGTTAAAATCAAATGATTTTTTTCTTAAAACTCTTTTGCACTAATCCCCATAACATAATACAAAAAAATAATGATGAAATGATATTTTTAAAACTTAATTGATTGCTAATCTTAATGTTACATAAGCTAAAATTTGTGATTTATCAGGGCATCCATTAAAATATAATTATAAATTTTGGATATATATATATATATAAAATCAAAATAAAAATCAAGATAAATATAACTGAATACTATGTTTATGTAAATACTTATTAAGTAGTTTTACTTTTTTTTTGATAAATCTATTGGATAAGTAATAAAAATAACTTTATACGTTCACCAATCCCCTTGTAGCCTAGTTGTTAGAAATGTTGTTCTACAACCAACCGGTCCCTTCTATACACCTTATAAAAAAAATAAATAAATAAATAAATAAAATAAAATAGTGGTATTCTAAACTACCACAATTTTGTTTATTAAATGTTGTATTGTTTTTTATAATAGATTTTACATTTAATTTTCTTTTTTTCAAGTTAATTTTAAAAACCTTTCCGAAAAGAAAAAGGTTTTCTAAAATACCACATTTTTATTTATTAAAGGTTTTATTATTTTTTATAATAGATTTTACTTTTAATTTTCTTTTATCAAGACCATTTAAAAAAATATATATATTTCGCCCAAATCCCTCATCTCTGTTCTATTTTATGTGGTACATGGCTAAGCACCTGATACAGGTTGCCACTATTAGTTTTTTTAAATAATAAGTTTAATTAAAAAAAATTAAAAATATTTTTTAGAGTCTTTATAATATAATAAAAATGGCGGTGTAAAATAATATTTTTGAAAATTTTTGTCTATTTATCAGGGTACACATGTAACTATAATTTGTATATTAGTATATATTTATCTTAAAATTAGTCCATAAATCTGATGTGTGTGTGTTTAATGTTTATATAAAAATTCATAAATCTTACTAGTTTTTAGAATTTTTTAATAAATATATTGGATAATTAACTAAATAAAACTCTCTAAGCATACCAATCTCCAAGGGATTTTGGATAGATGAAGAAAAAGATGAGCGGTGAATAGAAACAAGTATTTTAAAATATTTTATTTTTATTAATTAATATTTAGAGTTAAATAGTTTTTCTATAACAGTTTTTAACATATAATTTTTTATTTAAAAATCAAATGACTGTATCAACACTTTTTTTACTATAAAAATATTTGTTGACTTTATATTGTTAGTTATAGTAAAATGAGGTAATTATCTATAAGTCCCTCACACTATTTGCCACTATTTCAATTTTACATACTACACACCCAACCCACTATTTAGATTAAGCCCCCACAACTCCCTACCCAAGGACCCATGGGCAAATACTTCACTATTTAAGGGATGAATAGTGAATTAACTATAATAATAAAATCTACAAACTAAAATATATTGTTAGTTATAATAAATATATTTGAGGAATTCTAAAATACCTCATTTTTATTTATTAAATATTTATTGATTTTATTTTTTTTTCTATAATAGATTTAACCTTTAATTTTCTTATTTTAAAATTAATTTTAAGAAAAAATATTTGTTTAAACCCCTCATCTATGGTCTCCATCTCCATAATATAACACAAAAAAATGATGATAAAACAATATTTTAAAAAATAAAATATTGTTGAATTGAATAATAACCAAATAAATATGTGTACTTAGCAATTCATTATTTTACTTGGTTACATATGATAAAGATAAAAATAAAAATAACCAAGATTTTTCTTGCTTACTAGTAGTTGTAACTTGTAACTTGTAAGACACCCAAATATATTAATAAATAATATATTTTGCAAAATTAACTTATTGTTGATCTCAATATCAATGATATATAAGCTAATATTGGTCAATTATAATTGCATGTTCAAGTAAATATTTATTAATTTATTATTATTTTTAGAATTTTTTTGTAAGTAAATAATTTTTGTTTTTTGTTTTTTGTTTTTTGTTTTTATCTGGAGGATAAACCCCTCCACAAGGGAGGAGTCAATGGGCATGCGCAGGGGATCAGACTATCACAGATTTCATTCGGTGCACGCCTTTATCGCTCATGACTACCAATTCTGCAAAGAGAAGACTCACGTGCGTGTATGGGCTACCCCACATAGGCTGCCCTACTGGATGGCCCATGCCCTGCGCCCTCACCTCCCACATTGGGGATTCAAAACCGGGTCTTTCATAAGTCAAACCCCTTACAAAAGGACCATGCCACTTGGTAAGTAAATAATATTTTAAATAACTATTTTTAAATAAGTCAAGAGATCAGGGAAGGGGATATGTATAACTACCTACAACAAATACAAGTAAAAGACGTCGAAAGATCAGGGAAGGGCAAGGACGGCATCTAAGCCCAATCCTTGATACCCAATCTCTCAAGGGCAAATTAAGTTTTATTTATGAAGCTAATGTCTTGGAATGTGAGGGGACTAGGGAAACGTAAAAAACGTTTCCTAGTAAGGGATTTTTTGGGAAAGCAAAAGCCAGACCTTTTTTGCCTACAAGAGACAAAATTGGCTGACATAGACAATCGCACTTGGAAGAGCATTGGAGGCTCATTCTACGACACACGGGTGGTCCTCCAAGCTGAAAGCACCAGAGGAGGTTGCTGCATAGGGTGGAACAGTAACAGATTTGACCTAATCAACAGCTACATCGATACCTTCAGTATCTCCATCATACTTGAAGACCACATAAACCAAAAAAAATGGATGTTTACCACAGTTTATGGGCCATGTGACCAGAGACTAAGACAGGCTTTCTGGGAATAATTGCACTTAATCAAATCCAGATGGAGGGGGCTATGGATAATAGGAGGAGATTTCAACGCCACCCTATCAACTAACGACACCAACTCCTCACTCGGTAGCACAAGAGGCATGCAGGAATTCCTACAATTGGTCAATGATCTTCAGCTATGGGACCCCCCACTCCTTGGACAGAAATATACCTGGACTGATGGAAGAAACAATCCAAGACTAATCAGATTGGACCGTTTCCTACTCTCCGCCTCCTGGTCGTCAGAATTTCCTCATGTCTGGCAAACAGCACTGCCGAGAATCAGATCGGACCACGCCCCCATAGCACTTGAATGTGGCGCACATACCTCCCACCATTACCATTTTAGATTCAATCGGCTTTGGGCTTCTAAAGATGGCTTTTGGGAGATGATGAGAGGCTGGTGGGAAGGCGCGCATTTCAAGGGATGTGGAGCCTTTCTCCTCTCCAAAAAACTCACCCTGATTCGCAAAAGACTGAGAATCTGGAACAAGCAAAGCCAGAGAGAAGCGGGAGAAAGAAAGGAGGAACTGTTGAGGAAAATCCACCTCCTCGAAGTGCAAGAAGAGGAAGGAAGACTTAGCCACGCCCAGGAACAAGATAGAATCGATGCCCGCAAATCCTATGAGGACCTGATATCGGCAGAGGAAGCTCACTGGAGGCAATGCTCCCGCATCACCTGGCTGAAGGAGGGGGATCAGAACACAAAATTCTTCCATGCCACCGCAAACGAGAGAAGAAACATGAACTGGATTCACAGGCTACAGGAAGGAGACTTAGTCATTGAGGGACCAAATGAGATAGCGACCACCGTCACATCGCACTTCAAACACCTCTTCGGCACAAGAAGGGAAAGCAGACTCTCAACCAACTGGAACAGGCTTTTTATCCATAAAGAGCACATCAACCTCAGCCATTTGGATAACCCATTCACCATTGACGAAGTAAGAGCAGCGGTCAAAGAACTCCATGCAGATAAGGCCCCGGGTCCAGACGGATTCCCTATGCCCTGTACCAACAGGGATGGAGCATGATAAAGGACGACCTGATGCAGACATTCAACGACCTATACCATGGGAACGCAGATTTAGAAAGATTGAACTGGGCAAACATCATTCTGATCCTCAAAATGAACACACCTACCAGCATTAAGGATTACCGTCCAATTAGCCTGGTGAACTGCTCTATGAAAATCATCACCAAAGTGCTGGCAAACAGACTCAGAACGGTCATTGACAAGCTGGTGGACCATACACATACCGCCTTCATCAAAGGAAGATGCATACATGATAATATCGTGGCGGCCGAGGAATTAATTTACAAGATGAAGCGGGACAGGTCAAATGGGGCCCTTTTTAAAGTTGACTTCGAAAAAGCTTTTGACACAGTAGACTGGAATTTCCTACTGGAATTGATGCAAGCTAGGGGCTTTGGCCCTTGATGGACCTCATGGATCAAAACAATCCTCACCTCCTCAAAGGCGAGATTTCTCCTAAACGGGAACCCGACTGGTTATGTCCGTCACCAAAGGGGACTAAGACAGGGAGACCCATTATCACCCTTACTATTCGTCCTAGCCAGTGATGTCCTTAGCACTTTGATTGATAACGCCATGAAGGCAAACATCTTCAAAGGAATCCGATATGGCGACTCGATAGAGGAGGAAATTGCCACACTGCAATATGCTGACGACTTGCTCATCTTATGCTCAGGGGAACTGCACCACTTCCGGACCCTGAAACTAATCTTCTACCTATATGAGAACTTATCCGGACTCCGAATAAACTATTCCAAGAGTGCGATCATACCAATTAAAGCGCTTACCTACACCCCCCAGGATCTCCAACAACTTATGGGTTGTCACATGGGCAGCCTACATATAAATTACCTCGGACTCCAGATCTTTGGTACAAAACCAAAAAAGGACACCTGGAGGAAACTCATTGAAAAAATCAGGAGTAAACTGGCCACATGGAAGGGAAAATTCTTATCACTTGGGGGACGAATCACTCTCCTTAACTCGGTGCTTTCAGCCATCCCGAACTACTGGTTATCCATATATTGGCTACCAGAATGGGTCACAAATCAAATAGACAAGATCGGCAGAGACTTTCTATGGAAGGGGGCGAATCCAGAAAGCAAGACATATAGACATGTTAGTTGGGAGCGTCTCTGCAGACCCAAGGAATTTGGTGGATGGGGACTCCTCAACCTCCGTACATTCAACTCAGCCATGCTGGGCAAATGGTGGTGGAGAATCCTTACAGGTCATGATGGCGATTGTGTTAAAATTCTCAAAAGCCTCTACTTTCGTAATGGCATCATTGACCCGTTCCGCAAAGCGCCCCCCAGGGCCTCCTTCTTCTGGAAAGGGGCCACTCAGCAACCGGAAGCACTACTACATAACACTACGGCTACTACTGGACAGGGGAACACCATCAACCTATGGGCCGACAACTGGATGGATGGTAGATCACCCAAGACAAACTATCCGTCCTTGTATGCCATGGCACGACAGCCCGGGAGTACGATACAGGAAGCAAAGATTCAGCTGGCGTCCGGGATCTCATTACTAATTGAGGGCCCTCTATCCCAAGAAGAAAGCACACAGCTGGAGCAAATGATTAGACTCATCACGGCCTCGTCGGACACAGAGAGAGACCAGAGACACTGGAAACTCACCATCCAAGGTGACTTCTCAGTACACTCCTTCTATCGATTCTTATCGGACCGGGGCACTCGGCCGGTAACTGGTGTCAATTTTTGGAAGCTGCCATGCCCTAACAAAGTGAAAGCCTTCGTGTGGCTCGCTCTGGATAACAAAATCCTAACCCTGGATAACCTTCGAAGGCGAGGATGGAGGGGACCTAGGCATCTATGCTACCTATGCAACGAAGAGGACGAAACGGTTGAACACCTGCTAATGGGCTGCTACTACTCAGCAAACATCTGGCGGCACTTTGCACATTTCTTTCACCTGGGCCCTATCCCCCAAAGGACACAAGACCTATGGGGAAGAACGGCGATCGCCAACATACTCCCCAACGAGGATCGTTACAGTTGGAACCTCCTCACAATGGCCATTACCTGGACAGTGTGGCAGGAACGCAACCGAAGATGTTTTCAGGACAAACAACGCGTTTACATGAAAACGATTCGCGAGATTGACTTCCTAACCCTCTCTTGGTTTGATGCAGCTCACGCAACAAAAAAGCCAAAGCTCATCGCAATGGAGTCCATTGTCAAGAGGAGCCTGGCGTTCACAGGGGAGGAAGAGGTACAACACGCCCCAGGGGACGACTTCGAGGACACGCAGGGACAAGAGTAACGGAGCAACACACCCCGGGCACTCAAGGAGCATGTGATCTTATGTAACATGGCTATCCATAGGCCACACATATAACCGTTTATCTACAAACTAAATAAAAGAATGTGGTTTATCCACTTTTATCAAAAAAAAAAAAATAAGTCAAGAGATCAAAGATTTGTGAAAGAAATATGGACAGCAAACCAAATGGAGGTATTCTAAACTACCTCATTTTATTTATTAAATTCGTTTTCAATTTTTTAATATTTTGTATAACAGTTGTTAGAAAACAATTTTGTTTTTAAAAAAAGAAAACTATTCTAAATTACATTTTTTATCAGTTAAATATATTTTTACTTTGTTATTTTTATATAAAATTTCCAATTAACAATATTTTGAGTTAAAATTCAAATAATTTTTTTCTTAAAACTTTTTTGCACTAATCCCTATAACATAATAGAAAAATATAATGATGAAATAATATTTTTAAAACTTAATTGATTGCTAATATTAATGATACATTAGCTAAAATTTGTGATTTGTCAGGGTATCCATTCAAATATAATTATAAATTTTGGATATATATATATATATATATATATATATATATATATATATATATATATATATATATATATAATCAGTGAGATAAATATAACTCAATATTGTTTTTATGTAAATACTTACTAAGTATCTTTGTAGATTTTCCTATTTTTGGCAAATCTATTGGATAAGTAATAAAATAGCTTTATATGAACACCAATCCCCTTGTAGCCTAGTTGTTAGAAACGTGTTCTACAACCAACCGGTCAAGGGATCGAAGATTGGTAGAGGTCAGCAAAAACCCACTATAAGATAAGCGTGCTCTATCCACCTTATCAAAAAAAAAAAGTGATATCTAAAATACCACTTTTTTATTTAATGTTGTATTGTTTTTTATAATTGATTTTACTTTTATTTTTCGTTTTCAAGTTAATTTTAAAAACCTTTCCAAAAAAAAAAGGTATTCTAAAATACCACATTTTTATTTATTAAAGGTTGTATTATTTTTTTATAATAGATTTTACTTTTAATTTTCTTTTATCAAGTTAATTTAAAAAATATATTTCCCCCAAATCCCCCATCTCTCCTTCTATTTGGTATCTGGTACATTGCTACCCATGTGATATAGGTTGACACTATTAGGTTGTTTGAAATAGGGTTAAAGTCATTTTTATCCCTGAAAACATGTCCAATGTTCATTTCAATTCTTACACTGCTATATATATAGTAGTATAAAATATATAAAAACAGAAAATATATAAAAACAGTGATAGGATCAGGCCAGTCACAAATGCGGCCACTTGATCCTATATATATATATATATATATATATATATATATATATATATATATATTCATGATAAGATAGTTTACAAATTATATATAAAAGTAGTGTTAGAATCAGGCCGGCCACACTTAACACTACTATATATTATTTATTAATTATTTATTTATTTTTAGTTTCAAGCTTTTTTAGTGAACTTAAAGATGCTAGCAAAAATCTACTTTGAGGAATTCTAACATACCTCATTTTTATTTATTAAATATTTATTGACTTTATTATTTTTTCTAAATAGATTTAACCTTTAATTTTTTGTTTTAAAATTAATTCTAAGAAAAAAAAATATTTGTTTAAACCCCTCATCTATTATCTTCATCTCCGTAATATAACAGAAGCAAAGTGATGTTAAAACAATATTTTAAAAGATAAAATATTGTTGAATTGAATAATATCCAAATAAATATTTGTGATAGTGTGGGGATGCAATTATACTACCTAGCAATTCATTATTTTACAGGGGGTACATATGTTAGATATAAAAATAAAAAATAACCAAGATTTTTCTTGCTTACTAGTAGTTGTAAGACTCCCAAATATATTAATAAATAATATATTTTGCAAAATTAACTTATTGTTAATCTCAATCTCAACGATATATTAATTAGTTAATAGTGGTCAATTATAATTGCATGTTTAAGTAAATATTTATTAATTTATTATTATTTTAGAATATATTTTTGTTGTAACTAAATAACATTTTTTTAAATATTAATCTTGTTCTTTCGTTTGTAGAATAATTAAGTCAAGAGATGGAAGATTTGTGAAAGAAATATGGTCAGAAAACCGGTAAGAGATATTCTAAACTACCTCATTTTATTTATTAATTCTATTTCAATTTATTATGTTGATACAAGAATTGGATGAATTCTTAACTCAAATCAACAATTGAATTTGTGATTTGATTGGGGATCGATGTAGATGAGATCGAGAGGATCAAGAGAGAGAAACTCAAGAAGAAGAAGAATCAACACAGGATTTACATGGAAACCCCAAAATCGGGGAGAAAACCACGGAAGATCTTCTAAATCGGAGATGAAATCACTATCAGATCAAAGAAATCACAAGTTTACAAGTGGAATTTGAGTATTTTGCCGATCATCCAGAGCTTGGAGATGACTCAGTGAGTTCCCCTATTTATAAGCTCCCAGTTGGGGGGTGTTGCTTGGGGAGCAAGTCACCCGTAATAGACCACGTGGAAGCTTGATCTAGCTTCTAATAGGCCACGTGGATGCAGTGAGGGAGTTAGCTAGTTTGTGACTCACCTTTCTTCTTAATTGATTAGATCTCGGCTTAGGTCTTCTCTTACAGGCGCTTCTAGATTGCGGTGTCATTGGTTAGAACTCAACGGTCTTAACAGTAATTCTCTCTAGAAGGATGTCGAGTCCTTCGGTTCATGGCGCTTCCTGTGGGTTCGGGATCCATGGTGCCAGCCGCGGATCAGAGAGCGCTGACCCTGAGGACCGAAGAGGTAGGCCAACTTTCCAGAGGAGGTTCGCCTTAAGTGAACCGAGGCGGTTGCCTCCTCTCTGTTTCTCGAGGGGGGTAATTCGAAGAAGGAGTGTCCCGAGGGGGTCACTGTGATGGATCAACGGACAGGATTGATACACGTGTCAAGTGTCTGGCTCCTCGGATTTTATCATCATCATATTAAAATTTTGTATAATAGTTTTTAGCATACAATTTTGTTAATTAAAAGTCCAATTTAAAAAATAAAAAAGTAAGTGTTTTTGTTAGGAGCACTTATCTCTCAATCAATGTCTAAGTGTAGAGGAGGTACACCATCAAATACAGGAAGGAGTGTAGCTCAAACTCTCACATTAGAAGTAACACACCACTTAAACACACTCAGCATATCATGTGGCGTACACTTTTAAAGTTGATGGAAGCCTCACTTGGTGCCAAATTTTGGAAGACCCTGTAGCTACTAAAGGTCAAATATTTTGTTTAGCTAGTTTGGGATAACAAAGATCCTAACACTACAAAACCTTTTTTTAAAAAAAAACTAAAGAGGAAAAAAAGTAGATGTTATCTATGCGATAGGGGCGGACCAAAATGAAGAATATTATTGCAAGGACCCCATTAGGAATATGATATGGAACTCATGTTATGCCATAAAGGCAATTAACGGATACCGATGTACATATACTCTATTGAATCGTATTAATGAAATTGATTTATCCACCTTTGCAGAAAAGAAAATTAATAATAAAACATAATAGGAAAAAAGAAAACTATTCTAAAATACAATTTTAGAATAATTTTCTTAGCCAAAGGCCTCTTGGCCAAGCGGCATAGGTCCTTGCGCATGGGATGGAGACTCGGGCTCAAATCCTTGCTACACAAGGTGAGGGTGCAGGGCGCGGGTTATCCAATGGAGTGCCCGTTTATGAAATAAGCTAATGCTCACACTATATTTGACTAAAATCCTTTGGGGCGGTGCTTGTTACCGAAATTCCATTTCGATTTATTAATATTTTGCATAACAGTTTTTATCATACAGTTTTGTTTTTTAAAACTCCAATTTAAAAAACAAAAAAGTAATTGTTTTGTTATGAGCACCTATCTCTCATCTCCATAACATAATAGGAACAAGATAACTATTCTAAATTATATTTTTTTATCAGTTAAATATATTTTATTTTATTATTTTTATATAAAATCTCTAATTAATAATATTTTTAGTTAAAATTCAAATGATTTTTTCTTAATTTTTTGCACTAATCCCTATAACATAATAAAAATAATAATGATGAAATAATATTTTTAAAACGTAATTAATTGCTCATCTTAATGATACATGTAGAGACTAGAGACCGCCCCTTGATGGTACAATAGGAAAAAATTTTGAATGATTAATTAGTTGCTAATTAATTACAAATTAAAAATATCAGAAAATAAGGGGACTAAAGTGAGAAAGGTCTATATAATGACATGTTCATGCATGACGGCTTGCATGTAATCGACTTGTAATGGAAGGGTTTAAAACACAATAACGGCTTTAAATGGAATCATAGGATTACCTTATGTTTTTTGTGTAAATAAACCCATGCAAATATAATAATGGTAGAGGGCCAAAGAGCAAATAGATAATGAAATCACAAAATATAGGAAACTTGAGGGTTAAATTAAGATTGATGTGGTCCCTATCAATCAATACTATTAGAGGGTTTTAAGTGCAAAGTGACTCACGAGAACGGCCAGGTCTTGTGAGGGACTTACTTGAAGAAAGTCAAAGATCTTGGGTTAGTTTACAAAGGTTTCACATGAAATAATAAAACAGAGGGACAAAAAAATAAATAAAATAAATAAATAAATAGAAAACTTGAGAAACTTGGGTTGAATTGTAAGAATGTCAAAGCCACTATCTCGTGTGGCTGTGTAGTGGAGATGATAAATGATTTTCTCATGTGAAATGAAATATAAAAACATAAAACTTGATGTTAATTTAATTAATTAAAAATTTAGGAATTTAATAGAGTTAATAGTGCATGGTTGTGCGTTGAGTGAAAGCGCATGAAGAGGAAGGAGAGGGATGGCTTGGATTGAATGGTGATGTTAATCATGCGGTGAAGAGATAAATTGTCACCGCACAGGCCGGCTTCACAACTGGAACGTGAATTCATGGATGGGAACGCCACGTGGCGCCATAACCTTCCATCCATCAACTAAAGCTGGATCCGAGGCGATACAATCTCAATTTAAATAATCTCCTTTATCCTATTGATGGTTGACGCGAATCGAAAACTTATTTGTCATCAGCCTTGATCGTCGCTTAGAACTGCAACAGCGTCGAGTCATATCGGGTTGCTATAGCCTCGAGGCCCTCGTATCCACGAGCTAGACTCTTTCTTCTCCAAGGTCTGCCTTTATTTCCAGTGGAGACGTAAGAGAACTAGTGAAGGAAAGAAACACTGCTACCTTCGCTGTCGGAGTTGGTCTTCACACGCGCCGGAGTCACTGAACAGGAGTCTGGACACCGTGAAGTGTTGGACTGAGAAAGAGAATAGTAGTGGAGCTGGAAGTCTTCTCCGAAAAAGTGCTACCTGAACGATCCTTACGGCAGCCTGGAACGTCAGAACAACATGCCACACTGCAGCTTGGAGGGCCTACTTCTGGACGAGAGAAAGAGAAAGGAAAGGGAGCTGCAGGTAAGCCACGTTCATCAACTCCCTTCCCTTGTTGTCTCAGTTACTTTAAACATGCATGAGGAACCATAGTAGTTCCGAGAGCGTACATGAACCCTGAGTGGCATAGAGTTGCAGGGGAGAAGGGGACTCCATGATTAAAATCATAATTCATTGGTGTTAAGCTGGGACAGTGATGAGGGGGTACAAATGAAGGTTTTGCATACATATGAGTTTGTGTTTAAAGCCAGGGATAATGTCAGTAGTAGCTTAGTTATTAGGAGTATTAACTAAGCAAGTTCAGGAGGGGGGAGACCCACCTTTCACTCATTGACAAGAGTCCTCCTTACATTAATAAATATAAGTAATAAGAGAAAGATAGAAACATACTCCTTGATAGATGAGAATGAGATTCGTTAAGGTTAATGGGATGATCAAAGAGAAGATGTGTTGATATGGATGTTTTCACAGCCGTCTCAAGAGATGAGACCATATAGTGCGCATGGGTTCTAAGAAATGAGAACTCAGTTGTTGGGTATGGAAGAATCCCGTACATCCTTGCTTAGTCTTAGGTTAATGGATTGTTAATCTATTGAAACCCGAGTTCAGGCAACTGAAACTGTAAACCTGCATGCACATGTTCATGTGAGGGCCGTGCAATTCAATTAGAGTATATATATAGGAGCATGTTTGTTATCATGTGGTTGGCAAACATGTTAAGTCTTGAATTGCTTACCAAATCTCGACATAGGGCGGGAAAGCGCGTCAAGAGATATTGTGACTGAGTAGTGACATCTTGGGCATAACGTAAGTACTTTCGCTTCTCTCCTATATAGTTGATGATTTTTGATTTCATGCTTGTGCATGTAAGTGTCTTTGCCTAGAATCCTTATCTTTAAATGTTTTACATCATTTATTTCTTGATTCTTTCGCATATATATACATATATGTTGTGTTGGATGATTATTCCTAGATATATAAATCCATATATATCTATGTATGTATGTTTGTTGGTTGTGGGTAATTCTTTCCACTCGATGCGTGTTATTCTTGTGGATTCTTCCTCTCGGTGCAGTGGAAGCGTGTGGCTCCTAATTGACGTTCAGGGCCGGTGGACACCCTATTCGTGCTTTCCTATCAGGGGGACGATACTCTGGCTGTCTTGTATGCCCGTCAGTGGGACGATACACAGGCCGTGTAAGTACATGTATGTGAGAGTAGCGCTACGGACCGAGGATCGGTATCGGCTTAGGCTGATGGTTGCCCGGGAAATGGTTTGCAAGCTTCGCTTGAGTTGCTTGTCTTGAGATAACATGATTGTAGTTTGGAGTCCCTACCGTTAAATAGTTTTATTGAGGTAGGTCTAAGACTCCATGTGGTTTGGCCGGTGGGGTTTGTGTTTCCCACGCCGGGTTTGATGGTCATGCTTCTTGATTTGCTCATTTATTTGCTTATTTTATATTGAGTTTGACATGACTTTATTATTCAATGCGAGGTACTTACTGGGCTTTCCTTACAAAAGCTCATGTACTTGTTGATTTTCCTTTTTCAAATCCCGAGGAGTAGGACGTAGGACTTGCGTGGATTTGTATTAGGATTTGTGAGGTTGGTCACCTCTGATATGCTTGTGTGTGAGGACATATTATTCTAGGTTCCCGTATAGGAGCCAGTTATGTTATGACTGTATGATCTACGGAGCTATAGATTGTATTTTGTTTCCGTTGTATACTTGTGACATTAGGCATGCTTATGTCTTTTGATTATGTTTATATTCCGTTGTGCATTTGTTATGTGATTACTGATCATCGAGGCTTCGTATCTGGGCTGGGCCTGTCCCTGTTCGGGTACGGTCAGTCTATCACGTGCCCGTTGGCCCAAGGTTTTGGGGCCGGGCCGTGACAATACATAAGCTAAAATTTGTGATTTGTCAGGCATCCATTCAAATATAATTAGAAATTTTGGATATATATTTTTTTAATTAAAATTAGTCAAAATTGAGATAAATATAACTTAATACCTTTTGTATAAATACTTATTATGTCGTTTTGTAGATTTTTTAAGTAAATCTATTGGATAAGTAATGAAATAACTTTATATGAACACCAATCCCCTTGTAGCCTAGTTGTTAGAAAAGTGTTCTACAACCAACCGATCAAGAGATCGAAGATTGGTGAAGCCCACCAAAAACCCACTGGTAGATAAGCGTGGTCTGTACACCTTACAAAAAAAAAGTGGTATTCTAAAATACCACATTTTTATTTATTTACTATTTAATTGCCTTTATTTTCTAGTGTAAAATGATCATTCTCTATGAAAAAAGCATATTTGTTGTTTGATTGTATCAATTTTACATGAAAAACTAATATTTTCCATTGAAAATTTTTCTTTTTCCCAAGTAATCAACCAATGAATTAAAGATAAAGTAATTTTAAAGGATAAAAAATTCAAACAATGGCTTAAAAGTTTGTGTAGATCTAATAGCTCCTATTTGAAATTCAAACAAACAAGAACATAAGCAATTTTAAAGGATAAAAAATTCAAAAAGATGACCAAAAATTTATATATATCTGATAGCTCTTATTTGAAATTCAAACAGCCAAAACAAATCTTTATTTTATTTTTTCCATATAACCCCTTCGATTTTTCATGGAAAACCTTTCTTGTGATTAAGAGAGGAAAATGTTTCCACCAATTTGAGAGAAAAGAGGTCACGTGACTAGCTTTCTAGAAAAAATTTCCAAGAAAATTATTTCCAATCAACTAGCCCAAAATGCTGGAAAATCGGTTGTGAAAAAATTTCCATAGAAAATAAGCCTAATCAAACAAAACTTGAAGGTTATATTTTTTTTAATAATAGATTTTACTTTTAATTTTCTTTTTTCAAGTAATTTTAAAAAAATAGTTTGCCCAAATCCTTCATCTCTCCTTCTATTTGGTATGTAGTACATGGCTACCCACGTGATATAGGTTGACATTATTAGTTTTTTAAAAATAAAAAACTTAGTTAAAATATTTAAAAATAATTTTAGATATTTAACTATTCATCCTTTGAACAATTACTTAATTGCCTAGGGGTCTTTGGGTGGGGGTGTGTAGGGATTTAGTGTAAATAGGGTTTTGGGTTGGTAGAGTATAAAGGTAAATAGTGCATAAATAGTACTAGGGACTATTAGATAATTTCCCAACTAATTTTTACAATATTTATAATATAATAAAAAAAAGGTGGTGTAAAATAATATTTTTGAAATTTTTTGCTTATTTATCAGGATACACATGTAACTATAATTTGTATATTAGTGTATATATATATATATATATATATATATATATCTTGAAATTAGTCGAAATCAGGATAAATGTGATGTGTGTGTTTATATAAAAATTTTATTAATACTAGTTTTTAGAACTTTTTTAATAAATATATTGGATAATTAACTAAATAAAACTACGAGAAGAATGGCTCCGGTTAATTGACACGGTAAAAACAAGAATAGGCTCTTGGAAAGGCTTATTGCTTTTCATGGGTGGTAGGATAACTCTATTTAACTCAGTTCTCTCTATGATAGAGAACTACTAGTTATCAATTTGCTGGTGAATTGGAAAATGTTGCAGACCTAAGGAAGAGGGTTTGGGGCATCATCGATCTCAAAAGTTTTAACTCTATGATGCTTGGGAAGTGGTGGTGGAGGCTTCTTACGGGAAAAGTCGGGATTTGTCGAACATCAACTCCCACCGTAAAACCCCAGTAGAGCATCGTATTTCTGGAAGGGTATCAAACCAATTGAAATGGAAAGAAAATTAATGCGGGGAAAGAAAATATGGTGAACCTCTAGCATGACAAATGGATGGAGGGCCATGAACCAACTGCTCTCCTTCCTACACTTCAAGGCTTAATTAGGGATCGCATGACCCTTCAGGAGGCTAAGATTAGTCAATAAGGATAGGCTCATGGCAGCCTTGGAAATGTTATCTGGGAATGGAGAAGATCATGAAAGAATTCAGACTATTGGAGCTGGTGCATCATTCACCACGAAATCCTTGTACAACATTATTATAGATGGGGGGATATGAAGCGAATTTGCAAATGGCTTATGGAAGCCGCAGTGTCCCAAGAAACAGAAGTTATCAACGTGGTTAGCATGGGACAACAAACTGTTAACCTTGGACAATTTAGCTAAGAGAAGGTGGACCGAGCACCGCACCATGTGTTACCTATGCAATGAAGCAGAAGAAACGGTGGAGCAACTCCTCATCATATGCCCCCTCGTAAGCCAAATATGGCCTCACTTATGTCCGCTCTTCAACCTTGGCTCCCAACCCCGCTCCACAACATATCTATAGGGTCTTCAGAAGATGGGAAAGCGCCTTCACAAAGAAGCGCGTTTGGGATGGAATCTAGCTGTAATGGTCATTACCTGAAGTACCTGGCTTGAAAGCAATGAAAGATACTTCTGTAGCAAACGACGCGTTTGTTGGCAAATTATTCGTAGAATCAAATTTCTAATGTTTTTTTGGTTTAATGCAACAACTACCTCCAAGAAGGAGGAGCTAGAGCCGATGGAAACTGTAATTAAGCGAAGTTTGAATTTTGACTTTGAAGACTCACCGGGAGATACAAGAGAGCGAGATGACTTCGAAGACATCACCCAGGGCTCACAACAATAGACTAACTACTATGGTTCTGTATGATAAGAAAAGGTGATTAATTACTGTGATTGATTTGCCTAATGTATCAGTCAACGCTATTGTGGTTTATCCACTTTTAAAGAAAATAAATTAAATAAAACTGTCTAAATATACCAATCTCCAAGGGATTTTGGATAGATGAAAACGATGAGTGGCGAATAGAAACAAGTATTCTAAAATATATTATTTTTATTAATTAATATTTATAGTTAAATAGTTTTTCTATAATAGTTTTTTACATATAATTTTTTATTTAAAAATCAAATGATTGTATCAACTTTATTAGCTTTTATAGTAAAATTTATTGTAGATAAATATATTTTTTGACGTTATATTGTTTATAATAAAATCTACAACTAAGTCAAGGAAACCAAGATTAGTAAACTTAAACATACTAGCAAAAGTCTACTTTGAGGAATTCTAAAATACCTCATTTTTATTTATTAAATATTTATGGGATAATTATTGAATAGTCACTGGCACTATTAAAACACTATTTATCTTTTTCCCTACCCCACCCAAAACCCTATTTACATTAAATCCCCACACACCCCTACCCAAAGACAATATGGTAATTAGTTTATTATGCAAGGGATGAATAGTTAAAAATCTAAATATTATTTATTGACCTTTATTATTTTTCCATAATAGATCTAAGATGAGCAAATTATCTATCACTCCTTGGCACTATTATGCTACTATTTAACTTTTTCCCCACACCACCCAAAACCCTATTCATTTTAGATCCCCAAACACCTCTACCCAAGGACCATTTGGTAATTTGGGAACTATTCAAGGGATGAATAGTTATTTACCTATCGATCATCTCTAAACTTTAATTTTTTTATTTTAAAATTACTTTTAAGAAAAAATCGTAGTTTAAACCCCTCATCTATTTTTTCCATCTCCGTAAAATAACACAAAAAAAGTGAGGACAAAACAATATTTAAAAAATAAAATAAAATATTGTTGAATTGAATTCTAACCAAATAAATATTTGTGATAGTGTATGGATGCAATTTACTATTTACCAATTCATTAGTTTACAGGGGTACATATGTTAAAAATAAAAAATAAAAAATAAAAAATAAAAAATAAAACATAAAAATAAAAATAAAAACCAAGATTTTTCTAGCTTACTATTCTTTGTGAGACTCCCAAAGGAACATGAGCCACAAACTCATTTGTGTCACTGAAGTCATGAACAATAACAGAGCCCCACCCACAAGATATCTCACTTCCACATGGCATCACATGATTGGCCTAAACTGGCTAGTGAATCAACTTACCTATCTGGTTCACAAGAACAACCAATGCAGTCCAACCACATGGCACCCTCCATATCCACTACTCCCTAGCTATCTCCCTCCATCTATATATATGTCATACTTCTCCTTCCACTGCTTGGAACAAGTTAGTTACTGACGAGACGAGATCAAGATATCTAAACAGAGCTGCCAAGTTTTTCAATGGCTGCATCTGCGATCCAACAGTCGGCGTTCATCGGCCAGACAGCGTTGAAAACACAAAATGAACTCGTCCGAAGGGCCGGGGCCTCTGGCGGCCGTTTCACTATGCGCCGCACCGTCAGGAGCGCTCCCCAGAGCATCTGGTATTTACTTTGTTCTTTTATATATCCATTCTTTGCTTAATTTCATGATTATATTTCATTTTGCAAGTTGATAGTCAGTTCCTCTTAATTAGATTATTTAGAAACTAACTAACTAGCATACATGTCCTAATTCATGGAACAGGTATGGGCCAGACCGCCCAAAATACTTGGGCCCGTTCTCTGAGCAGACCCCGTCCTACCTCACCGGAGAGTTCCCCGGCGACTACGGTTGGGACACCGCAGGCCTCTCCGCCGACCCAGAGACCTTCGCAAAGAACCGGGAATTGGAGGTGATCCACTGTAGATGGGCCATGTTAGGTGCATTGGGCTGTGTCTTTCCTGAAATCTTGTCAAAAAATGGAGTCAAGTTCGGTGAAGCAGTCTGGTTCAAGGCAGGCTCACAAATCTTCTCAGAGGGTGGATTGGACTACTTGGGCAACCCTAACTTGATTCATGCCCAGAGCATCCTTGCCATTTGGGCTTGCCAAGTTGTGCTCATGGGTTTCGTTGAGGGCTACCGGGTTGGCGGCGGCCCGTTGGGTGAGGGGCTAGATGCCATCTACCCAGGCGGGGCCTTCGACCCGTTGGGTCTGGCTGATGACCCTGAGGCATTTGCCGAACTAAAGGTGAAGGAGATCAAGAATGGCCGCTTGGCAATGTTCTCCATGTTCGGGTTCTTCGTTCAGGCCATTGTCACCGGGAAAGGCCCGATCGAGAACTTGTCTGATCATTTGGCGGACCCTGTGGCAAACAATGCATGGGCCTATGCTACAAACTTTGTCCCTGGGAAATGAAAGGGATCCATGTAAAGATCTGCTGGATAGTGTAACAGTATGAATCTCAAGAGTTTGGTTTGTATTGGAGCAGTCGGTCTGTATTAGTTCATCAGTGAGAGCATAAAATTCTACTGTTGTAGCTCTAAATTCTAGCTATCTGCTGATCTCTACATAGTGAATGATGATCAATCATATCCAATAAAACTGAGTTTACAGAACATATACCTGGAAATAAAATGCAGGTTAACCTGGAGCAAATGACCAAAACCTTAATCACATGAAATGACAATCAATCAATCATCATTCTGCATAATTCCTTCATGTAAGGTTTACCATCACACAAGATCAACAAAGACTGAAAGATTCAGTTCATAGAGTTCTATTCATAATAATGGCATTTCAACTCCCTAAAGGCGTTTTTTTTTTTAAAAAAAATTGAAATGCCAAAATTTATAATAGAGATCGACACAACAAAAATGTTCAAAGACTAACCCTCGAGAGAATCTTTCTCACTTGTAGAGTTGTTTCAGTCTCTTGCAAGCCTCAAGAACATTTTCCCTGTGGCCGAAAGCACTTACTCTGATAAAACCTTCACCACCAGGTCCAAACCCACTGCCAGGGGTTGTAACCAAGTGGGTCTTCTCAAGGATCTCCGCAAACACATCCCACGAACTTCGGCCTGGGAAATGCACCCATACATAGGGAGCATTCTTCCCTCCATATACGTTAAAACCAAGCGATGTAAATGTATCAACAATAATTGCGGTATTCTCCTTGTAGAAATTGATCACATCGCCCATGGCCTGCAAGAAAGAAGTGTGGTATTGAGATAAGAGAGTAGGTTACTAGGGTATGCTATGCTACTAGACTACTAGTTGACAAACGGATTGATGTATGACCAACCTTCAAACCGTCAGGAGAAAGGCAAGCAAGACCCCCGGCTTGAGAAATGTTTGATGCACCATTGAAGCAAGTGCAGACAATCCGATTAAAATCTTTCGCCACCGGAAATCCATTGGAGAAAAGCAGCTCCTTGGGGACCACAGTCCAACCAAGACGAACACCAGTGAAACCAGCATATTTTGAAAAGGATGATGTCTCAATGGCAACCTGAATATAGTTGAATGTCATCAAGGTTAATGTGGATTTGTCTCATAACCAATAATTGAACTTAAACACTTACCTCCTTTGCTCCAGGAATTTCAAATATGGATCGTGGACTGTCATCTGAAATATACATTGCATAAGCAGAGTCATAGACAATAATAGATCCACTCTCCCTTGCAAATTGCACTAATTGAGTTAGCTGGTCTCTGGATGCTGTAGACCCAGTTGGATTGTTCGGAGAACAGAAGAAAATGATATCTGTCTTTGAAGTAGTTGATAGATTAGGAAAGAAACCATTTTCTGGTGTGCATCTCATATACTCGATGTTTCCATACTTCTTAATATCATTATAATATTCGCCAGTCTGCCCCATAATAACACTTGAATCCACATATGCCTGTGAAAGGTAATAGCTTTTTGTCTGAGAGATTCATGGGCCACTTTTAATCATGATAACTAAAGTGAAGCTAAGGGCATCCAATCCCCTATTCAATAGCATTTTAGCAACAAGTGAATGCAATGTAAAAGTGCCAACCAAAGTGCGACGAAAGACAAGTCATAGATGGTTCCATATATCATGTAATTCCCTTCTATGATGAAATTATAAGAACTGAACCAGAACAACATAAAGGCAGACTTACAGGGTATGATGGATCTTGCACGGCCATTGTCACATTAGACCCAAAGAGCATCTAAAAGAAAAGGCAAACTAAGTCAAATTATCATGATGGACATCAGAAAATCATCCAAATTGTTTTACATGAAAGCCAAAACTAGATGTACTCTGATGTCTACACGATGGGAAATAACATAGCACAGTAAAATTCCACAGTTAATTTTCACAGCTTGTAACCTTCCCCATTTGAGAAGCTTAGTAATGGAAGAAAAGAAGATGAAGGTGAGCAAAACCTGTAGACGAGAAATATCACACTTGGCACCATCTGAAACAAAAATATCAGCCTCTTCAATACCAAGGTCGCCATAATAGGTTGACGCTATAGCAGCTCTTAGTTTCTACATTAATATTCAACTGCCCATGGTTAGGATAATTGCATTAAGGACGAGATAAGATCCACAAATTGAAAATAGGAATAATGAAAAAATAATAAGAGAAAAGAAATAAGCTACAAGAGTAAGCTTGAAAGCAAAAAATCAATCCAAAGTTAAAATGGAATACACTCTTATATTTGGATATAAAAATGAAATTATTACTTAATCAGAGAAATAATTCCAGTTACATACTGACTTTGCATATCAGAGCATCCAAATTCAGAGTGATATCACATATCTACAACTACTAATTTCAGACTAGCTTGATTTCTAAGTACATCTGATAAAAACAGAAAAAACTTGAAAGAAGATAACGAATGGGAGGTACACAAAATCTTCATTGGAGCCATGCACTGAAAATAGGAGCATATAGTATGCATTTTAACTTTGAAGTACAAAAACAATTCAACAGATGGCTTGAAATTGTACTGACCTAGAGGATGAGTAATGTTCGAAGCTAGTGCCAACTCCAACCAATTTTTGAGTCAATGATTCATGTGCATGCACTAACAATTTTTAGCATTAGATGAAAATCTTGCCTTAGTGGCCAATAAGAAAGCACCATAATCGGATTATCAACATCATCTCAATATAGTTTGACTGAATATTTTGACCTTAATCCATTGATATGGACACAATTCTATATGAAGATAACATAAAAGGAAAGAGATGATGTTGAAACTTAAATACCTGTTCACCTTGTTCAGCGCCATAACCACTGTAACCCTCAATTGTCGATAGTGCACGTGACCTCTGCGGGCATTATAACAATTTTAGTTCACTAACATGAGATACAAATAGGGTGAAACATAGTATTCTCCAAACGAAAAAAAATTCCAACACTTATGATTACAACTTAATTTTCATAAAAAGAAGGTTTGCAAAGCAATCAAGCAAATCTGGCCAGTGAAAACTTTTCGAAATAGACTAGATGGGACAGGGAGATTGTGGTTTTCTCAAAAGAAAAAATTAAGATGACTGACAAAATTCATATAGAGGCATGAAACTTACAGAGGGTTCAAATTATTGAACATTAACTCCTTTTTCGTGCATAAAATCCCATGTATTACTTTTCTGATACTGTAAGAAGCTCAACATTCAAATACCAAGCTATAGTTTCCAAAAGGTTTCTTGGCACATAGAAGTAAAAGCAAAAAAAATAAAATAAAATAAAAAAACTAGCATTTGCTAACATCAAGGTTAAATAGCATTCTTCTGACTTCTACAACACATTTTTCTTAGAGGAAAAGAATGCAATGGATCAGGACCAATAAAAGCACCATGAATAGCTGAACAAAGGAAATGTACATTGAAAGTAAATAAAAAGGATAAAATTTGACATAATATGAAGTGTATGTAATATGAACTTGCCAATTATGGCATAAACTTAAATTGAACAATATTATATATATATATATATATATATATATATATATATATATATATATATATGTTATTGTGCGACCGTAGAATCTTTGTTCATATCAGTGTATTTTCGCTTGGGCGTGTTTAAAGGATTTCCAGATGCGGATGGGAAGATCATCGAAAAATAAAATTTAGCGCATCGATTTTAAATACTGATTTGGTGATGATTTGGTCCTACTTAATGGTTGAAATTCAACCGTTGATTTACATAAAATAAGAACCGTTAAGTGGAAGGACCAAACGGCCACCAAATTATATATAAAATAACGAGGCTGCACTTTTCGATGATTTTCCCATCCGTCGGTTGAAAAATCTTCAAAGCATGCTCTGAAAATGGGTGTCGGCCGGATCGATGTCACGGCCGACTGGCTATATCAACGATGTGTGTGTGTGTGTACATATATTTATATGGTCGTATTCTTATGAGGTCGGCCTTACTACTTATTCAAGTAAGGCCGCTTCATTTTCACCCATTTTGAGGCGTTGTTTACAAATCCAGATGCGGATGAAAGAGCGTGAAAAATAAATTAACGTCGATTTTAAATACGATTTGGTGGCCAGTATGATCATTCATCTTAAAGGGTGAAAATTTAACCTGTTAAGATGAATGATCATACGGTTACCAAATTGTATGAAAATCGGCATGTTATCTTATTTTTCGATGTTCTTTCCGTCCGTACGGTTGGAAACCCTGAAAAACACTCTCAAAATGGGTCAAAATGAGGCGACCTTACTTAAACAGTAGTAAGGCCGACCTCATAGTAACATGACCTCTATATATATAATAAATGATGTGATCGAACATTTATTGATTTTCATATGACTAGCAAAGTCAATTTTCCCTTCTAATTGTAGGGAAAAAGTTCCAACTACATAAAACAAATGAATGCCAGGTACTTGAAAAAACCATGCTTAACTAAATAACTAATAAATAAAATGATTTACAATTGTGGATAAATAATGTATTTCAAACTTTCATAATTAAGAAAGTTCGGGATTGGAGATGGATTACCCAAGCCATGGCAGAAGTTATAACATCTGGGATGGGTTCTGTAGTGTCACCAATCCCAAGGCTTATGACCTTTGCATCGGGATACTTTAACAAGTGGGCTGATCTTCTCCTGGCAATCTAGTATCAAACATGTCCAATTAGTAATAAAAGAGTCAAACTATATTATAAACAACTAAAAGGAATAATTCAGCATCTTATCTGAGTTTACAAAAATGAAAGAATTAAGAAACAAAAGAATGTTGTAAGCACCATGATAAGTTTGAGCTTAAGAAGATACATATCCCAGGGGAGAAAATGAAAGTGCAACTTTTTGATAAAATAATTTTTTGAATACCGACAACTTATTAAAATCCTAAATGATCTCATCACTTTTAATCTCCAAGTTAAAAAATGGGGAAATGGGGAATTTGAAACTAGACATGTCCATGAGTTAGCAAAGGTATACCACTTCCAGGTTCAGGTTGATGTTTCCTTTCATGGTGTTCCCCTCAATATTCCCTACTTAATCACCATTCTTTAGCACTTTTCATTCTAAACTTAAACTTGAGATTATTTGTATCTTCACTCTAGAACCTGCTTAGTGGGTTTGCTTTATTGTGCAATGCCCCATGTTTTTCCAGGATAGGTTATATAACAGATATTCTAATTGGGATTACTTTCATGGTTTCATATATCATATATCTTCATACTCGAGCTGGAAAGTTGTGTCCTTTCCAACAAATGATATTAAAGGTTTAAAGGACACTTGAGTAAAGCATACACCTGTAGCACCACCTAGAAGCAACATCATGGAAAAATAGATAATCCCTAATCTAAATCTCATCAAATAAAATCCCTAGTTAAAATGGCTATCCGCAATAAACAGATGTGCTCCGACCCCTTCCACTCACCAGTAAGAAGGACATTGACTTGAGGGTTCTTCCCGCACTCATGACTAAGTGTTTGATATTCAGGAAAACATGGAATGAACCGGAATGACAACCAAATTTATCCAAGGTCCCTTTACCAAACATTAGTAGCTAAAATGGTTTAACCCTGAGAATTGAAACCCTGTCCACTTCGGTTACTAAAAATTAAACTTGATGAACTATTCTGCCATGGGGCTAAAGTAGCCAGACAGAATTAACAAACTTGGTTTGAATTTTTCCAATTTCAATAAACCAAATGAAAATTGCACCCGTGAAAGGGCATGTCTACAAATAAATTTCAAAGTTGAAAGGAGGAAAAGGAATTTCTTTTTAATGACCAATCTATTCTAATTTTTACCTGCACACCAACCCAAATACATCACAATTCATAAGATTAACAGCCAGTCTACTTGCGCTATCATCCAAAATTATCAAAACAATAAATTTTAGTAGTTCTGGGTTAGAAATTCCCTGCTAAAATAACTTTAAAAGAAAAGTCGGCTATTCCACAACCAAATGCAACCATAAGATCCTTATATGTGAATTTCCAAGATCAAAACCTATAGCACTTAAGAGTACTATACCCCAAAGGGAGAAATGTTAGTGTTATGCCCAATCAATTGAGATCGAAAAACTCCTTTCTAATGTTTACCTCAAGATGTAACAAAACATTCTGATTCGAACTGTTTTTAAAATTATAATAAGCAATTTGAATTATTCATCTGAAATTTTAAATAATCTAAGTTTTGGTTTTCACAACTACGTTGTGATTATTATATGAAACAGCAAGTCCATTTGCAAGATGACATACATTGGCAACAGGCCCACAGATAAACCTGCTCTTTGCCAAAAAAATGTCAAGGCTTTCATAAGATTTTCCATAAGCAGTTCCATAAAGTTAATGGAACAGTGGTGGTAAGCAGATAGATCCTGGTCATTGTATTTAAGAAGAAAAAAAAAACAACTACTAACCTCTGGGAACAAATAGCCAGCTTGAAGCTTTGCCATATTTTCATTGCGAGAAACCTTTGTCTTGTGAGCTTCAAAAGATGAATTCCAGCAATAAGTAACCATACAACGGTCATGGTATTGATACTCCAATAGATAAACATGAAAACTAAAGCATTACTATCCATAACAAGTTCATCCCTTCCTTTGCATATGAATTCCATCGCAACTAAGAAACAATAAAGAGCTTCCACAAAACTCATATTAAGAACTCTAGAACACTTCACAAGTGAAAATTGCCAATGAGCACAGAAACAAAAAGAAAAAAGAAAAAAACTCACAGCTTGTCATTCGGTGAGCAAAAGCTAGAACATCAAAACACAATTAGATCAATTAAACTATGAAATTACCAGTCTCCGAGTTCGGCGGCGCCGCCACGCATTTCAAAACCCAAGTCCTGCTCCGAGGAGGACATATCTTGGACGACCTGAAGGAAAAAACGAAACCAAAAGAGATCAAACACCGATTCACAAAACAAAGGAAAACTAGAGGGGTCGAACCTCAAGCTGAAGCCATTGTGAACTAAGAAAGTAGAAGAGCTCGACGAGATCGAGGACGGAGCTTGGAATGCCGCCATTATCGGATGCTTGAAGAGGTCACAACGCCGCCACCGCCGCCGCCAAAGTGTATCCAAAGAAGACGCGATTATGGAAATTGATATTTAGATGGGGGTCTAATCTTAACCGTCCGATTTGAACGGCGATTGAGAGGACATGATCGGAATTTAACTTTAAGAATTAGAAGGGTAACTAGGATTAGTGAATAAGACCCACCTCAACCCTAAACATTAACCCCTGATTATTTAAGAAAATTCTGTGAATTATATTTATATAAATATTTTAATAATTTTTTATTTGTTCACGACAATCCCTTCTGCCATGCTAAAAACATATATTTTGTTATTATAAATTTCATTTTAATGATGAAATATTTGGTTCTTACAAACAATATATATATATATATATATATATATATATATATATATATATATATATATATATATATATTGGTAAATATGATAAACCACTTTCATTGAATTTAATATAGAGATACATATAGATTTATTTGGACATATGGATATGGATAGGTGTTACAAAGTTCATAATGTGTAAATACCTGAGCATTCCTTGCAACATCCATTCTCCAGCTCTACACTCTACGAACCTATATTTGGTTGGGGGTTATCCCCAAAGTTTATCCCCAACACAATTTCCCATAAAAAAAATTTCCCTTCAAAACCGTTGATTCAGATTTAAAAATATAACACACTAATGCATAGAAGACACATTACTATCTTTATCATTAATATCTTTGGTTTAAAAATTCCCTCCGAAAAAATTCAAAATTTTTCAAAACTTATTCATATCCCCAAGTGGAATAATTTGAATGGCATGACACTCTGAATTTTATAGGAGAGCATCCCTGGTGAATGTCAAACTTCTTTTAATTAGGTTTTCAATTGTACCTAGTTTTGCTCACTTGGATGCGCTAGTTACATCAAACCAAGAGAGAAGAAGGAAGTTAATAGCACAAATTAGTTTTGGGTAACCATGTTGTTTATCATTAAAACATCTTTGATTTTGTTTTTGCCATAAGCTTCACAAGATGGCCATTGTGGCCAGCTCCCACCCTATTTTAAAGTTGAGGTCCATTGGTCTTGTGTTCCAAAAGTTATGACATGATTGAAGTGTATTTTGTGGGTGTATGAGGTTGTAGAAGTGGTTCCATATTTCTTGTGCGTAAGTGCACTGGAGTAGGAGATGCGTTATCGTTTCCTAGTCATCATCATTGAAGAAGCAACTTGTTTGTGTCCCTCTCTAATTTTTATCTTAGGTAAACCATACAAATAGTTTGACTTTGAAGGAATATGGTTGTTTCTAATGGGACCTAGGGACGATTGTGCTTATACCTCTATCTACAAGGAAGTGGTAAATGAACTTATATAAAGCAATTTGTGTTGGTGGGCATTCTCTAGTTAAAGGTCTCGGTTTTAGAAGATGGAATCCTTATTGGATTTTTTACCAAACCTCCAGTACTATCGTTTTTGACATTCAAGGCCGTATGGTGGAAATCTTAACATGTGTTTAACAATGGTTGGATTTCTAACCAGTTGTTAAGCCATAGGTTAATGGTATTTCCCTCTCCCACAGAAATTTTCATGTCTTGTTTCCAGAAAAGGAAGCTTGTGTCAGTGGCCTTTTGAAAGGATCCAGGTATGATCTTTTGAAGTTTGCTTGTTTGAGGATTTTGGAATTAATCCTGACTTCTCCTCTTCCTCTAAGGACTCTTTAGCACCATTTTCCTAGGAGGGCCGCATTGAATTTGTGCAAATTCAAGATATCCCATCCTCCTTGTTTTTTAGATTGGTATAATCTTTCCCAGTTGACCAACCTGTATGCATGGGATTCATGGTTTCCAATTAACTCATTTTTAACATATATTATATTTACATCTCTTATGTTACGAAAACCATGAGATCAGGAAACACAACATATTACTAATATAAAAATTATCGATTAAACTAATTTTTACACATGTTAAACTTTGATTTATTTATTTATTTATTTATTTATTTATTTATTTATTTATCATCCTTTTAAGTTCATTGTATGACTTTTTTTTACTTAATAAAATGGAATTAGCAGAAATCTATTTTGGATATTTGATTTCTAATCTGAGGACTAAGTGGATAATATCAAATGCATATTTAAAGAACAAGTAGCATTGAAAGGAATGGAGACATGTCTAGTTTTCTTTTTCTTAAGTTTTTTTTTTCCAATCGATCATATGATATTTCTTAGGAAATTTTTTTAAGAAAAACATATTTTCAATCTTCTTTCAATGGCATAGCTTTGAACAATCAGGCCGGTTGAAACATTATTTCAGTAAGGCCACCTCCCATTTTGGCCCTTGGGGCATGTTTTAAGGATTTTCAACCATATGAATGGAAAGAACATCGAAAAATAAACTAGCATGTCAATTTTCATACAATTTGGGAACTTGTAAGGTCTTCATCTCAATGGGTGAAAATTTATAAAAATCCTACCGGTTTATAATTTCACATGTTAAGATGAAAACTCTACAAGTTCCCAAATTGTATGAAAATTGACATGTTATATTTCTCAATAATATGAAAAATCTACCAACTCAGGTTCTTTACTCAATCAAATTTGCAAAATCATGACGTAATGAATTTCTAATTCTCTCTAGTATATTTAACAAACAAAACCACTATATACATAATAAAGAAAAGCTATAATTGATGTGATCGGAATAGGAAATATAAACAAAATAAACTCAAGTTATTCATAAGCAGCTTGACTTGATCGACAAACCATGTTAACATGCAAACCTGTTGGAGTATGTGGCTCATATTTACTGTGAGCATAGTGGCAAAAAGATAGATGTTGGAGCGAATGACTTTGAATAGGGTTGGGGGTGCGGGGGCAACGTTGTTGCCCTAGCGATAAACTATCTGATGTATGGTACAGAAGGTAATTTTATAATTTTCGTACATATAGAGTTTAGTATAAATACATATGATGTAATTCTAATTTTGATATAGTGAAATTTTCGCCGCTTGCTTCCGTGGATGTAGGTACACCATCGAACTATGTAAATTCTCTGTGTGCTTTTATTTCTCTTGATTTTCTTCTTTGATTTCTTCTTCATCATTATTGCTGCACAATCTTCAGCAAAACCAAACATAAACATTTTGATCTTAAAATCAAACTCTTACCGAAAATTTCGAGTCTATTTTTAGGGGTCCAAATTAAAAACAAGGCTCCAAGAACATGGAAAAATAATACAAGCTCCATCCCATTCTCATCCAAATAGCTCACGCCAAGAGGGAAAGGTTAAAACATTTGTGAGACAAAAAGAAAGAAATTAAAAGTACTCAAACAAAAGAAAACATTTTTTCTACTTCTCTGAAGATATCTCCATCAATGTTGTTAATTTATTCCCCACCTTTCCTTTATAATCCCCAACCTTTGTCTTTCCCCTCCTCCATAATACAACCACTAAAATAAGACATCACTGTTTGCCAAAATAAAAGGATGGATAGATTAGAACAAAGGCATAACATTGAACAGATAGTTGCAACTTTACTATCTCTTGCTCTCAAATAATCAAATGATTTGTTTGTCCTTGCTTTTTTCTTTTTTTTATAACCATTTAATAGCTTTATGATTTTATAAAATGAATGGTTGACAACATTAAAAAAAATCTTAAAACTACAAGGTTGTGAAATTTTAAAGATCATTATAATATTTTTAAACAATCTAATAAAGGGCAACCAAGTGCTACAAAGTTCCTACTATGTACAAGGTCCGGAAAAAAAAGTCAGACCACTTGAATCTATCATATGCGACCTACCTGATATTCATTTTTTGTTTTTAACTTTTTATGCATCTCTTTAAAACCTTCTTAACTAGGCACATCAAAGTGTTTATGTATCTCTTAAGTCTTAAGTTAACTTTTTCACTAATTTGATTTATTTTATTTTAATAATTTGAGGTGTTTCCCACCATGCATAGAAGAAATGACCCCTGACCTACTTGACAGAATTGAAGTCAGTCCAACATGAGAAATCATTCACTCATTTGAATTGTGGATGACTTGATTGAGTGAAAATGTCCTCATGTCTCATGAATCATTTGAATGAAAAACATTTTTTAAATGATAATTGGGAAACTTAAGATGTTTGCTTCTAAACCAATTTTAGTAATTCTAATTTGCTAATTTGATCCTTATATTTTCATTTTTCACTAGACTAATCTAGTCCTTGAACTTAATTATCTATTTAATGTACCATTATTATTTTCTTTTTCCACTAATATAATTATTATTATTTTTTAATAAAATAAATAAACTACATTCATTAATGTGATAAAAGATTCATGGTTGAACCGGGAGTTACACAAATATTGATTAGAGTGATGTCGCAAGGTTACATCCGATCCTTGTGTTACAAGGGTGCCACTAATACAATTATTAATAAATATGGTGAATTTTGTTTATATATAACATAAGATGACAATTAAATTATGTTTTAGAATAGATATCCACATAAACTTGATGAAGTGAAAAAAAATAGGGAGGATGACTTTGTTGAACCATAGATATACAATTATCCTTTCAAGACTATCATTTCTAGCCATCATCTTCTTTTCGCAACTTATATTCTTTATCTTTTTGTCTGTATTAGCGTTTTTATTTATGTTAGAAATATAAGAATATTAGGCGACTCTTCTATATTAAATTATTATTTTATATAGATGCATGCATGAAAACACTCTATTTATCTTGTTTAAAACTTTTATATATTTATGATCCTACCCTCTTGTAACTTCGTATGTGTTCATAAACTTAGTTGTTAATAATCTCTAATTAACCAAAGGACCATTGGTCTAGTGGTATCTCGGGTCCTGTGTGTTGGGTAATTCACTTGATTAAGCATACTCTCAGGTTCGACTCCCCACCCATGTAAATGGGAGTAAAAGTTTGGATAATTCACTTGGTGAGCACAAAACTCACAGGTTTGAGTCCCCACATTTATGCAGCACCACGGTGAGGGTGAGGGTATTAGATTCTTAAGGCCACGCCTTTTGACATCCTTCTATGGAGGGGTTTATCTCCTATGTTAAAAATAATAATAATAATAATCTCTAATTAAACGCATAATGAAAAATCTAAGTCTATTAAAATAAAATATCTTTCATAGTGTAACTCAACTTGTTTTTACCAACGGCATCCAAATCTATTGATATCCGGGTCCCTTGTTAAAGTGTGATGTTCTCATGTGGAGAACTTGGGATCGAATCCTAACTCTTATAAGGTGAGGATTAGGCTGGTGATGTTCTCTTGTGGACTAACACGGGATCGAACTACCATGCGAATGTGGAGGCATTTGTAGCCTTTGTCAAAAAAAAAAAAAAAAAAAACTAACTTGTTTTCGTACATGGTATCTCTCTATAAAACATTATACATATAGAAAAAATATATATGTATGTAAAAAACTTTTGATATGATTTTCAACATCTAAAATAATAATAATAATATTGATTAATTAATTAATTAAGAAAGTAAGTAAGAAAGAAAGGAAGAATGTCTCCTCCAAGGCGAAGTTGATAGGCTGACATCCCCCATCAATCCAACCTACATTATTCTCCATCCAAATGCAACCCTCCAACCATCCCTTGGACTCTAACACCCACCCCCTTTTTCTCCTTTTAAAAGCTCCTTTCCCTCTCATGCTCCACATCCATCAACCCAACTCCTCATGCAACTCCCCAACCTTTACCCTCTTGGCCTTTCCACCCCTTCTTTGATTCCCCCACATCATCTTAGACCCAATCCAATGACACACAACCACACCACCCATTCACTATAAATCCCCTCAATTCCCCCTCTTCAAACACCCCCTAAACTCCTTCCACTCAATAAACATGGGTAGGCATGAGCTAACTTGTGAGCCAACTCTTCTTCAATGTTCCTCCATTGCACTCTTGCAAGAGAGATTTAGACAGCTTCAGAGAGTCAAGAAGATGAGGGAGGAGAGGGAGCTCATGAGAATGTTGGCCGAACCCGACTTATCGAGCCCGAAGCCGGTTTTGAGTTCACAACATGATCCACCACCCAAGTGGTTGTTCTTGCACCCCGATTTGGTTCATCATCGCTCACCGCCTTCTACGTGCACTCTTACATCTTTTAAGTTTCAACCCTGCGACCGTTCGGAATTCATAAACCGTAACATCTCACTCTCCGACTCCATCGGATTGCGGGATGACAAACCTAATAATGTTTACGTGCAAAATAGTGGAAGAGAAATGGATGTCGATACTTCTCTTCATTTGTGAGCATATGCATTTTAGCTTGGTGTGCTAAGAGTGTTGAGATTTGGGGGTGTAATGTAATTACTGATCAGTACTAGTGTGTAATATTTATTTTTATCATTATGATCAATTTTGTTTTGTCATCTTGATTTTTTTTCCATTGCTTTTATATATATAACACAGTATTAAAAATACTGTAATTGTGAAAATATTACACACTATAAAAAAAAGCACAAAACATAAAAATAACTTAGTATTAACTACATCATACAGAGGATAAATGGATTTGGGCAAAATTAGTTGTGTTTAATTCAGATC
This sequence comes from Dioscorea zingiberensis, assembly GCA_026586065.1. Taxonomy (NCBI): domain Eukaryota; kingdom Viridiplantae; phylum Streptophyta; class Magnoliopsida; order Dioscoreales; family Dioscoreaceae; genus Dioscorea; species Dioscorea zingiberensis. Next base: position 223,411 of record JAGGNH010000054.1, on the reverse strand, counting down.
ATGGTTCGTGCTAAGATGTCTAAAACGCATATGAAATAACTTAAAATAAATATATCACATAAATTAGTGTGTGTGTGTGCATAAAGGTTATAATAGATATCATGTTGTTCACCGTCGTTCGAGTTCATGATCAGAATGAGTTGCACATAAACCTTAGTACATGTTCCTCTGCTCGAAAGCTCCTGAATAGAAAGAGGGTGTTGCTGCTTGACTGCTAGAACGATGACTCAGTTGCGCTAGAGAAAAGAACAAAAGAAGTAGATCAGATAACACTACCAAGCAAATCGATTATGACACCTCTAAGATTATATGTATAACTAATTTATAAATAAATCATGTTGCTTTTATTAAAAAAAAACCAATATATATAATAATCTCTGTTTTTATAAAAATATAAGAAACTATATATGAGGTTTTTTTTTAGGCATATAAGAACAGGATCAACAACATCCACTAATAAATAAAAAAAATTAAAAAATGAATCAGTATTCAAACAGTATTGTGGATGATTGAACAGAAGGAATGGATGAATAATTCTATTTGGAGGCAAGCAGCTCCTGAAAACATGTCTCCTAAATAATTGTTGATAATTGATTGGTGAGATTCTAAAAGATCACAAGGTTTCATATCTTTGAGAGGTTACCAAATAGTATCATTCATGTATCAATCTAAACTATGACAAACAATAGCATCACAACCACTACTCACAACCAGTAAAACTTTCAAAGGAAACTAGTGAACAACTAGAATCCAGATTGAGTCCCTTGTTAGCTTGTGTTTGATTGTGCACATTAAAGAAAAATAATTTCATAACAATCAATTATATAAGTATCATTATGAATATATCTAATCTAGACCTCTTTTTCAATTTGTGAACTATATTAATGTCACAATGCAATAAGAACTTGTAATAGAGAAATATAAAGTAAATTGAAGTCATTGGTTTGAATTTTATTTTTATATTTTTTTTCCTTTTGTTCATTTCAAACTTCTTATGGATTAACAGAAATAAACAATTTGTTTAATACAACACATTCGTCAAAAAAAAACAAAGTTGGAGGCAGCTCAATTGCTAGTTAAATGAAGCCACCAGTTCACAGAGGACGTCACATCTATAGCAAGGGCGGCACACAGGGAGAGTCCTAGCAACAGGACCTCTTGTACTAATTTTCTTTGTAATGATCATATAACAAGGGATCCCATGTAACACTCTTTTAATTAAAATCATTAATAAATCATGATTTATCCACTATTTAAAAAAACAAAGAAATAAATAAATTTTTTTTCCAAGAAAAAGTAAAATGTTGTTTATGTTTGGTTGGGTGAACCAAACAAGATTTACATGTGTAGGGAATTATATAATTTTTTTTTAACTTTCCATTCTATTATTTTCACTCATTCTCTTTCCTTTCTTTTGTTTAGTTCCTCAAATTTTTCCTCAAACCAATTGATTAATCAAGAGGTTAACCCTAATATTGAATTATCAGTGCTAGTTATTTCAAACAATACCTCAGAGTTAACTAGCAAATTACTATTTAAACTAATACATGTTAAAAAAAAATTCTTATATATTTAGAACTAATTCCCTACATAGATGGTTCTACTCTTATAATTTTAACCTACTTCATTTTTAAATTTATATGTGTCAGTATATATATATACCTGAAACATCAATATTTGGTTATGTACTCACATGACAAAATTCAGTCAACATTTAAAAAATATATATATTTTAGTATCATAAAATGAAACTAAGCAACTCAATAGATCAATGGAAGGTGGATGTGGGATCATCAACCTAAAAGGTTTCAACGAGATCATGCTCGAAAAATGGTGGTGGAGATTGTTTAATGGGGAGGTACCAATCTGTTGAAAGATTATTATGCAAGCTTATTTCCATAACTCTCACATTAATCCTTTCAAGAAGATAACAAGGAAATCCTCTTACATCCGGAAGGGCATCATGAAACAACGAAATCATACCATGAAAACATCTCAACAAAACTCGGAACGGGAGACGCCATCAACTTCTAGTTTGACAACTAGGCTAATGGGCAAGGACATTGCTACCTATATCTGAAACTCCAAACACTAATTGACAAGACAATCCACGACAATTGAGGGCAGCGCCGCGGGCATAACATACTAGGGCATCCGCTACCAAAGCCAAGACCATATCTCTCGGAGCTGCTTGGATGATATAAATACTTCAAGAACACCTAGCATAGAGAAACAACACCTCGAGGCCCGATTGGAGAATCTGGAGGTAACTTTATACCAAAATATTACTGTAAAATCCCTCTATCAATTCGGAATTGATGGTGAAATTAGAAACCCTATATGCGTATCCTTCTAGAAACAAGCATGCCCACTCAAGATTAAGTTGTTCGCCTGATTGGCATGGGATGACAAAATACTCACGCTACTAAACCTGGTAAAAAGAAAATGGAAGAGAGAGAAAACAAAATGCTACCTCTATGATAGAGATAATGAAACAATTGAACACCTGCTCATCCGTTGCCCTTAGCATAAATTTGGGCACAATATTGTCATCTTTTAGGGCAACGTACACCCCAACCACGATACAAGATCTGTGATCGGGGTGGCAACATTCTCCAAACAAGTGGAGAAAGAAACCCACAAAGGCTAGAACCTGACTATTATGACCATCACTTGGAGTATTTGGATGGAAAGAAATAAGAGATTTTTCCTTTATAACCACAATGTTTTCACGAAACTAATCCGCCATTGTGATTTTCTCTTACTATCTTGGTTTGATGCAGTGCATGCTACCAAGAAGCCAAAGCTACAAAAGATACAATCCATCATAAAGCGCGCGTAGCCTAATTAACCTTCACAAAAAAGGAGTAGGAATAAAGGCCTCCGAGAATAATGGACTTCGATGAGGAAGAGTGATACGACCCTGGGCCTAACGAGGCGCGCACCAGGCAACGACTGGGCCTAACCCGGGCCAGCGAGGATGTGAACAGGTGCCAACCCTAACTCCACCCGAAAACCGGCTTAAGAGTGAAGGGTTGGTCAACACCTATATGCACATCATCCTTCCATGAGTAGCCGATGTGGGACTAAAGTCTTAACACTACCCCGCCCATCGAAGTGGCGTCCCTCGTCGGCCGACGGACGCCGAGGAACGGGACTGCAGGCTAACCGCTCCGCGAACCCTCTCCGGCGAGTGACAGGACCGCCCTCGACCGCGGCACAGGCCTAACCCTGGCGAACGGATCCCCACACTGACCTCTCAATGAAAGCACCAATCTGATTTATGGCATCAGAAGGAGGCGACACTGCTAAATCCTTCCAAACCAAATCCAATGTCTTCATCAGTTCATCTTTATCTGATAACAATCTCTTGATTCCACTTCCATCAATGTTATTCTCACAGTGAGCAACAATCAAAGGTATCTCTTGGAGTTTTTCCATGATTTTATTCACAACTTTCCTGAATTCTTCCAAGAAGAGGAGTTCAAGGAGAAAATGAGAACCAAACGATTACAAGGCCCTGGTTGCAATACAAAGACCTCAACGTAACCCTTATATCACTCTCCATGTATCTCTCGGTTCAACTAATGTGGTTTATCCACTTTTCTTAAAAAATAAAATAAAATAATAATAAGTTTAGATCAAAATTGCTTGAAGAGATGAACAAACAGTTGGATTGAACAAGAGTGTGGGATCGAAAATACCCGCCTGGCATCGTGTCTGTGAAGAGACACCAAGCGACATATCGAATCACAAATATCATATTTGTTTATTGTGGGTTCTTCCATTCCTAATAGAGGCAAGCCTCTATTATTAATTACCCCAGACAGTGTCTTGGGAACCTCCGATTAAGGGCAAAAATACAAGTAGAGACAATGAAAAAGAATAATTTTTATTTATTTATCATGACTTTCATTACATATGGATATCATCATAGGATGTTCATACATATTATTTATTTATTTATTTAATAACACCATCTTCCGCCTCGTCGTCCCCTTTGAATTTGTGCCGCTTTTGGTTGCCTCAAGATGCCGACTTTACCGTTGTCTTAAGATTTGCACCACTTTAGGATTTATGTTTTTATCGACCACCTCGAGAGGAATATTTTATCGCCATCTCGAGATATGTGTTACTTTGAAATTTGTATTTATTAACCGCCTCAAGGTGCGTGTTCATCACCGCTTCAATATTTGTGCCACTTCAGGATTTATATTCCATCGGCTGCATTGAGATGTGTATTCCATCATCACATCAAGATGCGTGTCATTTGAAAGTTTTATTTTATCACCCTGCCTCAAGATGCGTATCGCATTGAAGTGCGAGTCGCTTTGAGATTTTGTACTCCATTATTCGTCTCACAATGCACGTCTCATAGCCACCTCGAGATATATGTTGGTTTGAGATTTGTATTTCATTATCCGCCTCGAGATGCGTGTTTCTTCATCTGCATCGAGATGTGCGCACTTTAAGATTTGTATATCATTACCCGCTTCAAGAAGCATCTTCCATTATCGCATCGAGATGCATCTCATTATAAGATTTTTATTTCATCATCCGCCTCAAGATGCGTATTTCATCATCCGCGTCGAGGTGCATGCCACTTTTAGATTCATATGTCATTATCAGCCTCAAGATGAGTGTTCTATCATCGCATCAAGATCTTGCGCCTTGATTTGAGATTTTAATTTCATCATCTACCTCAACCAACATGCTTGGAGAGAAGCGGGAACTTCAATTTTATTTCCAAATCCTTTGCTTGAAATAAATATGTTCTCATATATAAGTATATATATATATATATATATATATATAAGTATATATATATATATATATATATGTGGATATATAGAGGGAGAGAGATTTATTTATTTATTTATTTTTTAATATCTGTAATTTTTTTTATTGCGCTTTTTTTTTATCTCTTTCTTCCGCCACCCCTGTTCACTCTTTTTTTTTTTATTTATTTATTTTATCTCTCCCTCTCCTTTTTTTTCTTCTGACTTCTCCGTCAGCTGCCCTTTCCTCCGTTTCATCTTTTTATTTTTTTTATTTTTTATTTTTATTTTTTTAATTCTCTCTCGCTCTGTCATCACCATCTCCTCTTTTTATTATTATTTTTTTATTTTACTCTTGTTTCGCCGCCCCTCTTTGTTTCATCCCTTTTTTTCTTTCTTTTTTTTAATCCTTTTTTATCTCTCTCTTTTTCTTTTTTTTTTGAATGCTCACATATGTCTCCCGGTTTCATGAAGCAAGAAAACATGATAAGAGGGCTATATCTTGGTGGTGGCGATGGCCTTCGCAAGGGAGCCAAGAGCTTCATCAATGGTGAGTGGCGATGGTCTCCACAAGGGAGCCAAGAGCTTCATCAATAGTGAGTGACAATTGCCTCCACAAGGGAGCCAAGAACTTTATCAATGGTGGGTGACGATGGCCTCCACAAGAGAGCCAAGAACTTTATCAATGGTGAGTGGCGATGGCCTTCACAAGGGAGCCAAGAGCTTCATCAATAGTGGGTAACGATGGCGTCCATAAGGGAGCCAAGGACTTCATCAACGACGGGTAGCGGTGGCCTCCACAAGGGAGCCAAACTTGATCGCGGACGGTGGTGGACTCCACAAGAGAGCCGGAAGTTTGTTGAAGGTTGACGGCGATGATGAAAATATGGGAAAGAAGGGGGCCTTGAACTCCTTATGCTATATTACAGTCAATGGATGGACCCGAGCCTGTATCCTTCGGCAAAGCCATTAGAGACAGGCCCGTGTCTGACCGACTACATGGCTTCTTGCTTCACCCCGAGGAGAGCATGGAGGAGATCTCTCCTCCCTCTTTTTTTTTTTTTGTAGTCCCTCTCTATTTATAGAACCTCCTCACATGATAAATCATAACTTAAATTTTGATTTGATCTATTCTTTAAATTTAGATAAATCAAAATTTAAGTTTTGATGTGATTTGATTGGATTTTTTTTTTTGAATTTTGATTTGATTGATTTTTTATTTATTTATTCATTCAAATTTGATTTTGATTTGATTGATGATTTCCTTTTATGATTTAATCAAGATTTAAATTTGGTTTAATTTCGATTTGATTGATCATTTCCTTTCTTGATTTAATCAAGATTTAAATTTTGTTTGATTTTGATTTGATTGATGATTTTTTTTTTTTTTTTGAGAGAGAGAATTATATTTTTATTGCCTCGGAATTTGTTCCTTTGGATTATCTTGGATTTCCCTTGGGATTTGTTCCCTTAGATTGTCTTGGATTTGCCTCGGGATCTGTGCTCATAGATTATCTTAGGATTTGTATTTTTTTTAGATTGCCTCGAGATTTGTATTCTTGGGCATCCTGGGATTTGTGCTATTTTACTATTTAGGATCGTCTCGGGATTTGTGTTCGGGCTACCTTGAGATTTGTATTTCTTGAAGATTGCCTCGAGATATGTATTCTCGGGTCGTGTTGGAATTTGAGATTGACTCGAGATTTGTTCTCAGGCTATCTTGGGATTTGAGATTGCCTCGAGATATGTGTTCTCAGGCTATCTTGGAATTTGAGACTGCCTCGAGATATGTGTTCTCAGGCTATCTTGGGATTTGAGATTGCCTCGAGATTTGTTCTCGGGCTATCTTGGAATTTGAGAATGCCTCGAGATATATGTTCTCGGGCTATCTATTTCAATATATATATTTCATCATAATATTTATATAAAATATTTCATATTAGCCCTTGAGACATTTTGTATTTTCAAGGCTTATATATATATTTTATATATTTCCTTTTTTTTATTTTATTTTTTTTTAGGGTAAACAAAGAGAACAAGAAGCAACATGCATGCATGCATGCATGCATTCAGGCGGACAGGATCAGAGAGCTTCAATTAATAGAACACTACTGTTTAATAGTCATGTCTAGTCACCTGCCAAGAGGATCAATCTGGCCACAACTGTTCATGCTTCAATACTGTAGTTTAACTGGCATTCCTCACATGAAAAGCCTGTGTCCACCAGAAACAAACTCCCAAGAATAAAATAACAAACAAAAAAAACAAATGCATGAAAAATATTCACAAGTGTTTGCAGAATCAACAGTAAAAGAGAGAATAATGTGTCAACCAAGTACTACCACTCACATCCACGGATGAACAGAAATTCAAAGTTCAGTGTTCATAGCATGTCTTTGCTGCATGATCAAGGCAAGAAGATGAAGACAGAAATGATTTGTTCTTTTTCTTTTTCTTCTTTAAGTTTGATTGATTCTGGTTGGAATGCGTGGTTTAGAATTTAAATTTGTCTTAATGGGAAAGCTCTTATGTTTTTCAAAGTAATCCAAGTGATTATGAGCTTTGATTTGATTAATATTGACTAAAGTAGATCATTTTTAATTTAAACTATATTAGTTTAATTAATGACCAAACTAATTAATATTTGATAACTTTTGATTATTATATCAATTTAAACAATTAATTTTATTAAAAAATGTTACCTAAATATTCTATGTTTTTGTATAATTGTAAGTATATAACTAAATATTTAGTAAACTTAATTTATTGGTGGTCTACAACATAATAATTGATTTATCTAACATGGGAAAAAAATTAATATATACCTATACAAAATGAATATTTTTTTGATGAAAAGGTCGACCAGTCTAAAATGACCCAGGACTTATAGCAGAATTGCTAGAAATTGAAGAAGCAAACAAGCGGAGGCTCAGTAGGAGTCTTGTGAGGAGAGCTCCGTTTTCTTCACTTACTTGAAGTATTTTGAATGATCCCCCCCGCTCTCTTCCAAGGCCTTCCTCCTTTTGTGCTTTTGGAGCTTCTCGGGATCTGAGCCCCGTCTCATCACCTTTAGCCATCTTGTCAGTCATTATGAGATAAGGTGTGAGGACACCTCTTTTATCTCTGAGGTGATGGTGAACTTACCCTGCCAGAGAGACGGCATAGCGCAGTTCCTGGGTACCCGAGTAACATTAATGGTGCGTAGGGGTATGTAGACACATAACTTCTTAGATTTTGTCCGTATCAAAAGTATGTACATGCTCATAAAAATATCATTTGTTTCTATTCACAATAAGATATTAAAAATCTTTTTTGATCCCTATACTTTACCTAATATTCATTAATGTAAACCCGGCTAGCATATGATTTAAAGCTGTTAGTGATGAAACAAGTAAGTTTGCATCATTTGACACATAGTGATGTGGCACAAGTCGGCGTAAGCAAGTTGACAAAGTCAAAGTATGTTGGAGGACATTGCATGGAAAGCTTAAAGACTTCATGGAACCAACTTGGCAAGAAGCTATGTTTGGAAATGCACAAGACAAGACAAGGGAGTTAACCAAGTCAAGACAACAAAACTGTGACAAGTCAAAGGCATGTGGTCAAGACATGATTGACAAAGGCACAAGTCAAAGCATAGAGGACTCTACATGGGAAGGCTTTGAAGATTTCATGGCCAACTTGGAAGGCATCTACAATATGTTTGGCAACTCACTCAAATTGGATATTTGGTGGAGACTAAAATTGATTCCATTGATTGAGAGTTGATTATGTGATTGAAGATTCCATGAGGAAAGGAGCTGATTGATGAAAGCTTAATTCAAGCTGATTGGAGATATGATTGGAGGCTAGATTTGGTAGCTGATTTGTGATTGATGAGGGGCTAGATTAAAGTGCTGATTGAAGCTCTAATTGGAAGCCAAACTGTGGTGAATCAAGACCAAGTTTGGAAAACATGCTGGAAGGCAAATCAGGAATATTGGACAACCAGAACTATGATTAAGGAGATCAAGTTTTGGATGATGAGTAAAGATCTCGCACCTTGGTGTGGTGCGATATTTGATGGAAATTTGAGAACGTGATGGAGAGGTGGATCGACTGAATTCTTTGTGGGGATCGGTGGATCCGGCGTAGTCGACTCGAACTCAACCGAGAGGTGGAGGTTTCGAGGTCGTAGAAGCAATGGATGCTTTATAGCCTTGAGTGGGTTACGTCGGTAGAGATTAGCGTTGCAATCATAGTTGCAACTAGGTTATAACATAACAAATGACTAAATATAGAAGGCGTCAATTTAGCGGCGCGGAGATTAGGAAATCTTAAAGGAGGTAGGCTTTGTGTTGTGAAGGCAAGGAGGTGTCTATATAAGACCGAGGACTCACGAGGATTGAGGTGAGCCAACTACATTAGTCCCTTGGAGGAGGCCGGGTGATAGTGGTCATTGTCGATAAAGAGTGGGTGCTTATGATAGAGTGAGAGAGTGAGTGAGACTCTTGTACTCTGGCTTCCCTTACTCTTTTAGTAGATTGTCTTCTACGGGCTTGGCCCCTGGACATAGGCCGGTGGAAGCGGCGGGATTATCGATTCTTGTGTCCCCTTTCTGTATGGTTTGCTTTGATTGTGTGTGTGAATGTGTTAGTTATTCTCCTTGAGAAATTCTGTGAGCAGCGAGTTGCATTCAGTGTTTCAACATATTATACAATATGCGGACAACCCGACAGAACTTACTAAAACCATCGATTTTGTTTAAGAGTATATATTTTTCAACATGAAGTACTAGGGATAACCTAGAAAATTCTAATTATAACACTTGCACCAACCACATCCATCAATATCTAATCATTTGCTCCTAAGGGGGGGCGTTTGGTTGCCGGATTGGGAATGAGAATGGGTATGAGATGAGGGGGAATGGAAGCTATGGGAATGAAAACTGTGTTTGGTTGAAAGGGTTTGGAATGGTAGTTTATTGGAAATGAGAAATGTAAAAGAATAAATATGTGATGAAATGACTCTTTTGCCCCTTATGTAAATAACTAATATTATATGAGAAGATATAGGTTTGTTAAATGATAACTATTTTTTAAAATATTTAAGTATTATAATAAATTAATTATTATGAATAAATATTTAAATAATTATTTTTTACAATTATTTTAATAATTTAATTATTAATTATTATTGAATGGCAGAATTGTTAAGTATGAAAATGGAAAAATTTTAAATATTAATTATTATTTAAATATTTTAAATATTAAATATTATTTAATTATTAATTATTTTCTATATAACATTCATATAATTTTATTTTGTTAAGTATTAAAATGAAAAAAGATATTTGCTTTTGATGTTAAGTATGAACAATGGCAAAAATGGTATTTCCCCATCAATGAATGCCCGAATGTCATGAGGGGTTTTCAAGGAATCACATTCCTTTCCAAATCACTATTCATTTTCATTCCTACGTATCAAACAGAGGGTATACTCTGCGTAAGAAATGAAACTCATTTCCATTCTTTACAACCAAACGCACCCACTTCCTTCGCAAAGGGACAATGAATTATAAGTTTATAGCCATGTCTTGAAAAACTTAATAATAAGAGAAATGCACTAAAGAATTGACAGTCCTCTCTTGTGTGTGAGCATGATAATCCCACCAACACTCCAACCAAGAAAAGCACTTCAATGGCAATGAAGAAAATTAAGACAACTTTCATAATATATCTTTTTTAAAGTTATCAACATCATCATCATCCTCATCCATTCAACAACCCCCACAAGCACTACTCACACTCTCCAAAGCCTTTGAATTCCATGAATTCACACACTAGTGTTCTTCCTCACTCATCTTATCTAATAGAGCTCTCAATAAATATGAATTCAATCCCATTCTCTTCTCTCACAACTACAAAAGAGAAGAGAAAATCCTTTCTTTCTTTTGTTTAAGTTGCTGAGAGAATATATGATGAGTAGTTCAAGTGATAATAATAATAGTAAGCTCAAGGCAGTGGAGAGGAAGGTGAGGATGGCAGAGCTTGCATTGAGGGGTGTGATATGTGGTCTTGGACTTCTTTCTGCTCTTCTTGTTGCCACTGATTCACAAGTGAGGAACATATTCTCTGTGGAGAAGAAAGCCAGGTTTACTGACATGAAGGCTCTGGTGTAAGACTACTTTCACTACAGGAAATATACCCTATAGCGGCGGATATATCCGCCGCTATAGGGTACTTTTCCGCCGTTATATATATATAGCGGCAACTTTTTGGCCGCCACTAAATCCTCCGTCGCTGTATATTTTAGCGGCGGAAAATCCAACTATAGCGGCGGATATATCCGCCGCTATAGACTTATGTGTAGCACAGCTACTAAGGGATATAGCGGCGGATATATCCGCCGCTATAGATCACGGCTACACTAACGTCGTTAACGGTATCCTATAGCGGCGGATATATCCGCCGCTATAGTATTTACTCTTTGATAAGTTGGACCTATAGCGGCGGATATATCCGCCGCTATATGTCTTTTGTGGCTTTTAGTGAGACATATAGAGGCGGATATTTCCGCCGCTATATGTTTAATGGGTGTTAACATAGCACTATAACGGCGGATATATCCGCCGCTATAATATATTATTATTATTATTATTATTATTATTATTATTATTATTATTATTATTATTATTATTATTATTACTACTGATAATTATGAGAAGACCAAATTAAATAATAATAATAATAAACATATTTATTGTTAAAGAAATGTTTGGTATTAAATAAAATTCACTATACAATATTTAGAAATTTGAAAAAATAAATACTAAAGTAACTATACAAATTTAAAGAGAAAATAAGAGAGTGAATAATAGAGGCAGCATCTCTTATGCTTGACATGCCAATACTTCACTCTATCTACACAATTCCAGCTTGATTTACTGTTCCAGTCCCATCTACACAAACAATGGAGACAAAATTCATGAAAAAATTTCTATCCAAATACTGCTGCATCAAAATCATAGTTCATACTTGGATAAAGACCGGACCAAGCTATCAAAAGCTGATAAAGCATCCATTCCCATGTTTGCCATAAGTTGCACATCTTCCTGAACCATCAATTATTGAAAATCATCAAAACTTGATGAAGCAAACTGAAAATTTAATGAACATTCATCATTGAAGAGAAAACAAATATTAATTTTAACCTCAAATCTATGGTATTGATCCATAGCAACATCAGCATTACTAAAATCAATCACCTTGCCTGCAAAGTGAGTTTTTCTTTACTCCCAATTCTAAGATTTCATTTCTTAAACCTTCATAGAATTCAGAAATTTCAAGTTACCAAATGAGTGAGCAAATGTATCCCAAATTGTGGGTCCTCTTCCATCTTCCTTCACTGCTCCCTCATTCTGCAAAGAAATCACATAAAAGAAAAATGAGAAATATTTAAATCTACAAAGAAATCCATTAATTAATTAAGTATTAATGTTAATTTAAGTCAATCCATCTATCAGGAACAAGAAATATTAGAGAAGTTTTTTCTCAAAATAAAGAAAAGAAAGTTTACTGATGTCTTTGGTCCATACCACCAGCAAGTATGCAAGGTTGCATTTGCTTATCACTACAAGACAAAGAAGCCTCCTTATGTTTTTCTTGCTGCAGCTTAGATTTTATGAACGGATTTGAAGGGCCAAGGCTGACTGCAATCTGAGAGAGGTGTTGTGCTGCTGCCTGTGCTCCTTTTCTGATAGAGCAGAAAACTAGTGCTGATCTTCCTCTTGAATGTTGCATGAGTATATCTATTACAAATATTTAATTCAGTACTCTTGGAAGATTATAAACAAACTCTTGAACGCACAACTAAATTAGCTACTTACCGAAAATGAAGCTTTGAAGACGCTGAATGAGTGAATGATGGCACAGCAGATAACAATTATAATCAGCACAAAAAATTCATTTGAAAAAAATGGAAAGGAGATACAACAATCATTTATATATGAGTTTTGAGACTAGAGAAACACGTGCAAGCAAATAGTTCTAAAACCTAGCATACCAAGAGAACTCTAGGTTCTCAATGAAAGGTTAAATATAGGTTCACCATGTTGTTTAAAAAATGATGCTAAACAGAATGACCTGTTTTGGAATTTCTTTTGAAACAAATAATGCCATTGGACAAGGAAAAGAGAGATGATTACCCTTTCAAATAGGAAGTCATTCTTTGCTGGAGCATAGCCTGCAAAATGCAAGAGCATTAACAAAGGAAAATTCTGAGTTGGGAGGGAAGAGTTCCTAATAAAAGATATACCATATTTTATTTGCTAAGAGATAAATCAATTCTAATAAGATAAATAGTAAATCAACTTTGATGAGATAAATAATTTAGAGAGATAAACGTGCTTTCTTGGATCTCTAATTTTGTGAAATTGGAGTTTTTCTTATTTATTGACTTTGATGGAAGACTAGTTATGGTCAGGACAACATCTATTGAAACAAGCACTTGTGTAAACTATGAATAAACATGGGAAAACTGGTGCATACCAAAAACCTTGGTTACTAACTTTACTGGTCTCATCTCTTCTCCAAATCTGCTGTGCATAGACAAGATGCATTAATATACTCTTGGACCATTACATGGCCCTCAAGAAGGATGTCCCATACCTTTTAATTAATTAAGTATTAATATACCTGCAGCAAATTGAAAAATGAGATAAGAACAAGAAATTAAAAGCATGATAAAGTGATGTGAATGAAACCATTGCTGTGATTAATTAATTAAGTAGTGAACATCATCAGTTGGAGATTAGTCACACTTAATCTTGCAGTGAAATAAGCTCATACCTGAGTTTCCTGACAGAACTGCAATCAGGGGACAAGAGCTGAAGATAGATAGAGTTGCATTAAGAGAAGATCTTATAACAAACAAAACATAGTGCATTGAAAAGGACCCCTGAACACAGGTTAGCCATAGAATATTTATGAGATTTGGCAAAGAGGCCAATAAACAAAGAATGAAATCCTAAAACAAAGAACTTAAATCATTTACCATATGTGTGAATCATAGCTGTTATTCCTATTGTCACCCATTACGAACACAGAATTTTCTGGTACTTGCTATAGAAAACCAAAAAAGCAAACAGAACACATGTACACAGTTAAATTATTTACCATATGTGTGAATCATGACAGGTAGCCTACTTATTCAGTAAACAAACTATTACTGTGCAGATGTGATGATGCCTAACATCCATTTTTTTGCAAGTTGTGTGTGACATTAGTGATCATCAACCGCGAGAGGAACAGACTTCACCTGAGGTCACAAGAATAATGAAATGAGATTTTAGTTAATAAGATTGAAGGGAAAACAATGTACCTGCACAAAAGCACCTCTAGTATCAGCTATGCAGCGATAAAGCTCACCATTGCGAGCCCTGTTCATCTGAGCAGAAATCCAACGGAACTGGCCAAACAAATTATAAGTTTTTATGAGTTTGTGCATCTTCTCAATCTCTTGAAATTCCTCTCTATCATTGGACTTCTTCACATCATTGTAACCAGCAACCACCACCAGGTTGGTCAACTCCCTTAGCTGAGTGCTTTTACCAAACCATTCAACCAGTCCTGTTATGTTCTTCACTCGGTCAAGTCTTGCCATGGAGAAGATGATGGGTTTTGAACGGTCATCCAGTGAACCTCTGTAGTAGGATAGAAGATAGAAAGAATCAAAGAGATCCAAATATACATGGCCTGCTTGATAAAGGAAAACAAAATGGGGCAATTCATTGCTTAAAGAAAGTGGCTGCAGATGCTATCAGGTGTGTCACAAACAATAAGTATTTGTTTCATATACGAGAGAAAATATACTTTTACATGGCACAATGCTATGAAAATATACTTTCCAAGGAAAATAGATAGCATAAATTTTACCAGGATAAACATCCAAAATAACTATTTTGCACCACTTAAAATCTAATTCGATGACAATCACGGTTCCCAGATTGAGGTTAAGAATACATCCCATCTCTTTTCATTCTTCCAAGCATCGACACAAGATATCTTTTGTATGAGATTAAACTATCATAAAATTCTTCAAATAAATCGAACGAAAACAAAACAGAAATGGAATAAATTTCGGACAGGATAGGAAGAACATGAATTAGACCTCAAGCAATCGTTGAAGCTCCGGGGAATTTTCGATCCCAGCCATTGCAATTCCTCACAAGCCGCTCGGATAAAATCCCAGAACTCCTAGATGAGGCAGATCGAGCTGACGGTTGCAGCGATGAGCCAGATCGAGCTGAAGGTTGCGGGGACGCCCCAGCCCGAGGCCGCCGCAATGTTCGTGGACTGGCCGGAGTCTCGAAGGCAGGAACTTGACTGGCCGCAAAAGGTGAAGGAGAGGAAGGGTGACGAGTGAGGGGCAAGGTATCCGGCGTCCTCCGATCGTCGCTGGCGTCCTCCGATCGTAGCTGCGAGGGCTGGGAGAGATGATCCGATGAAAAGAGCGCGCGTTGTTACTGGAGATGGAGATGATCCGATGAAAAGAGCGCGCGTTGTTAAACTGGTGATGGCGGTGAAGGGCTTATAGTAGCGGCGGATTAAATTATCCGCCGCTATAGAGTATAGTTACTAACTAAAAAATTAACGGCAATTAACTTTAGTTTGAGCTGCGTTGAGGCGGATGAAACTATCCGCCGCTATAGGTAAAATATAGCGGCGGATATAATAATCCGCCGCTATAAACTAGACCTTTCAGCGGCGGATATTACTATCCGCCTCTATATTTTACCTTTAGAGGCGGATAGTTTTATCCGCCGCAATAGTTTTACAATTAGCGGCAGATATTAAATTCCGCCGCTAATATCCGCCGCAATACACCAACTTTCTTGTAGTGTTTTATTATTCATTTATATTACTTCATATAATTCTTTGTTTTTAATAGTTTCCATCAATCTAATTAAATGTTTAATATTAAGTTAGATGCATGAATTTATATACATTGAAATCAAATCCATGGATTTGAGACTGTGATATATATACATATATAGACCAGTATTCGTATAAAACACGTCGAGCAGTATGCGTTTAAGGTTATCTCATTTGACCACTGCATAAGTATTTTAAAGGATTTTTCAACCGTATGGATAGAAAGCATTGAAAAATAAGTTAAGCATGTCGATTTTCAAGTATAATTTGAGAGCTCAGGGTGCTTATCCTTAACAGTGAAAATTTATAGAATATATATATTTATAGTATTTGTATGTTTTGCATTATGAATGCAGGTTTCTGGTGGTGGTTAATGGGATGGCTGCAGGGTATAGTTTGATTCAAGGATTTAGGTGTGTGATAAGCATGATGAGAGGCAGTGTGTTATTAAGCAAGCCATTGGCTTGGGCCATCTTCTCTTGTGATCAGGTGTGTGTCTAAGCTTTAATTTTTTTAAGAAAACAATTTTAAAAATTCTCAATACTGCTATTTAAAATAGAGAATATGATTTAAATTAAATATTATAAGAAAGTTTTTTTTATCTAGAACTAGTGAAAATACTCTTACTGTTTAAAATACTGTAATTGTTTAAAAGAAATCTGAGATTTAGGCCCGGCATCTTTTGGGAAGCCCAGAAACGTTTTTTTTTTTTTTTAAGTTAAGCACTTCTAGAAAAAAAAAACCGGTTGGTATTGACTTTAGAATTTGTTAAAAAAAGCTGGAAAACGGCTTTTTTGGGAAGCTAGTGGTTTGAATATTATGAAAAAAGTTGGTTTTCTGAAACTGTTTTGGGATGAAACAATTATTGAATCACCATTAAGAGAACAAATAAAGAAGGGTTTTGGGATCATACAATTACCAAAACACCCTTATGATCATATAATTACCAAAACTTCTAAACTATAAAAGTACTTTTGAATTAACATATCCAAATACAAAATATACAGAAGCCTTTAACTTACTCTCAAAAGCCTTTTTCCAAAAGTCCTTCTATCAAACTAAAAAAAAACACTTTTTCATAAGCCAATCTAAGGACTCGCTTGGATTAACTTATGAAAGAAGGGTTTTTATTCAGTATGATATAATGACTTTTTTTATAAGAAATTTTAGAATAAGTTAAGGGATTCTTATTATTTTTGTGTTTGGATATGTTAATTCCAAAGTGCTTTTACAGTTTTAAAGTTTTTTATGTTTATTCTCAAAAGGGCTTTTTAGTGATAAATTATTAAAATAGACATTCAATGAATAATAATAGTAATAACAACAAGAAGAAGAACAATTACATTTAATATCAACAATAACTGCATTTCTATACATATTACAAAATCAACCCATAAATTGATTAGAAAGTTGATCTCGAATAACATCTCTAATTATGATACGAGTAATGATATATAGGCCGACTGGGGTTAGATTCTTGAAAGCAATTCATGAAACTCAGTTAGCCTATATATCATTACTCTTATGATATATGTTGGGTCTCTTCATGGGTTGGTTGTTACCAAGCAAATAAACTTTCGCCGTCCTCATCCACGAAGCCTCGGCCCATTAGATTATGACTTCTATAATAATTCAACATTTGATTTGAACTCAAATAGGATACTTAATTTGATTAAGTCTAATTATGCCACATGAAGGAAATAAATCCAATACATAAATATCTCCCAAGCCTCATATAATGTTAGTTCGATTTGAGAAGTTATTTTTTAATTTACATAAGAGCATTTTCGTAATTGAAAAAATCAAAACTCATTCTCAAAAGGGTTTTTTCTTCAAAAGTGTTTCTTAAAAAAACTATTTCTCTCTCTCTCTCTTTTTCTTAGTAGCTTCTCATTCTTCATAAAAGTCCATCCAAACACGTACAAAACCAACATAAATCCTTACCTTATAAAAAAAGTCATTTTCGGCTTCTCAGAAGCCAATCCAAGCGGCCGTAAATGGGGCCTTATATGCTTATGTCCGTGTTGGTCAATTAATTGATATGAAAACAAACTATATAAATTTAATATATATTATAATAAAAAAAAATATAACATTTCTATTATAGGTTATGGCGTATGTGTTGCTGGCTGCGGTGGCCGCGGCGGCGCAGACGGCGGTGCTCGGAGAATTTGGGCAGACAGAGCTGCAATGGATGAAGATATGCAATTTATATGGCAAGTTCTGCAACCAAATTGGGGAGGGTTTGGTCAGTGCTTTTCTTGTCGGGCTTAGCATGGAGTGTTTGTCGTGCATTTCTGCCTTCAATCTCTTCAGGCTCTATGGTAACAATAAACAGAACAACACTTGAATCAAAACCTGAATTTTCTTGTGTGTGTGTTTTTTTTTCATTGTCAGAGAATAAAGTTATTGGCTTGTAAATTTTAACTCAATCTAACAAATTATGATGTTCAGATGTTAGTAGCATTTTATCTTCTTTTTTTTATCTTTTTTTGATATTTTTTTTTTTTAATCTTTTGGAATGAGATGTACATGGATGTAAGAAGAGAGGTACATACCAACGGCCTCATGGCCTTTTATTATCGGGTCTCTTGTAGAGCTTCGTTGATTGGGACAATTTTAAATTCGAATCCCCCGACCATAAGGTGAGGGTATGCATGCAACACAGTGCCGTTATACACTTGACTTCTGGAAGAAACATTGTCTTTATTAAAAAAATAAAGAAGAGGTACATAGAATTTTTAGGGTTTAGTTGGAAGGATGAAAATATATTCGAATTTGGGAAATTTTAAATAATCTAATTTGAATATGATAGAATTTATAATTTAATAATTAATGTTAATAATGATTATAAATTTTAAAAAATAATATCTTATTTTTATCATTAAACATATTATTATTATTATTTTGAGATATTATTTTAAAATTTATAAAATAATTAAAAATTATATAATCATTATAAAAAAATAAAATTAATATTATTTAAAAAATAAAATTTACTATTATTATTCAAATTAAATAATATTGATTTTTAATTATATAACTATTAATATATAATATACGCCCCTTTGACTCAACATGTCACTCCATAGCCAAACAAACGGTAGGGGACACTCAAAAGGGATGGAATCTTGTGATAATGAAAATAATTTGGAGTATATGGGTTGAACACAACGTAAAATGTTTTCAAGCTAAATAACATATTTACATGGAATTGATCCAATGCATAGATTCTTCGACACTTTCTTGATTTAATGCAATTTCATGTAACAAAAAGACAAAGTTGTTGACTATGGAATTTCGACATGTTGGATGAGGATTAACCACAATCACGGACCCAAATTTCAACTTTGAGGAAAAGCAGCCTTTGCAAGAGTAGAAACCAAAAGGCTGGATGGACTCGCTACCACCTAGGGAAGCAGTCTCTAGTTTTCAGCCCATAACACTACTCTATAAATAAATCCGACTGAAATAAGGTTGACAATTATTTAAATTATTTTAAAATGAGAGATAATTAGATGGGCATATCCATAGTTATCATACCCGGCCCGGGCATCGACCCGACCGAGACTTTGGGTCACGAGTCAACTAGTTCAACCGTCGGGTCATTCGGGTCAATGTTGGGTTAATAACTTAATATAAATATTTTTAAATATTATTTTTAAAATTATAAATTATATAATAATATATAATAATATATAATAATATATAATATGTGTTAATTATTGAAGGAAAAAAACAAATGTGTTATCAATTCTCATATGAAACATGCCATGCTTAACATCCCTAACATAAAAAGGTCTCTAAAGTGCATATACTAAACAATGTCTTAGATGACAAAGCAAATCATAATCCATATTGAATCATTTATCTATGGACTTAGTTTTTAATTTTTATTTTATTTTAATAAAATTACATAATTTATCCTTTAACATATTAAAAAAATTAAAAACTTGAGGATAAAATGATCATTTCAGGAAAAAAACATTGACCTTGTAGGGTCATATAAACCCGGTCGGGTCACCGGGTTTGGCCGGGTCAAACCAGGTTAGGCCGGTTCAAAATGGGTCACTTGTTTAAACAGGCCAACTAGAGACCTAGATCGGTTTAAGCCCGGTCCACTAGGTTGACCGGGTCGGACTAGAAGTCCGATCGGGTTTAATAACTATGGGCATACCTACACAATCCATCCTTTTCTGATCCTGATGGACGTCGATGATTTTTTCATCTCAAGATATCACCGGGAACCAACCTAACTCCTATACAAAAATTCTTAATTGGACCTGGTGCTTTGGAAAAAAACATAATTTGATTGTCAACAAAGAAAGTCAAACCTCTATTTTGATGATGGTTCGAGTCAAACTCAACTTGGGACCCAAGGTAGCCTTAAACTTTATCCACGTGTCCTCTGTATCAATTCAAATCGAACCTCTATTATAATGGTTCGAATCACTTGGGCACCAAGCCACCAAGCCACCAAGCCACCAAGCCACGTGTCCTGTAACTATTCAAATCGACGGTGAGGAATATGACATGAGTTGAACCGTTGGATATTAGATCGGACGGCTGAGGAGAAACCTTAACAGACAAAGAAGAGCTATATAAACTACGGTGCCTCTCAAACACTGAACCATTTCTTGGAGCCCGCGCGTGGGAGGTTAGACTTCTTGGCGTTCTTGTTCCTTGTTGTTTCTTTGGATTATTAGATTGTATTTGATTTTAATGTGCTTTGGTCCTATATGCTTGAATTCATGCTCACGATTTGCTTTTTGTTTGAAGAATTTCATCATGTCTTTATGTTTTTCTTTCATTTTTTTTTGTGTAAATTATAGTGTTGGGGATGAATTTGTTCAAAAAAAGTATAGTGCTGGAGATGAATTTGATAAAATGTCATTGATTTAGAACTACTAATTTGTTTTTTATTGTTAGAACAGACCCCATTTCTTAGGTGAATCTCAAGAAATTTGCCTTTCCATATTACTTATCTTTTGAATTATAGTGTTGGAGATTCTGCTGATTTATTTTGCGCATATATAAAGGTTTTTCCTTTAGTGCTTTCAAAGATTACTTGAGATGTCTTTTGGAGATGAATTTTGATAAAATTTCATTGATTTAGAACTACTAATTTGTTTTTTATTGTTAGAACAGACCCCATTTCTTAGGTGAATCTCAAGAAATTTGCCTTTCTATATTACTTATCTTTTGAATTATAGTGTAGGAGATTCTGCTGATTTCTTTTGCGCATATATAAAGGTTTTTCCTTTAGTTCTTTCAAAGATTACTTGAGATATCTTTTTTCTTGAACGTTGTTAATGTTTATATTGTTTATATATATTTTTTTATTTATTTGGATATTCTTATTGTGTGATAATGGAGGAACAAGAAGTAGATAGAGAAGGAAGATGATGAAAAGAAAAGGAAAAAATTAATAAAAATTTTTCTTTCGACCATGTTTATGATATTTACATAACTACTAAGGATTTGTTATTAATAATGATGAGGGTTGGATTTTTCTGATTTTTTACCTTGGTATTTGCTACAGGAGTTTACTGCCGGCTATTCCCTCATGGCTTCCCGTAAGTTTCTTTTTCCAAAAATTCATTGTATTAATTTTATAGATTTTGAATTTTCTTTTTGTGAACATGTAATTATCGTTTGGTCTAATAACATAAAAATTTTGGTCTCACTCTTTGTTTAAATCTTGTTTGTTCATTTTTTCTCTGAAGAGACAGTTTAATCTCATTATTAACAGGGGTATATCTGTAAGAATCTTGGTTTTACATTGCTATACAGGTTATTGCAAATTTACATGATGAAATTTGTAATTTCGAGGTTTTACAAAGGTGTATACACAGAAAACCTATTGCAAATTAAAAAAAACTCTTTAAGTTATATGTTTTGCAGATAATAAATGTGAATGCCAGTTAAAACCTCCCTAGCTGAAATTATGTTAAATAAACATTCTTTTAGTGAATTGGTTTGGAATTTGTATTGTAAAAGATTAATTATGTCCCAGTGTTGTCTGCCATTCAAGGTTAGACCATGCAATATGACAGTGTTTCTTTGACAATCAAATATTGTTGTGTAAATACGCAGGTGTTCAATTTGATAACTGTAATGAAGTTGGGGTTTTCTCCAAGCTGACAAACGCATACTGTTTGGTTGCATTTGGGGGATCTGAAAAATTTTACAGGTTAGTTTGGTTATAAAGTAGTTACAGTGGTTCATGACTATTGTGTTCAAGAGAGTCATGATTTGATGGAGTAATTTACAGTGTCTATGAAGCTGAGCTTGCTGACGTTATCCCTGTAATCAAAACATCAATAGCAGGCAATAGAACAGTTGGACGACTATGTGCAGGTGAGAATTGGTTTTTATTGTTATCATCGTGTTACTTTAATATCTTACTGTCATTTGTTTTCTATTGATTCAGGTAACAAGAAGGGGCTTCTCTTGCCTCACAATACCACTGATCAAGGTATGTTTCAGTGTGCGATATCTCAGTGTTTGAGCCAAGAATTTTATTTTACTGGCATCTTGTAATAATTGGTAGAATACATGCAGATACTAGAACCTATAATGAACATCCTATTGCCTTTAATATTGGAATGGACTTAGTTTGCAAGCTGTATGTGATTGAAAACATGATTTTGTTCTTTTGCTATATGTTCCATGGATTTCTGCTAATTATGTTTATGGTGAACTTTAGCGTGAAAAGTCATTGGATTGTTTTCATTCAGTAATTTCCTAGAGTTATGAGAAATTTAGTTTATGTTGCAATTTCTTTTCTTTTTCTTTACATTCTTGTTGATCAGCTTATAGGATTCATTTAAAATTTAATTTAGGATTCATTCTTGTCGCATTAGGAATTGTCTTCATTGAAAACTTCCAGGAAGTCTGCCAATTCTTTTCAATATGTGTATGTTAGCATGGCCTATAAATAAACTGTTAGTTGCTAGAGTCTCTAGACAGTTGACAAAGTATACAAACATTCTTTTTGTGTGGTTATCAGTGGCCTGGTCCCTATAGAAGCAATCTTCATCATTAATTCCCTTCTGCTTTGTTTGTTGTTAAATCTCTACAAAATATCATATTATGCAGAAATTTACTGTGGGTTAGATTTTTTATTTGCTCTTCAAGTTCATTTAGGATTTCTCTTTCCTTAACCTAAGTTTCATGAAGTTTCTTCTTTTGATTAGAGCTTTATTTATGCCCCCCACTTGACCCAAGTTATAAAGCCTCTTTCGTTTTATTATTCCTCAGTTGATGATTAGTATATGGAAAAAAAATTGTAATGATCTTTTTATGCTAATTTGCTGGTAAAAGTTCTGAACATGCATAAGCATGTTTTGTTTGCACAAAAATAATCCATTGTTGGGATAATTGCTTGTCCTTTTCTGCTTCAACAATTAACTTATATAATTTCCACACTTCTTTTAGAGCTTCAACACTTGAGGAACAGTTTGCCTGACCGAGTAGTTGTGCAGCGCATTGATGAACCACTATGTGCCTTAGGCAATTGCATATCTTGCAATGATCATGTTGCCCTTGCGCATGCTGATCTAGACAAGGTAAGTTCATCTTTAAGTTTGTGCTGCAACTTTTAAGATTTTTTAGTTTCAATTCTCAGAGAAGCTTTCACTTGTTTGTTTGTTTTGGGCCAATCTTTTCTATCTGCTCCTGAAAATGCCATGCATTGTAGTGCATTCCATATTATTAATGTCTACTTTTGACATTTTTAGGAGACAGAAGAGCTCATCACAGATGTTCTCGGCGTGGAAGTCTTCAGGGAATCAATCGCTGGAAACATTCTTGTTGGTAGTTATTGTACCTTCTCCAATAGAGGTGGTTTGGTGAGTAAGCTTCATAACAATAGATGCATATTTTTAACTTTTTTTTCTTCCTATCTTGTTTTGATTGTAAAGTATGTGCCGAAATATGAATAGCTGCTTGTTCATGTTGTGGAACAAACAGGTTCACCCCCATGTATCCATTGAAGACCTTGATGAACTCTCCACCCTTCTCCAAGTTCCTCTGGTCGCCGGAACTGTGAACAGAGGCAGCAGTCTCATCGCTGCCGGAATTACTGTCAATGACTGGACTGCTTTCTGTGGTTCCGACACTACTGCAACCGAGCTCTCAGTCATTGAGAGGGTCTTCAGATTGAGAGAAGACCAGCCCAATTCTATACTTGATGACATGAGAAAGCCTTTGATTGACTCTCATCACTGAGTCTATTCCATCATGTTCATCTGAATGAAAATCTAAAAACCTTTGATGCAATGAACTAACTGTACAGATGATCATCTGTAAATTGCAGTATGCTATATTTGTGCTCTGGTGATCTTTTTTTTTTTTTTTTCCTTTACATATACTGATATACCTGGCTTGAAATTTGCCGGGACCAACTAGGGCCTTTCGGGGCACCAAATTATGTACCCTGTAAACTTCACATTCTTATCAATAAACATCTTTCAAAAAAAGAATTCACTTATTTGCGAAATTTTTTTATCATGTATATAATCACAAATAGCTTCATGAAATTTTTACTGTTATTGTAAAAACCTTAGATTGAGTTTTCAATCCATGGTTAAACATGGGTTATTTCTAACTAGAATCATGAAATATCTATTTTGTCCTCAAAAAGACAAAAAATTACTGTGCACTTGATGAACAAAAGAGAACTTTAATTGGGCTTGTATTTCTATCTATAGTTGCTGAATAATTTTAAATATAAGGGTATTTTTGAAAGAAAAAATTAATTTCCTGTTACTAAAAGGTGTTTCCATATGAGAGAAACTTTAGGGAGTTAATTAGAATTATGAAAAAAGACAGGGAAACTCATAGAGTTCTATACTAATTTTTTTAGGCAAAATTTGGTATGCTTGGTTAATCTGGTAGTTATGCATTTATCATCACAAAAGTAGGTAATTGCTTTGTGAAAAAATTCTCTTAAAAAATGTGTGTAAAGTATAAACAATTAATCACACTTTTGCTAATTTTCCCTTGAAAATCTATTGTTTTATTAATGTCATATATTCCTATTATATTTATGACTACAATCTGAACCCACAGTAAAATAATTTAATAATTAACAGAAACAATTACCTCCTGTATATGACCTTCCTAGCCATTGATCTTCTTACCAACGGCTGTGATTAAACACAAATTTAATAACTCCAAAAACTTACAAAAATTAAATAACAAAAATAAAAATCAACAACCCAGAAAACAAAACCCGAGAATTATTGAAAGAAAATTATAAAATTAAAGAATAGAAATGGAAATATATAGATATATATTGATATAATATCGGACGGCTAGGATACATCGACGGTGTTCCTCAAAAACAGCAACGATGATCTCTGCCTCCCTCCCAACCTCTCATAACAATCAATGGAGAAAAGCGAGAGTGAGAGAGAGAGCGAGAGTGACAAGTGAGCGGCTTCGTCTCTTCGAGCCGGCGGGAGCCGCTCCAGCACCGGCCCCATGCACAGCCGGTAGAGCCGGCGGTAGCCGCCGAGAGCCGCCACAACTGCCCGCGCAGCCGCCGCGCCGCCGGACACGTGGCGCGTGCAGAGAGCCTCCCATACGGTGTCTCTGCGGCACACCCCGCTCCATAGCCTGCACACGCAAGCCGCCACCCCCAGCGACCGACCGTCCAGCCGGCTCAGTATCTCGGCCAGCAGGTCGGCGTTGTCGTTTATGGAGAACCCCTTGCCCTTATCGTGCTCCAGCGGAACATCATCACACTGTGTTTCCATTGTGAGTGTGTTTACAAGGAGGGGTGGCAGTGAGTGGTGTTGTTTATATTAGGAGGAGGAGGAGGGTTAGTTTGGGAAGAGGAAGGGTAGTTTGGGAAGGATTTGACTTGGGTGGGAGATGGGAATAGAATATGGGGGCATCTTGGGGACGAGGAGATGGGGCCAACCAGGAAACGCCAAGGGCTTGGTGATGCGGAGAAACAAATTTTACAAATGTTATGTTATGTTATGTGGGGGATTTCTAACATTTCTAGTAGTTCTCTCTGTTCTTCATTTTTTTTTAATTAATTATTTAATTATTTAATTGATTACTATTATAATTGGTTTTAAGTAATATTTTACAAAAATTGGTTTTTTGGATTTTATTGCTTTTTTTGTTAGTGTGGTGGAATGTGGATATAGTCCTTAGTGGGCTTGGGCTCGGGTCCGGGTTCGGGTTCGGATTCAAGTCTAATATGTTATTAGTATCAATATTTTTCCAATTTTTGGAATGTATGGAATAATATATGTAATATATTCAGTCAAATAATTTATTTATATTTATTTTTTAATAAAGAGGGATAAAACACATTCATTAATTATCGAAAAAAAAAGTTATTTGATGAGCTTTGTGATACAATAGTTACTGGTTCGTAGATGAATTGTGGTTACATTTGTTTGGGATATTGTTGTTGCTCTTATACCCTCTTGGCTCTTGTGCCCATGCTCTTCTTTCTCCTTAGAATCTATTCTTGGAGGCCTTCAACACCTATGGCACGCTGATAAGAGCTAAACTACGTTTAGCAATGGTTAGCATCACTTGTAGCTTCTGCTTCTTGGACTCGTGCACTGCATCGAATCAAAAGAGTAGAAGAAAGTCTGTATGTCGGATTATGTTAGTGTAAACACGTTTATCATGAAAACATCTCTAATTTCTCTCCATCCATATATTCCAGATGATGGCCAAAAAAATAAAGTTCCGGCTCTATTTATTTGGAGGAAAATAAAAAAATGATGAATTAAAAAATATCATGTTTGTATTTTTCTTTGCCGGTTGGGTTGAAGGAAATATATATATATATATATATATATATATATAATATAAATTAAGAAAACATCATGTTTATAATTTTCTTTGATTCCCGTCGACCCGTTTTCATTCCTTTTTTTTGTTGATCCACATTAAAACAAAAACAAAAATACAAATCTTTCTTCATTTTTTTTTCAATTTCCTCAATTTACAATCCTAATATATGAATTATATATAAGTTGGTCTTTTCTGCTCATTTCACGGTATAAATGTAAATAAATGGATTTTTGTAGTGTGTATATATATATAATATAAAGAGAGAGACTTGTCTTGTGAGGTTGAACACTAGTCCATCATAGATTCTAGGAGAATATATTTTTGGATTTTTGTGGATTATCTCCTAAAAGTTCTTAGATGCCTCATTGGATGTTATCATTTGCTTCTCTCCATTTATTATTGTTTTGATAGGATTAAGTTGCTTTCAATACTACTCTCATCCTAGTAGCTTAATTGAGAGATTAACACACACCCTAGAGTCCTGAAAAGACATCTCCCCTACTTCAATTTTATTAACAAAATCTCTTTCATGGTTAAATCTCTTTCATCAAATTAATAATGTTCTCATTTATCTTAGGAACCAATAATTTGCCATTATATATATATATATATATATATATATATATATATATATATATATAGGGAGGTGTTATGGTAGGCCACATTTTGCGGCCCGACCGGTGAGTGCACAATGTCGGTGGAGCCGCTGTCTCACAAGTTGGGCCGATCACAAGTGCGGCCGACCTGACCATAACACCACCCTATATATATATTGACAAAGGCAATAAGCGCCATGAAGGTAAGTCAAGGACGTGTATGTGTAGGCATGGCCGCTTGATTCGATCCTGAGTCATCTATAGAAGAATCTCCCATCTTAGCAAGTGACCAAAGTATTCATAGACTCTTGAGTTGATGGTTTTGCCACTATATTTAATCCTAACATTCACGTAATTGTGATAAAAATTGAGAATTAAATTAAAATTAACCATTTTTAAATAAAATCACGTCTTTTCCATATTATATTTTAAGCTTAAATTTTGTATTAAAAAAAAAATGCACATAATTGCGCACGAGCATTCCTTCAGTATCCAAAAAATTTTAAGTGCATGCAAAATAAAATAAGTTTTTTACTTGCTACCCCTGAAAAATAGCCAAATTATTTGTTACCCCTTATTTTTTAATAATATCCCATAACCCCCTTTTTATTTTTATTTTACTTATCACCCCATAGACCAAAGTTTTATACTTTAACCTAGGTTAAATGTAGGGCAAATTATCTTTTAGTCCGTTGCACTATTTGACACTATTTTCTACCCAAAACACGTACACTCAAAACAACACTAAACCCCTACACACCCCCCAAGGGACCTATAGGCAATTTGGGTACTATTCAAGGGACTAAAAGTTAAATAACCATAAAAGGTAAAATCTGAAGTTATAATATATGTAAAGTGACAATTTTATTTTTTTATATATATAATATCATTTTCAATTATTTTTCTCACATTTTGAGTAATTTAGTAACTCAAAATAGGGGTGAAATCAGTTCTCTTTGGACAAATTTTCAAATCAAACCGGTATTTTTTGATTTGAAAAAAAACCAAACTAAACCGGATCGAATAGTTTGAAAAATGAAACCAAACCAAACTAATTCAGTTTGCATTTCAGTTCGGTTTGAACCGTGGTTTGAAAGATTGAAGAAGGTCGATGACGATGCAAGAGAATCTAAGGTGGGGAGGCAGGTCTGCGTGATGGGGCGGTAGCGTAGATCTCCGATCTATGGTGGGCCGCAAGAATGGGTGAGGTGTGTCGGCGGGGAATGGATGGGAAAGAGAGAGTGGGTGGGATACGAAATGGAAGAGATGTGAAAATCGAAAATCTGATTTCAATTTTCAAGCTATTCAATTAACTGAAAGAAAAGGAGGAATATGCAGTTCGGTTCGGTTCAAACCGCATTTCTGAAATTTCAAACAGAGCCGAATCGAATATTAATCGATTTTAAACCAAATAAATAATTTTTTTTTTCTGGTTTCAACGGTTTGAAAAACCAACGGTTTTGGCAGATTGGTTTGGAGCGGTTTGGCGGTTTGGAGTTTCAACCCTAACTCAAAAGATTTAGGATGCTCACTTTTAGTTTTTGGTGTATTTTATATTTTTTTAATGAAAATCAATTATTTTATTTTACTTTAAATATCTTATAAATAATTTTTTTAATGCATGTTATTTTTTAAAAAATATATATAGGTTAATCATATTTTTTATATAAATTTAATATAAATTTATTTGTAGCCCCTTAATAAGATCATAATCTACTCATAACTCATTTCAAAATTCCTTAATTATTTATTAGTCATGAGTAAATAGCAATTATGAAAAAATAAGAGGGTATTTTTGTCTTTTATTTTATTTTTTAAATGATTGTATAAACTATAAACCTTTGGTTGGGAAAACTAACTCAAAGGGTGATAAAGTAAATTAAAAAAAAATTATGAGATATTATTGAAAAATAAAGTGGTGATAAATAATTTGACTATTTTTCAATGGGTGATAAATAAAAAATTCAAATAAAATAGAAACTTCAATACTTATGATCTATAAAACTTAAATTTTGTTAATTTGAAAAATAAAAAGACAAAATAAAAAAACACACATGCATATAATTGAACACATGATTTTTTAACTTTTTTGTTATAAAAAAAAATAAATAAAAGTTTTTTTTCTCATTGGAAAAGGACATGTTGATACAGAGGAGAGATTCAAGAGTGGGAGTTCTCTTTACATGATGGTCCATTGCAGTGAAAGTGATCTATTAGCCTTAGCAACCTCAAAGTCACGTCCCCCTACAAAAACCCTTCCCAAAATACCCACCAATCATCTAAGAAAAAGAGCTTCGAGATTCCCGAAATGTCCCCTTTCCTTTTGGTCTCTTTTGAAACTCAGTTAGCCGTTGTCACCTTGCCCAATGCCCAAAACTTATACCCTAAATTATAAAAATATATATACATGTATATATATAAGGAAAAAAATTTCCACTCTCTACTTCCCACAATGCCCCTACCTCCCAAAACATAATTTTTTTTTTGGGTGTATATTATTAATGAACTTTGAGATTTATTAATAAAATTTCTTAGAGGTTATAATCTCATTTTGATTAATTCAAATAATTTTCTTAGAAACATGCAATTTATTCCAAGGTTTCGGCCTTTCTAGTTATTAAAAAAAAATATATAGATTTTTTAAAGAAATAACAAGGATGTCTGTAGAAATTTTTATTTTTTTAGGGGCTCGTTGTAAAGTGTCCCCTCCTAGATGAGATCCCAAATGAAACAAGAAAAGGAACGGGTGTGGGGCCCATCGGGACCAACTCGGAAATCGAGGCTTGGACTTTGGGCTCGGTGCGGATGAAGGACGAACCCGGGTCGAAACGGACGCGGATTCTCGGTGTGGGTCCGAACCCGGCTGAAACCCGGTTGGATCTTAGCGGGTTTGGAACGTTGGGACAGCCTTCACCCGATTCCCGTGCTCGTTTAACCCTAGTGTGTGTGTGCGCCAACGGCCAAGACCTTCAACCAAAAATTTAATATATTTAAATGATTTCACTCTATGTTTAAAAAAAAAACAATTTAACCTCTTTGATTTGAAATTAGAGAATTATAACCTATTAATTCATACATGTTTACCAAAGACCCCTTCGCCTAACAGTACCACTATATGGCGTCAGACTAGCCTCCACTTGCACAAGATAATGACGGGTTCGCTTTGAGCTTGTTCCGTGGTAGAATCCTCCTTTATGTAGGGTGAGGACACAATGCGCGCATTGAGCTTACTCTGTGCAGTTGTGCCCGTCTTTTGAATCCCTCGTAGAGTCATTTGTCGGCTAATTTCAAAAAAATTCATACATGTTTATAACACATTAACTAAAGTTTAAATAACATAAAAGATTAAAGTCATTATATATATACTTGCACCCTATTATTCATTCTTATTTTTTAGTTAAAAATAATATTGTATATTTTATTTTTTATTTTCATCCTCACTTATAATATGGCATCGGTTCAAAAATAGAAATTTTTATTTTATTTTCTACAAATGTGGCACTATTAGATGCCATGGACAGTGATATGACATGTCATGCCATGCCATGCCAACAAGTGATATATATATATATATGTATATGTATTTGCCAAAATGGCTCCGATTTATTTATTTTATTATTTTTTTGACCATAGATCAAAAATATTTATCAAAATGGCCCTAGAGCTGCACAGTCAGTATGACTGGGATAGCAAAATAATATAAAAATTTTCTTATAAAAATAATCGGCCTTTCAAATGCCGTCAGCTCCAAAAATGATGCTTTGGAGCCAATCGGTCTTTCAAATGCCGATTAGCTCAACACAGCCCATGAAGAGGACCTCTTTGAAGCTAATCGGCATTTCAAATGCCGATTAGCTCCATAGAACTCTTTTTTATTGAGTATGGAGCAAATCGACCTTTCAAATGTCGCTTAACTCTAACCAATTTCTCTGGAGCTAATCGGCCTTTCCAAGGTCGTTTTTAATCCGAGTCAACAAGGTGACTGCTGATTGAGCAGCTGTAAGGCAATTTTGACAAATATTTTCGACCTAGGATCAAAATAATAATAAAATAAATTTTGACAAATAAATTGATCTATGTGCAATTTTATTTTTATATTAAATTTTATCATAACATTATTTGCAAAACGGCTTGTAGGAGAGAAAAGGTCATGGTTTACTGATATAGATTATACCACAATTTTCAGAATTTTTAAAATAATAATTTCTCTACTAGTTTGAGATATATAAATAAAATTTAATTTTTTCTGATATAATATCTAATTTTAATTGAAATATATTATGAGGATTTTAAAACACATGTGACACAATTAGAAGGGTTTAAATGAAGATCTAATCATTCTTTATCATCCAATAGTAGAGATCAATCATCCAAAAAGATGTAGAGAGTCCCAAAGGGCCCTGGAAAGCTTCAACAACTGACTCTTTGAGTTGGAATCTAGCTGGATCCAAGCTTACACTCCCTTAACACTCAAGTGAAGTCTAACCGCCTAATTACTTAATCAGCTCAGCTCATTACAAAAGGAAGACCACTATAAAAGGAATGCCTCTATTCGCTTAATTATAACCCAATTGAGTATTGGTAGGACTCCATTGATATCGATCGCTGAACAAACATTTCTCTCTCCATCCAAACAACCGATCTTTCCTAAAATTTTTGAAAATCCTCCATCTTAATTGATTTATCATTTGTTGATCTGTATTTATTCTGATCTCAAAGAGAGAGCTCAGATATGAGCAGATCTCAACATCAACATAACCGATTCTTAAATGACCATGATACAAATCTCTTTCATCTATAATTATAAACAGTTAAAAAGGACCAAATACTCTTAACTAGTAAATTTAAAAATCATACTATTTTTTTAATTACAACACGTGGGTGGTTTCACATAATGGAACCTCAAAACATGATTAAATATTATTTTATATTTAAAATACTATTCATTGTCCAAACTATTAGTTAGATACACATAACTTGGATAATTTTTTTTTTTTCAAATCTCAAAACCACCCATGTGAAATAATATTGAGATATATATCTCTGATCAAACTTGAGCTTGGGATTCAAAGTTTGTTCTTGAGCAAGTCACATCTCATTGAATATACTTGTTAGGACTATTACAAGATTATTTAATGCCCAACATACCAAACCAAATCAATTGATAAAAAATATATATATAAACATATATAGTGAGAGAAAAAGATTCTAAGAGATGAGAAGGAGAGAAAAAGAGGACTCCAAAAAACAGAGTGACAACTTTGTACTTATCAATTATCATGGACACATTCACTGCCAAGCAATTAATACTTTGAAGCACAAGTCAACAAGATTGCTCCTAAATTGGCACAAAAATTAAGTCAATTACATCCAAATGGCAAACTTCCAAAACATTGGGAGAGGCTCAAGCTCTTGTCTCTATTTCTCCTTTTTTTTTCCTTTTCTTTTTTTCCCCTGTTCTTCTTCTCCTTCATTGCATGTTTGCCTTTGCTTCCTAACAATGAATGTCATGATCTCAACCACATTGCAACACAAGCAAATGGACAAAGTTAACATATGGGGAAGAGAGTCTTGTTAGTTTATTATTATTATAAGATTGATATGTTTTCTAGTACTTTTAGAACCAAAAAATAATAAATTTAAAAATGGCTTTTTATGTTAATATATATATATATATATATATAAAACTAACGATATCTTAGCTTATTGGTATTGAATTCCTTACGTAGGGTATATTCTCTTGGGACGAAGAAATGGTGTTTCAAACTCTGTTATCAGAACCGGATCGGATTATCGGTTAGGCAATTTGAAACGAGGGAGGTGGAGGCAGTGCAGTTCTATGTTTTTTCGGTTTAATTATTATTTTATTATTAAATATTATTTTAAATAATTTTTTAATATTAAAAACAATATTTTAATAATAAAATATTATTTAAAATAGTATTTGTATTTATTTATTTATTTAAAACAATTTTTTATTATTTAAAATAGTTTTTTATAATAGTTTTTTTTATAAATTATTTAAAATAATATTTTTATTATTAATATATATATTGACTCGACATTGCCTCAATTGATCCGACGGTTGAACCGATGAACCGGTGACCCAGGATCTTGAATGGTTCAATGTCGGATCCAGTTCTGATAACTATGGTTTCAGATTATGTTTATAAAGGAGGTATAAAGATTTTACATGCTGAAGCTTTTTATTATTGTATTGTATTGAATTGAATGTATTCAATAGATATAAAAATATAATAAAAGAGTGATTAATTAATCAATTAATTAATTAATGGATTTGAATAGAAAGAGGAAGCTCAACTGCCGTTTTAGAAGAGAGCCTTTGGGGGCTTTAGGTGGTGTGGATTTGGCCAAAAAGGTCTTTTTCTCTCCAACTTTTGGCTCTCAATCCCAAATCATTTGTTTCTTTTCTTTGAGCCAAGGCTTGCACGGACGCCAGGCCTTTGGTTTCCTCTCTTTGTTTTTATTTCCAAGGATCTTTTTTGGGATCAAACTTTACTTTTTTGCTTTTCTTCTTCTTCCTTTCTTTTTTTTTCACAAAATAAACTTCTACAAACTCTCTCTCATCATTAAATATTTAAGTTTTAAACTTTTGTTTTGTTAATAATATATCAGTTAATATAGAAATGCTATTTTTTATATTTTTAACACCAAAATAAGTTGGTGTAAGTGAGTATAAATTAAAGGGTTTTTGACTTGTAACAAAATAATTTGTAATGACCACAAGTTGTTTTGCTATGTTATATTATGATGTTCAAATTAAGAAGCCAACTTGCATCAAAATAGATGACTTGCATTATATTAAACACAAAAAAATGATGACTTGCATGTAAGTGGTTTTGTAATACATCTCTTTTAGGCAGCGTTTGGGTAAGGGGAATGGAATGGAGAAGGGAATGGAATGGAGAAGGGATGAGGAGGGGAGGAGGTAATAGGAAGGTAATTTATTGGGAATGAGAAAAATAAAAAAGAGGATTGTGATACAATTACTCTTATACCCTTGTATTAAAAATGATAATTTTTTTTACATTTATCTTATTGTTTTGATTATAATCTGATTTAGTTGTGATGATTAATATTTTATATTTAAACAACTCATTATTTAAACAACTCCATTAATATTTTTCTTCTTGCTATTTTTCTTAATCTGGATAAGATGCCAAAAATTCAGAAGTACTAGATAAGAGCCGGTTCATGCTGTTGATCAAAATAATTAATCACTGTGTTTACAACAAAATTCAAGTGGTTTGATCAAATATTAAAGAAAAGAAGCTTTTTCTCCTTTGAACTGAACAAATCATTCACATAGAATTGGGTCTGGTTTATCACAAATTCAAATAATTTGATCAAATATTAAAGAAAACCGCCCTGTTTTTACTAAACCAGACAAGATCTCAAACATACATAAGTGGGTGAAACCGGTTAATGCTGTTGATCAAATCCAAGAAACTGTATCATGAATCCATAAGAGAAATCAAAATCAATTTGATCAATATTAAACAAAACAACCTCCTTTTTTAACATGATAAAGAAATTCCCACATAGAGATAGCAACACTGAACATAGAGATAACAAGTGTTAGAGACATGCAAAATCAACTCAACACCTGGAACAATAAAAGCTGCAAGTAAAAATGAATTATTATCATTGAAGATTCAATGAAAACCCAATTCATCCCCAGGTACCTCTCTGGTCTGCATTCTGCTAGCTTGGAAAACAGCAGCAAACTCCTTGCAGCCTGGTGATCAGAAATAGCAACAACTCATAGAGAAACAACACCACTGTCAATCAAGAAGCACAACAGTAGCCCACAGAATTCAAACATTACTTAGTAATGGAGATGTGCACAAGTTCAAATTACATGATCCACATAATTAAAACTCAACATTTTTAACACAATTTATGATCCATTAAAGTACATAGTTCAACAACCAAACAATAGCATTTGAATCAAAAGGTCCAGCTGTCTCTCCCAAGAGTGCACAAAAAAGCTGGTCATTACCAAAACCTGCAGCCTGGTAAATAAAGAGTTTACAAATATCATTATCAAGCAAAGATAAAACAAACTTTAAGAAAGCTGATTGTCAAAGTTCTACGCATCAATTAGAAGAAAGAAAGCATAAGATATCAAAGCACATCCATTTAATTTCTTACCAATGTGATTTAGACATTAGGCGGGCAATATGACATTCTCCTTAAAAAAAACCCGGCAAAATCGGAGCTTTCTATCATATGGAAGATCCCAAAAAACTTTGAGTTGATCTTCATCTTTTGCCAAGCCTTGCAACATGAATATTGCTTCATCTTCCGTCAGCCCTTTAATATCAAAAAGTACTTGACCCAATAATCTCTTCTTTTCTTCAACTTCTGCACGTGTTGCTTCATTCCGGGCGGCGATTTCAACATTTCGGGCAAAGATTTCAACATTTCGGGCAGCGGACTCGGCATTGCGGGATGCAGCTTCAGCCAATGTTTTAAACTCGGGACCAACCATATCCACAAAACTCCGAAAATTAGTAGATATTTGCTCCATCATCGGGTCCCTATCATGTCCTTTTCTCTTTCGACGGACAGATGTTTTAGAGGCATTGTTATCAGATTGCATGGGTGATGGGATCTCACTTGGTTCTTGTATTGACATAAAGAAATCTTCCACTGGTGTTTGAGAAAACCTCGCATCCTCCTCCATTGATTGATTTGCATCTTGTTCAATTTGGATTGCATCATCCCCGATATCACCCCTATTATTACCCAATGCCCTGTCCTTAGTGAACACTTGGGCAAGAGAATTATAAAATGGCCACGGTTTGCCATATAGACCAGCTGCTTCCTTATGAGTCTACATTGCATGGGAACAAAAATTAATAATCACAAAAAAACTCGTTTTCTTAATTATCAAATTACCAAATGAAGTTATATATACCTTGACGTACTCATCATACGCGCTTTTCTCACACATGATAGTGCTGTTTTCATAATTCCAATCGAACCCACTCAGGCGCAGCATATCTCCTATAGCATTGGTTTTTTGCCTCAAATGCTTCACGCCCGATTCGATATTTGGAGTGGCCTTAAGTTGGGTTTGTGGAATTTTCGCTTTTATCATTCGTTCCAATTGAATAAGAAATCCACCTCTAAACCCATTTTCAGCCCGCCACATAGGGTCGATAGAAAGCTCAACTAGGGCATCAACTAGGGCTTTATCTTCCTCGGGGGTCCAAAAACGTTTGTTCTGTTCCCTACCCTTCTGTTGTGTGTTAGAGTCCATACTGAAGGATATAAGAAGAAAAACATTAATGGTAACAACAATAACAAAAAATCAGAATAAACATAACAAGTTAAATTGAAATAAATGTGATGGTTTGTTTTAAAGAAATGTTTACTAACAGAAGCAGCTAATACAGGTGAAATCAGCTAATCAGTAATCCATAAATAAATATTAATAAATCAGCTAATCAGTAATCCATAATTGATTTCATAATAATTTCAAACAAGGAGGGCCATGTATAATGCTCCTGTTAAATAAACCCTAAACTACTAAACTGATATAAATTGATCATAGCAACAGAAGAATGCGCAGTAATTCATTCCAGAAAGTTACAAATATGCACTATAGGAAGATAGGAAAAAAAAGGAATGAATCCAAGGCCATGGATGCAAAGAATGTCAAACTCTCCAGAAACCATAAGTACATCTCTTTTATGTCAGAGAATTACAGGAAGCTTCATGTCAGAGAAAAAAAAACAGGAATGAATCCAAGGCCATGGATGCATCCTCATATCTTTGTTAAATGTGGCAAATTTAAACCAAATGTCCTGTTATTTAAACCAAGACTGAAAACTAAGTAAAAATGCAGAACAATACTAAATTTAATGTAAGTGTCCTGTTATTTATATATAGCTTAAATGAAACTAGCTGCCATTCATTAGGTCTTAGACAACACTTTCATATTAAAGAAATGATCCAAACAACAAACATTTTAGTCCAAGTACCACAATTTAAAAATAGTCAAAGTACACTTTCATATTAAAAATAAACATCACTGTGCTTGCCAGATGCTAAACTTGTCTTCGGCCAGGTTTTGCCTAAACTGATTCCACTCGTTAGTTGGTTCAACGGCCATGATGTTATCGATCTCATCTTGTGTGTTTTCCTCCAAAGGCAAAGTATCAATCTCCTCATCTGCAGGATCTTCTACCATCTCCCTTCGAATGAAATTGTGTAACAAGCAACAAGCATTAATAATACGTCGTTGTGTGGTTAGGTTGTAGAAACATGGACTTGATAAGATCTTCCAACGAATTTTTAAAAGACCAAATGTCCTCTCGATCACGTTTCTAGCACTAGCATGTTTCATGTTAAACCACTCTTCAGGTGTTACTGGTCGATGTCCATCAGGCCAAGAGTTCAAGTGATATCGTTGGCCTCGAAATGGTGCAAGAAAGTCGGGACAATTCGTATATCCTGAATCGACCAAATAATAAAAACCTAATAGACACACATTTGTTAAGTGTTAGATACTATTTGATTGTAAAGAATAGTTTCAAAGAGAAGGCCAAGATTATTATTTATACCAGTAGGAACCTTTAATCCATTAGGCTTCGTAACAGCGTCCCTAAGAACCTGTCCATCATGTGCTGAACCCTCCCAGCCGGACAAGACATATATAAATTGCATGTCTTGACTACATACGCCGAGTACATTGGTTGTGATTTCTGCTTTTCTTGTTCTATATCGTGGTCGATCAACTCTAGGAACATTCACTCTAATATGTGTCCCATCTAATGCTCCAAGACAATTCTATGATAGACAAAAAAAAAAAAACAAATTAATACTTGGCCACTTATGTTGGGAAAAAAAATGAAAACCTACAAAATTAAGGGCTTACCTTAAACCACTTCCACCTGGGGTCAGTTGAGTCCTCTGGGACAGGTTCTGGTTTTTTTAGTAGAAAACCGTGACAACGAATAATTGACTTCAAAGTTGCGTGGAAATGACGACTTACTTTTTCCGCAGATCGCACGAAGTCAAATTTAATTACCCAATTTTTTACATGGTGTGCTGCAATGTTCAAAAACATTGCGACCATCTCCTCCACCATCACATTTCTCGTGCCTCTTAACCCGCTGGAAGTTGTTAGCAACTGGCATAAACTGTGGAAACAACGATGATCCATGCGTAGTCTATCAATGCATTTAATGTCGCTTTCGTAAACCACCCGGTTAAGAAATTCAACTTGTTTGCTACGCCTAGTGGACGTTGACTCAATATCATATCGAATCATTCTATTTCTGTTGTTGCGTTGTTTTCTCGTACACGCCATGACCATGAAGTTTAGTACGTAAAAGTAGGTCATGTATATTACAAAATATAGCCGAAGTTCATCAATGTCGTCCATATCTAAAAAAACAATTACACACATTAGCTCCTAGATGGCATTGTTCATGTGAGGATGTAATTAACGGAAATTGAAGCGAAAAAAGTTTACTAGTAGTCATAGATAGCCATTAATTTTCACATACATAATATATCTGAATAAATAATATATACCAACATGTGAAGCATGGGAAGAATGAGTAAATATCTGAATAAATATCTGAATCCAAAAAACAAACAATCCAAACAATCTCTGAGTCATAGATAGTCATAGATAGCTATTCATCCCAATCCAATCAATCCAAAAACAGTCTTACTAGTGGCATGAGTAAATATCTGAATAAATAATATATACCAACATGTAAAGCATGGACAAAACCTAAAATTACCACAAATTAATGGACAAAACCTATATGTGTAACTGAACAGGGGATGTCTATTGACTACATTCAGATTTTAAACAACTAACTAATCTAAAAAAAAGTAGAGCCTTTGCATCAGCCACAGCAAGCATCAAACACTTTCAAGGAATTTTCTAGAAGAAACTAGAGAAGGCCTACAAAGACCAACATTACTTACAACCAGTTTAGTCTCAGAAAAATGACATCAGCTATAGTTTACTTTGACCCACCTTGAAGTTAATAAATGAATGCAATCACAGCTACACATAAACCTGGGAATACACCAGTAATAAACAACAATTTCATGAGGTGCATTCTTCTGAAAACAAAAAGAAAGAAAGGCAAAGTGGGTTCAAGAGGAAACTTGTGTTATTATAGCCCTCAACCCTGTGTGACAAAGTTTTCCAGTGTTCTGCTAGCCTCAACACCATAATGTGTAGCTAGCCGCAAAACGTAAATTACCACAAATAAATAAAGGATACAAAACCTAAATTACAACAAATTAAACCCAAATAAATTACCAATCTTTATTCAAAGGACAAAACCTAACCATACCAAGCATACAAACAATAATCTTGAATTTGTGGATACCCTGAGGCCACTAGTCTTCTTATTGTGCCAATTATATCTCATCAAAGGAGGCAAAGTTCATGACTTATTGTCATTAAATTAAGTAATTAATCAATTAATTGCACAAATATTTCCCAGAAGTTTCTTCCTCCACCTAATCTGGTAGACTCCTTTTTGACCAACAACTGTGTGAGTTGAAGAACCTTTTAGCAAATGAATTGTAAGACATTAGTCAAACTCAAGAAAAATCAATCTGGAATAACACAGCCTGAAAAGCAAGTTAACATAATCTTGTGGAGTTGTTCAAAGATTTCACAGGCTAAAATGGACTTGTCTTGAGATTTGTTTCCAGTTTTAATTGAAAAACAAACAGACTACAAGTTCTTTCAAAGTTATGATCATGAGCATGGTATCTGAAGTCTATATATAGACTAAAGAGATTAGGAACAAAGATATAATGGTAACACTTGACAAGCAAAAGTGAGATGAATGCAATCACAGCTACACATAAACCTGGGAATACACCAATAATAAACAACAATTTCATGACAAAGTTTTCCAGTGTTCTGCTGGCCTCAACACCATAATGTATAGCTAGCCGCAAAACGTAAATTACCACAAATAAGTAAAGGATACAAAACCTAAATTACAACAAATTAAACCCAAATAAATTACCAATCCTTATTCAAAGGACAAAACCTAACCATACCAAGCATACAAACAATAATCCTAGCTCTTTGTGCAAACAAGATAAGAAAGATCTGGTGCAATAGAATTGAAGTCAAAGCAGATTAGGGTTTCACCTGCAATAGATACTTGGGAGGAGGATTAGGGTTTCGTTGAAACTTCCCAGAAGGGGAGTGTGAGAAGGGATTCAAGGTGGCCGGCTAGAGGGGGTGAACGACGACGGAGGAAGAGACGAAATGGAGATTGCTGCCGAAGGAGATTACCGGAAGCGAGATCGTAGCGTCAGGAATGGGAACGCGCGGGCTGGAGAAGTCGTGATCGTGGAAGAGAGATCGCAGAGATTGGAAATGGTATAAAGGGTGTTTGAGTAATTTCGGTTGGGGGGATTGGGTCATTCCCCCCAATTCGGGCGGAATGACGAATACCCTCCGGATGGGAGTGGGTTAACCCTCTCAAAGGGAATCAATACTTATGATACCAAACCAAACGTGGGTTTCAATGGTTGGGGGGATTCATTCCCCTTTGTAAGGGAATGAATCCCCCAATCCAAACACTGCCTTATACTATAGGGCATGTTTGGTTATCCTAAATGGGGATTGAAGTCACAGTCACTTTGTGTGTTTGGTTTCCATAAGTCGATCTAAAGTCAAAATTCAGTCTTCGAAAAGGCTCCACTTCAGGGTTTTGACTTTTAGACTTTAAAAAACTGAGTGGGACTTCGGTCTTTTTTGGCTTGAAGACGAAGTTCCACTTCGGTCTCACTTCAACACGTGGGGTCACGTGAGGGGTAGGAATCATCCCACCCCCTAGCCCTCGTGATTCTTCTTCCCTTGCTCTTGGCCGCCACTTTCTCCTTACTTTTTGTCATCGGCTTCTCGTTATCGTTCCTCTAGTGATCTCCTAGGGCTTGCAGGCTTCTTGAGCTGCTTTGAAGATTAGGGCAAACCTCAATTGGCCTCCTTTCAGTTAATTTCTTTCTCGTCAAAATTGATTTTTAGGGTTGCCTCCTTTCCATCTCTCTTCTTGGTTTTTTCTCTCTGATTTTAGTGTTTTAGGTTTGATTGCTTTTTATAGATATTTTACACTCAGATCCATGTCTTTACTAGTTGTTTACAGTGTTCTCTTTTCATATATATTTTTTTAATTTTCATGAGGTTTGTTTGGATTTTACACCCAAATCTGAAATGAATAATCTTTTGAAGTTGTTAGAGATTATTGTGGAGAAATGGTGTTGAAAATCAATGGAGATCCATGGATATTTTGTTTAGAGCTTGAATCCATTGATTTATGTAGATTTACAGTATCTTTTTTCTTTTTAAAGCTTTTGGAGGAAAAATTTCTTTTTAATGCAAAACCATAAACCTATTTAATTAAATGAGGGGAGAAGTCCATATGAATGTGAAGATTGAGGGTATCTTTGTCACTAATCTCATTCTTTTTTAACTTAGGATTTTTTTTTCCCTTTATTCTTTTTTCTTTCTTAAGAGTTTGTTCTGTTTAAGGTGAGAAAGTGAAACCATTTTTTACCTGAAAATGGAGGACTCTGTCACCAACTTGATCAACATTGACATAGAAAAATACTCTTTATTTTAATTTACTAATAAACTAGGTAATGGAATAGATCTTTAGATGCTAGTCATTGTTGGAGAAAGTTCTTTATAACCAGAAATTCTATGTTTTGGACCTCCTTACTTGCACAGTTGAGGATTCAGGGGTGAACATACATTAGAGGTCAAAATCAATTGTGTTGTAATGTTGGAAAATATACCACTTGTTGACTTTTCTTTGTTTCTGTTCAGAAGAACTTGATTTAAGATTTTGGTTTGGTGTTGGAATGCAACTTGTTGAGATTATGAGTGTTATTAATTTAACAATGTTCAAGGAGAAGACACAAGTATGGTGAAAAAGTCATCCACTCTCTATTTCAATAAGAAAGTTTTCCTTTCATGGCATCCATTTGCTTGATTAAATATTACAAGGGTGTAGGCCATCCTTATGCGATGGCATCTATTTGGATTTTGTTTTAACCGATTTAGTATTCTTCTTGTTAAGGGGAAAACCCTTCTTCCCACGTGGTGCGAATCGGGAGGACTCCATAGGGAACCGGTCCAACCAAAGGGGGGACACATGGAGATTCCCTTCCCATCCACATGAAGGCAAACAAGTGTCATCCTGTCACCAGTGACAGGTGCCGCGTCTAGCAGGTGTCGCGTTTGGCAGGAAAAGCGCCCAACAAGGCGGCTGGTCGGGAGGCTGCCTCTGGCACGCCGCAGGGAAGAGATAGGTATGGCGAGTGGCCCAAGGGCACCAACCTAGATATTAGGAGGCTCATGCTCTTTGGGCGGGAGAGAAAGAGGGGGAAATACCCTTCTCCTTTCCGGCTCTCCTTCTATCTTCTTCTCTTACACACAACCTCCACCCAATTGACTTGTACGCGTCAGAGGTTTTGGTGGGGGGGGGGGGGGGAAGAGCCCCCAGACTTCTTTGTTTTGTAGGAATAAGCGGCCTACTTGGAGGACCACCTCTCAGTCTCCAAATCGGCGGGCTACCAGCAGTTGTGGGAAGCTCACGCCCCTTGTTTCATC
Organism: Dioscorea zingiberensis; assembly: GCA_026586065.1. Classification (NCBI taxonomy): domain Eukaryota; kingdom Viridiplantae; phylum Streptophyta; class Magnoliopsida; order Dioscoreales; family Dioscoreaceae; genus Dioscorea; species Dioscorea zingiberensis. The sequence continues at coordinate 180,654 of JAGGNH010000054.1, read as the reverse complement.
TATCTCTACATCATCTCCTTCTCAATTGGACTCTTACGGGAGAACGGTTCCCTAGGCCGTTACCAATTTAAGCATCAACACTTCTTTTAATGGTTATTGCTATAGCAGTTTATGATCTATGTGGTTGTTCGAAAGTAACATGCTTTTAACTATCTTTGTTCGTGTGAGATGGAGATGAGAACGAAAGAGAGATTGAGGGCTTTTCTTTCTCCCTCTCTCTCTCACATTCTCTTAGAACACATAAAGTATTTTAAAAAGTAATAATATTTTAATCAAAATATTATTTAATGTGTATGTTTGTATAATTTCAGTCCCCTAGAAATAGAGAAGATGTTGCCCGATTTTTCTTGAAGTTATACATGATTAAATGTTCATGATCATGAATAGCTTTTGATTAATCTTGAAGAGCATGTTAGATCCTTCAATCTAATCTATCTAAGGATGAAGATAGCAAGTCATCGATTTCGAGTAATTTCGTATTTCTCCATGCTCTTTAGAAGTACCTAAATGCATATTAATTGGAAGCATGCTCTAGTTAAGTTAATGAAATTATTGTATTCTTCGAGTTTAAGTAAGAGTACAAGCTAGGAATATGGATTCCATATTCATGAATTTATGTATTTCGATTTTTAGGAAAAGATAAAGGGAAAGGCAAAGGCAAGTCAGCCGCTGCTGAAGGACCAAGCCAGTCCTAAGCTTCTACTAGACTCAGGTGAGGGAACGAAACTGGACATTTTCGTATTTTCATTTTATTATCTTAGAAGTGTTTGTTTCTATTTTGAAAAGCATGAAATAGAATTTATATGAGATTTCCTAAGTTTGGAAACCGTATTATATTGATTGATAGATTTCTGCTTTGAAAATGAATTTTGAGATATTCATGAAAAAGATTTCAGTTTAAGATATATGAAATAGAAAAGAGATTAATTAGAAGTATTGATTCTCTGCACCGTACTGTCATACTTGCTAGCACTTTGATAGAGCCAGAAAGTACGATACTAGGTAGGGAAGGGGCGAATTGTTAAACTCTTCATTTCTTAAAGTCCAAACTATCTATTTTAAAACTTCCTGTTTTTTTATAAATAAAACCCCCTTTCCATACTCGTAGAATGCCTAGTACGCGTATATCCTATCCTAGAGATAGTCACCTCATGGGAGCCGTAGTAGGACCATGAGGGCAGAGATGGTACCCTGATAGGAGCCATAGAGGACCGTGAGGGTTCATCCTGATTTCACGCTGGTTCCGCAATTATTGAAGCAGAGGTGTAGGTGTAATTGATACTATTGAGATATGATGTATGTTCCTGTATATCCCAATACATGGGAGCTATATTTAGATCGTGGTGGCTATTGGTGTCGATATTTATCCACCAAGGGAAATTACAGAATCATATAATATACCGATGATGAAATGATTAAGATGATCATTCATGTTATTGTACTTAAGATTTTCTGAAATCTGTCATGATTATATCTGATTGAGGATAATGCATTGATTGGCATATTATTTTGAAATGCATTATTCTTCATACTTATATATCTTGTACGTTTTAAGAAATTATTTCATATCTCTTTTATTGATTTCATACAAGTATAATATTACCTAACAGTATTGTTTTCCTCACTGAGCTCGAGTAGCTTATCCTTCTTTTATGTGTAATTTTGCAGGAGATAGACAGGTACTCGATCAAATCTAGAGTCGAGGAGAGAGTCCTGTCACCTTTAGTTGGCTCTGACCGTCCCGTTGCTATGTTATTATTTGAATTTGTTGTATTTGACTTAGGAGAGTTATGAACTCCTTATATGATTTGTCTTGTATGACTCTAAGTATTTGGTATTGTACTCCAACAGTTTGAGTATTTATGATATTAGAGTTTGCTTATGAGTTAGGTTTATTAGATTAATACAGCTTTAGGCCCAGGGTTCACCCCCTGACCTGGCTGGTGTGACACCTGTCCCCTATTTGGAGATGGGTGTTGCATATGTATTTTTAATTTGATCAAATGCTTCATTTTCAAATTCTTTTGGTTCTTTGTTTGCTTATAGTTTGTTTATTTGAAGTGTTTAGAGTTGGAGCATGTTAATGGTTGCATAATCTTGCCTTTTTCATTTCCAAATTGTACTTGGTTTTAATAGATTCAGTCAATTTGTCTCAAACTATTGTTGCTATAGCAGTTTATGAAATTTGTGGTTGTTAGGATTCAAAACGCCTTTACATGTTGTTGTTGTAGCAGTTCACTTGCCATTTCATGTGTTTCAAATCCTCATGCTGTTGTATGTGTTTTTAATTTGATCAAAGGCTCCACTTTAAAATTCGTTTGGTTCTCTATTGGCCTTTAGTTTGTTTGATTGAAGTGTTTATAGTTGAAGCTTGTTAATGGCCCCATCTTCTTTCATTTTTCATTTCCAAAATGTACTTGGTTTTAAAAGATTCAGTCAATTTGCTTCTAACCGCTGCCACTATAGCAATTTATGAACTGTGTGGTTGTTGTCACTTAAAATGCCTTTAACTGTTGTTGCTTTAGCGGTTGATTCACCATTTCATATATTTCAAATCCTCATGTTGTTATATGTGTTTTTAATTTGATCAAATGCACCACTTTAAAATTCGTCCATGTTAGGGTAAATAGCTATTATTCATCCTCCACGGAAGCGCCAATCACACACAAATCCAATGCTCAAACAACCTGTCACTAAAATCTCCAAACACACACACAAAATAGGGCAAGAGAAGGAGAACACTCAGAAACATAACACAAAGAGTTTTACGTGGAGTTCGGCAAGGGTGCCTACGTCTCCACGGGTGCGGGAACAGGGAATCCACTATAAGGAGTAACTCCGACGGCTTGAACATACCTCAAGCTCGTCTCCAAGAAAACAACCTCTCCACAAAGAGTACAACACCAAGAAGGAGAAAACAAGAAAATGACTCACTATGCACTCTACTTGTTTGGAGGATCAAACCGAGTTTCCATAGCTTTCAAGTCGATCTCCAATCTCCCTTCTTTCGTTGCTTTAGAAAACTTAGCGCGGTGGCGGCGCCACCCCCGCCGCGCTCCCACTCTTTCTCTCTTCTTTGTTGTTCCCTCTTCACTCTTTTCTATCTCTATATTACAATTGAATAGCTAGACTAGGCCCATTTATAACCCTCTAGAGAGAACTTTTATTCTGATATGAATAGGACTTAAACATAGAGTAGGATTTGAACCCTAGTTTGAATATGAGTTATTATCCACTTTTGAATCAAACTTAATCCTATGTTGACTCCCAACTAGTTTGAGGAGGCTTTACAAAAAATAAGCCCTCATTTACAATTCTCAACCTCGTTTCTCATTTGACTCTCAAATGTGGAACGAACAAGTACCGAATATATTGAACAACTCTCCATCTTGGTGACGATCCACCACCACTTAAGAGAAAAAGTGTATCCTGGAACTCCAACTGGGACTTTGGGTTGGGGTGGCTATCAGAACCATCTGGTCCAATATGAGAAGTCTCCACCTGAGACTTAACCTCCTCAATCTCCACCGGTGCGATTTTAAAAATACAAAACAACATCCTTGTGCATGTGCTCTGCAGGCCTCGTGCACATCCCGTTCACGCGCCACCTTCGCATCTGCCCTTCATTTGTGCTTTTGCCAGCACACACTCCTGTATCATGCATGTTCTGCACACTACTGTGCTCGACCGACTCTGTGCTCAGCCAACTCCATGCTCGTCATGCGCCCCGCATACGTGTGTGCTCGGCCGACTCAACGTGTGCTCTGCACGCACGCATTTGTGCTTAGCCCTCTCTGTGTGCGCCCCATACGCGCCAGTACTCGGCTAACTCTACGTGCGCCCCGCACGCCTGTGCTTAGTTTACTCCGTGTGTGCCCCACACCCGCCTGTGCTCAACTAACTCTATGCTCAACATACTCCTGGGCGCTACCCCCGCACACACTTGGGCTTGATTGACTCTATGCCGGTACCACGCGCAACCTATGTACGCTCCTATGCTCGGCTGACTCTACACTCAGTCGACTCCTGTGTGCAGTCCCGCTCACTCTTGTGCTCGATCGAATCCACACTCGATCCACTCTGTGCATGCCCCGTGCATGTCCCTGTGCTTGACCGACTTCTTGTGCACCACACGCCCGCGTTTGCGCTCCGCGCACCATTGCCCAACAAAGTGCGCACAAGGGGTTGGAACCTCAGCTCGCTCCTTCATATCTGATCTACTTCTCAATCTTATACTTCACAACCTTGGCATTCCCAGTCGAAGACATCTTTTAGGAATTTTGTCGAACACCTTGTGTGACAGAAGTTTACCCAAGTTGAAAACCTAGCTCTAATACCAATTATTGGGTTTAATCGCTACAAATTCACCCTCTACGGAAGCGCCAATCACACACAAATCCGATGCTCTAACAACCTGTCAGCAATAATCTCCAAACACACATGCAAGAATTAGGGCAAGATAGAGAAAACTCACAATCACAAATACCAAGAGATTTACGTGGAGTTCGGCAGGGATGCCTACGTCTCCACGGGGTCGGGGAACAGAGAATCCACTATATAAGTAAATACCGATGGCTTAAACAATCCTCAAGCTCGTCGTCTCCAAAGAAAAAACCCTCTAATATTTATCCTCTCTAAACTCAGAACCCTAGATTTTCTTCTCAATATCTCATTAATAACAATGATACCACTTGATAGGACCGGGGGCACCCCACATTCCATATTAGCAATGATATTGTCCTTTTTGGGTCGGAGCCCGCACGGTTTTGTTAATGAGCTTAACCCAAAAGGCCTCGGTACTATGGAATGGTTCAACCTAGATTTGCCCCTTCACTCTTCTCCAATTATCCGATGTGGGACTTTGTTTGCACTCTCAACAACCCACCTTTTGTATTTTCCTATAGTTTGTTTGGTTGAATTGTGTATAGTTGAAGCATGTTAATGGCTCCATTATCTTGGCTTTTTCATTTCCAAATTGTACTTCGTTTTAATAGATTCAGTCAATTTGCCTTTAACTGTTGCCGCTATAGTAGTTTTTGAGTTGTGTGGTTGTTAGGATTTAAAATGCTTTTACTTGTTGCCACATTGCATATGTTTCAAATCTTCATGCTGCTATATGTATTTTAAATTTGCCACTTTAAAATTCTTTTGGTTATGTATTTGCCACAGTATGCTACTTTTAACTGTTGTTGTTGTAGCAATTTACTTAAGTATTCATATATTTCAAATCCTGTTGCCGTTGAATTCTAGCATTGTTCATCTTTGCTCTAAATTTTGTTTAGAGATTTCAAATAGGCTATAAACTGGTTTTAAATAAGAGATACACCATTGATTTAATGTTTTGAATCATAATTTGATTAGCATTCTACTATATGTACTTGTGTTGTAATTACCATTTTGGTTTTTGGTTCCATTTTCTTTAATTGATTTGATCCTTTATTTTGTGACCTAATTTATGTTCGTGATTTTAAGTACTTTGAAATTTGTTTTCCTATCTTAATGGGACTCATTGCCGTCCAATATTACTATACTATTCAAATATTATAAGCGTCACAAATGACAGTGGGGCTTGCATGCCCTTATTCCTTTCTTACATACTAGCCAGTATGGTGACCAATAAACATGTAGGCGTAATAGCATTGCGATTTTTTTTTCTTTCAAAAGTTTGTATCCCTGAATCAATGTAACCATTATGTAGATGGATAATAGGACAACAAATGAGAGAGAGCAAGAGCTTTCGCTATGGCGTTCACTACAATTGTCTCCATCATAACTTTCATTTTAAAGGAAGGGGACTCCATGAGGGCAATAAGGCAAGCCAACCCGTTTATGTTCCGGGACCTCACTAGAAAAGGATAGATGTGCTACATCCTAAGGGGGGAAGAGACTATTGTGTAAGTTAGGCCCTTTCATGCACCTCACAAAGATTATGAATGTTTCAGTAGAAGAACAATTGGCTATTTTTTTGCACGTAGTATTGTACAATAACCAAACCAAACTTTTATGGGGAAATATTCGAGTTGACACATAGTACAATCTTGAGAGCTAAGGCCAAGAAGCAACTACAAGTAACTGACTAACTACTTAACGGTTAAAAGAGGTTTCGAGAAGATACTAGAAGATGGTACATAAGTTGGAAAGCCTATCTGGCACTGAGCTGGCTGATTTCTAGAAGATGCTCCCAATTGGCAACTAATTGAAAGCTAATTGCCTTCGAAGTGTATAAAAGGAGGTTCTGAGACAAGACAACTTAAAGTCATCTGTGAAACTCTCTCTCTCTCTCTCTCTCTCTCTCTCTCTCTCTCTCCTAAACTCCCTTGAGATCTTCTCCATCTCCACCTTCAAGCAAGATCATAGGCTTGATCGTCAGAGAGCCCGAGGATAGATCTCTAGACCTTTTTTTTTGCTGGATTAAGGTATGGAAAGAAGTGCACTACCTCTGAAGACAACGACCCATCCAGAGCCACTGTCTGAAGTTGATCGATTTTCCACCAAGCAAGGTGAAGCTTACTGATCTCCATCAAATTTCACTCATTAATCCTAATCCATTCCGATCCCAAGAACGAGTGGATTATCAACATCAACACAAATCAAGCATATAAATTTTATTAACTGATATCGGATATAATCATAAATTGAATGTTACTAAATTAAATCAAATACAAATTATATAACCAAAAATAAATATCGTCATATTTTCAAATACATATATTTCATAACCTAAGAAAAGGAAGGCATGCCAGTTAATTGCCCTTGTATTTATGTATGTCACTTAAAACACATAATACTACTAAAATATCATCATATAATAAGTAGAAGACAATACTAATATTAAACACCAATTTATTTGATATCTCAATCAACAAGATTTAATTGAGACAATGTATAACTTTTCCAAAGGGAAAGAATAAAAAATTGATAATCATGTCATAATCTGATGAGCCACCTGAATCAAAGTCCATTTATATAATCATCCACTATTGTCATATGAAATTCTTGTGAGTTATTTGCCTCTCCTCCACTGTAGCTTTTCAAGAATGTATACTATTGATATGGGTAAAAATACTTAATTGCTAGGATGCTGACACGTGGCTCGTGAGAAGCTTGGAATACAAGTCAAGTGAGGCATGGAACCCAAGGGTTGGCTTTAGGGTGAAGCACGAGACCCGAGGAGATAAAGGGGGAGGGGGATATGAGGCTTTTATCTTGGGTTGGCTTAGGGGGGAGGATAAAGCGCTAAGTAAGCTCATGGCCATCGAGATGGTCTGGGGAAGCCCAAGGTGAAGCTCTCCAAAGCTCATGGCCTTTCTCATGCCACCTACCTTGACGATCTCTGTGGGATCGAAAATACCCGCCTGGCATCGTGTCTGTGAAGAGACACCAGGCGACATATCGAATCACAAATGTCATTTTTTTTATTTATTTGTAGGTTCTTCTATTACTAATAGAGGCAAGCCTCTATTATTAATTACCCTAGATATTATCTTGGGAACCTCCGATTAAGGGCAAAAATACAAGTAAAGGCAATGAATTAATTTATTGCATAATATGACAATTTATTACATATGAATATCATCATGGATATGTGAATATATATTTTTATTTATTTATTTATTTATTTTTACGACGCCGCTTTGTATGCCTCGCCGCCGCCTTTGAATTTGTGCCGCTATACTGCCGCCTTGATATTTCTTGGGGTTCATATTTCAGCTATCTTAATATGAGCGCTCCTCCGCCGCTTTAGGATTCGTGCATATGAGCTTCTTGATTGCACTTTAATCATAAAATCCCTATTTTAATGATCAATTGAACCAGCCCCTTCCTTTTATATAAAGTGGGTCCATCTTTTAAAGACTTTGACTTTTCTCAAGCTATGCTAGACATTTAAACGTGGGCCCATTTCTCTTCAGCACCACCTTTTTAAGGACTTTGTGTAACATCCCAAAATTTCCTAAGTAAAATTCAGTAAATTTTTGAAATTTTAAATGAGGTTAATTAACTTAAATCAGATTAATTATTATTAACCTCAAAGTTAAAGAAAATCAGAATTTAACGGAACGAAATCCATCCTCGCAACTATAGGGCTAAGAGAAGGCCTTATTGGGACAGGTCAGAGTTACATAGAATAGTTGGAGATGGATAGTCATCCGAGTTAGATTAATTATACCAGAGATTAATTAAATATTAATTAATCCAGATTAATTAAGTAAGAATATCGGACAAAAGTTAGAGTCCTGATAAAGTAGATCTGACTTGGTCAAAAGCTGAGAAACACGGATCTGGGTTGGGAGAAGAGACGACCCGTGATACTACAGTCAGTCCGTGTCACTGGGGTCAATTGACCCGGGAATATTGGATCTGGTATGAGATAGAGACAAGCCAGAGAATATCATTAGTCGCCCTCGTAACGGCACAATAAGAAGATAGGATCGACGAAAAGTCGTTCGGCTTGTAGTGGAGGATATTTAGAAGATAATTTTATTTAATCAATCATTTTTTTTAGAGATAAGATATTTTAATAAGATAATTAAGTAATATATTATCATAAGGGAATAGTGTTATTTCATATGATTTATATATATGAGAAGATAGAGAGAGAGAACAAAGTTCTCATCTTACTCTCTCTCCCTCATGATCTAGTTCAGAGGAAACCCTTTCCTTTTTAGACCTTACCATCGCCCGTGCCCTTACCCTCGCCCTCCACCGACGAGGTTCCACCGCCGGCGAGCTCAGCACCGCCGATCTCCTTCACCTTCGTCGCCAATCTCCAGACCCCGCTAGCCCAGCCGGTGCCTCATACCAGACGCTGACGAAGCTCATACCAAATTACAACGACACAGGCCTTGCTTTGGCTCACCACGCGACGACCAAAGATCGGCCTCGGCGGCCACCACGGTGTTCTACCCTCAGCGGCGACTAGCCTGGGCCAAGGCACGCTTCCAGCCTAGACGCACCACCCAAATTTCACCCTCACGCCTCAAAGACTGGCCAAGCAGCTCAACAGTGAGCTCGAGCCACTTCAACCCCTTTTTCTCCCATTGAAAGGGCAAAGGCAAGTCTGCCGTCTCCGAAGGACCGAGCCAGACTTAAGCTCGGAATTAATCAAAGTGAGGGAATTAGTCACATAGCTTCGCTTTGATTTATCGTATTTTCATACAGTATAGATTTCAGTTTTGAAAAGCATGAACTAGGAGTTTTATGAAAATTTCTAGAGTTTTGTAAAACTATTTCATGCACAGTATTCAGTAACATAAAAGAGAAACATATTGATTACACTTTATTGATATGCTTGTATGGACCAGTGGTAGCTCGTGTAGAGCCAGAGAGTACGATACTAGGTTAGAAGAGGGGTGATTTAAATTCTGATTTTAAGTCTGAACTATCTGTTTTTAAAACACTTCAATTTATAAAATCAAAACCCTCTTTCCCTCATTTTGGATGCTTAGTGTACGTATATATATAGTCGACCTCGTGTATCAGATATACTAGTTGGTCGCTGGTCATACAGTATTGAAGTAGATGTGTAGTCTGAGAATTAGTCTTGTGTTTATCAGATGATGCCGCATTCCTCGCCTTCTAGAGATAGAGTTCATCTCTGAGAGAGAAGGCATAGGTACAGATTACCCAAGGGGAATGTCGGTTTCATAAATAATTCACAAGACAGAGAAACAGAAAATCAGAAATGCATATAAAAGAGAATACATTAATCAACATTCACTTGCTCAGTATTTAGTACAGATTTCAGTATTTAAATTCAGTTATTTCCTATACATGTTTTTATACATCAGATTTACAGTTTTACTTATTATACGGGTACAGTTTACACCCGACATATATGTTCCCAACTCACTGAGCTCCAAAGAGCTCAAATTTCTTCTTTGACATTGTGATTGCAGGCGATAGACAGAGGATCGTATAGAGGTTGGTCTGATCGCGAGTCTAGTGGAGCGTCCTGTAGCTGGCTCTGACTCCCGTGTTTAGAATTATGTTGTTTGATTATGAGTGGTTGTGAGACTTTAAGTTTAAGACAATATTATATGGTGTTGTATTAAACCCGACTGAGTTTGAGTTTTAATGTATTCTGTTTGCTTTACTTAGCTTCCGCATGTTATTAATTTTACAGTTAATTTGCAGTTTACAGCCTTAGGTTTAGGGTTCATTCCCTAAACCTGGCTGGTGTGATGCCTGGGTCCTGAAAAGGATAAGGGTGTTACACTTTGACTTTCCCCAAAGCCATATTGGGCACCATGACAAACTTCACAAATTAGATCAAATACGTCACTACCCCACCACATTTATTATTATTCTTATCAACAAAAAACATCCACAATAGCTTTGCTTGATGCCATGATGATCCTTTTCATTTATTTTGCTTTCCATAATTTGGGATTCCTAATATCCATAAGATATTCAATTTACAACCCCTTTTTTTGGCTTGCTTTTCATACTGGGCAAAAGTGTTTTCATGGAAATATAAGCATCAGATAATTTTGTATTGTGCTTATTACCATATTGCCATGTATGAAAATTTCATTATATTTCCTCCTCTTTCATATGACCATTTGCCCACCGCCCTTGCATACTACCTTTAAAATTCTAGGAAATGGACCATTTCTTAGGCATCAAGTCCAACTCTCAGAATTTTGGTGTTATCAAAGATGGATAGGTTTTGCAAATCAAACCTTGTATTTGCAATAATTTAGAGACTCATCATTAAGCAAACTATGATCATCTGTCTCGTCACTCCAAGGTCTATAGTAAAGTTTGTAAGACTAACATTTTGTGCAGATTAATCCTCAATAGAAATATACTTGCCATCTTGATATACAATCCATCAATAATTTTTTTTTTTTTTTAACAAAACAATGTTGACTTGGCAGAGAAAGAAATGATGTAATATCATCTATCGCTAATCGACCTCCAACCAAATCATAATGACCATAATGTGATACATTTGGATAGATGATCTTTGTAAGTAAATGTACATCTTTGATCACATAATTCCCTTTCTTGGGGAGCAATTGTGAGCTGCAGGATAAGCTTGGCAGAGATCAAGAAGAGCATAAGAAGAACGACATGCAAGAGGGTAAGCAATTGCTAGTAATACTCTCAATGTGGTGATAGGGACATTGAGTGCCTGTGCAGGATCAACAAGTTGCAACAACAATCTGAGTGTAGCTCATAAGATCAAAGTCCCAATATGATTGCATTTAAACCCAACTTGTTTGCAATCTCATTCCAAACTAAAGAATTTATTTGAGCCATTTCATCGACCGTCTTGAAAGCACTTTACATAATTGGACAGTTGGCATAACTTTTAGAAAGCTTTCTTAATAAAATTTACAATCATATGGTAACACAACCATTTGAGTTCATGCAAAGATTGGAAAGCTCAATGTGATAAAAGTTGCAAAAAAGCAGCAGCTTGCTATCATGGAATTCTATGAAACCATATTAGTTTTCATCATCTTTATCCGAGGACATTGGACATTAATATCTACTGGAAAACAAGCAGTTCCTTGTCAGCATCTTTTCCTTCATAACAGCAGCAGCAGCTGACCTTTATGGCAATGCAAAGTTTCCCAAAGCTTCCCAAAATTGCTATGGATTTGTAAATTTTCTAGCCCTTTTCCATGCTTTGGAGAGATAGAGTTGATCTTTAGCCCGCTTCAGTTCTTCTCAAACTCCACCACTACACCAACATCACCGTCTGGGGCATCTCCCTCTTTTTGATAGTGCGAGATCAGCCTCCCGACTGATCAAATAGCTAGCTTGCAATCGGGTTTTAGAGCTTCTCAATTCCCTTCTATAATGGCAGCTCCAATATCCCCAAGATCAAAATCCAGGAGCCTCACAGCCCAATCTACAGCAATATCACATAGCTTACTGTTCAACCTCCTTGCAGCATTTATTGTGCCACCATTGCCACATTTTGGACAAAATGTCCTCCCAATTTCCTGTGTCACTTTATTGCATGCATGACATTATTCGTGCCTAGCTTGCCTTCTCAGAGATCTTCTGTGGATGCTGCGGCTGACAAAAGGACACCAATGCAACCATCTTCTTTCCTTCAATTTTAATATCCTTCTTTGGTTGCATGATTTTGGGTTCGGTGAAAGACTGTTGTTCTTTAGATTGCTCAAGTCTTTCAATGGAAGGATTTTTTTGATCCATTATCAACACCTCCTTCTCTTCAATTGCTTCCATAACAACATTAATGACAATAGGGAGAGGTCTCGAAAATGTTTGGCCATACATAACTGAGCAAATAGGCCAATGCATCTTCACAACCCAATCCAGCAACACCCAATATGCAGAAAACAACAGTTTGTCTGTGAACAAGATCCTTAGCCAATGACATTAGCACCCCTTGTAATTATGTCAAATTTGTTATAAATCTTCTGCTTGAAAAGAACAACAACACCCTTGATAACAGATGATGACTTTGGATACAGAATTTCATCATTTCCATTTTTTTATTCTCTAATATTCTTGAATTCTCTCATAATCCAACAAAGCACCAAAAAGCCTCATCATCTTTGTCCATCATAGCGAATATAGGGATCAACAGATCACTCATTTCTTGGCAAAAACCAATCTCCGGGTCATAGAGTGCATGAGCAGCATGGTATATTCTGCATGGCTCCAGATGGTCATAATCTTTTAATCCAAGTCATCATTTGAAACAGGTTTTATGCCTTCTTAATCATTCTTTATGCCAGCTCCTGCGAGAGAAGAGATCTGCATGGTTTCCATTTCAACTTCAATGGATGATTTACTGTCAAAAATTTTTGTCTCCCCCGGAGATGTATCGATATGTGTAACTCCACTCTTCTCTTCATCTTCTTAACTACTGCAGTTTTGTTGATGCCAATACCTGTAACTTGTTCTTTCACACATTTGATCGATCAATAGAGGGGCACTTCATATTAGTTGACTTGATAATATGGTTCAAAAATTCCTTCTCATCTTGAATTACAACGTCAACAACCTCCTTTCAAATCAAATTAAGAATGAACTTCAGTGAATTTGCAAACACCCACTCTGGACTCAAATTCATTCGGCCCCATACTTTTCTTGGTCCTCAAAAATCATCATCATTGTCTTTCGAATACCGAAAGAGTTTCATCTCCCAAATAGTCGGGCTAATCGGAGGAAGACACCGGACCACAACAGTGACTGAATGGTGTGACAGCCTGAAACTTATCTTCATGACACCTTCTATCAACCTCTGAAATCTTTCAGTTCTCTCCATGAGTACATCACATGGAGCTTGGCCAAGCTCACAGAAGTCAGACAAGTTCTGTGGTGATATCTTTCGAGACACCGTCCAGACAATCTCTCATCTTTCTATAACTTAAAAATTCACCTTATGACCACCTCCAATTGGCTCTAACACGATCTGAAACTCGACGTTGTCGGTGGAGTTGGGATACGGGAGCCTGCTGGTCTTCACAACATCATCTCTCCAAGATAGGATGCTGGAGTGGTACCCATGGGACAGCCTTGATGTAGCGGTGTTGAAGGCATAAGCCTGGAGATGGAACTCCAGCGAGGGACTATGTAGAAGTATGTGGCAACGCCTTTTGAACCTTTTCCATCATAATCTTTGTCATTCTCGGGCGGTTATAGCTACCGGGGTGGATCCGAGCGAGGACAGCGCTTCACGCTCCTTCGCCTCACGGAGGAATTGGGGGCAATGGGGTCTTGATTTTTTTGTTGATTTTTCGAGCAGCTGGCCTGTTCATGGCGGCGGCGAGGTCCAGGCTTTGGCGGTAGCGAAATCTGGTAGAGAGCTTGCAGCTTTGCCTTCTTCTCCAGCGGTGGTGGGGCAGAGAGATGAGGAAAGTCCCGGCAGCTTAGCAGTGCAGATCGGACAGAGTTCTTGGTGGACTTCGGCAGCAAGGAGCAGCGACGATCGGAGCGTCTTGATGGCAGGCCATCGTGCCCCGGGGTGGCGCTCGTCACCGGCATCAACGGCGCGGTGGATCTGGCTTGGCTTCAGAGAACATCGACGGCTTCAGCCTCCAAGAGAGCAGCGACGTTGATCGACCAGGAATCAGGCTTCTGGGGAGGATCGGCCATGATCAAGGCAGCAACGGTGAACTTTCCTTCAGCGACAGCTGGGGGCTTCTCAACCACGATAGGGGCGACAGCGACGGGCTTCTCCTCTAATAGCAAATGAGGGCTTCCGAGATATACCAGCAGCGGCGATATTTCCCTCCAGCAGCGACTTCAGCATCAGTTTCCATAAGAGCAGCCGCGGCAACAGAGATGGGGAAGATATCTTGGCGGCGTAGTAGGAGCGCAGAGAAGAGTTTTATTTTAGGGAAAATTATTTTTTAGTCCTTGAAAGTTTGCAAACATCCTGCATTACCCTTCGACATAACTTACTACTGCATCCCTCCTTTTGGTTTAGTGACTTTTTGGTCCCCAAGATAACTCCGTCAGCCTCTTTTACTATTAATACCCATTATACCCCCCAACTTTGCGCTTTGTTTTCCTCCAAATCAAAAGAAAAAATTTCAAACTTAACTTTTACCCATCACTTCACCTTTTGACAACTTTTCCAATCGACTTTGTACTTTGTGCCTAGCTTTTTCGCCATCGCTCTTCTTCTTCATCAATCCATACCATATTGTTCTCTTTGTGAGCCCTTTGTTCCATTTTTTTGTTCCCATTTCGGAGAGAAACTTGAGCTTGTATCATCTATTCCTCCGTGAACCGGCTGAAGTTCGCGACCTTCTCTCCCACGCAGAGTCACCAAGGTTAGTCAAGAAATGTACCACTTTTGCGTGGTTGGCAATGGACACCGTGTTGACTTCGCTTTGAAGTTTTCTGGTGAAGGTTCGCTTTTGTCACACCGATACACACCAACTGCTTTTGCCAAATTGAAACGGGAAATTTGGACTTCAGCCAGATCATATATACCATATACCATGTTCAATCAAGGCTACGCCTAATCTTATCGTTTATACCGCTGAAGAGGCGGTGGATGCTACTTAAGCTCCCTCATCAAGCAAATATTATGTTTTTCCTTTGGTTGAAAACAACCAAAAGTCAATCACATGTCCATGTGATATTTCTCTAATTTTCAAGAGAAATATTATTGTTGTATAGCTGTTCTTCGACCCCCTTCCTTCTCAAGGCTCTTTTCTTAATTATTTGTTGTGTTGTTGAAATTTTCATCATTTTTTCTTTTTTGTGTCGGTATTGTGCACTTTTATTTATTTAATTTGTGTTTTGTGTTGTTTGAACGTTTATCAATGTTAATGTTTTCTTATTATCCTCCATTTGTGGATTGTGCTTAAACGACTACGCGTGTCAAGTCTACGTTTAACATAAAAAGTTCTCGTTGAACATATAACGTTTCGGTTTAAAATACAAATTTTATGTTTAATATGCCAAGTTCCCGTTTAATATATAAGGCTTCAGTATAATATGTCAAGTTGGTCTTTATCATACGAGTGTGACACACCAAAACTTAATAACATCCATAATATATACATTGGTAGCATTAATTGTTAAACGAATAGTTCCTTGAATTATCTAATCATATCAAATCATATCAAATACTTCTTGTATTTCGTGCATTTCATGTTTGCACTTTAATTATCTGTTTTCGTTTAGATATATTGGTTTCCGCTTACTATTCGTTCTTTCCGTTTAACATTACTACGTTCCGTTTAACATTCTCACTGGTTGGAAAAGAGATGGCCATCTCATTCTCACAAAGCCCTTTCCCATTTTTCAATGGTTTGCCCCCCTCCGGGTGACATCCATTTAATTCTCCCTAATGCCTTTTCCGTTTACGAGGCTCTGGTGCTTCCATTCATTGGATCTAGACTTGACGAAATTATAACCACACTACCATAGATACATTACCCAAAGTGTCAGCTCATTCCTCTAGTGTCCCCTCGTTCCTCTAGCGTCCCCTCATTCCTCCAAATTCGACTAATTCCTCTAACGCCCCTCGCTCCTCTAGCTGCCTACGGCCAATCCTTGTCGTTAGTATCTCAATCGTCGTGCGGCGCACTTTCGCTCTTTAAATAGCCCTCCATAGGGGCACAACCTCCTCAATCTTTCATCTTCAGGAATGGATCGATTCTCACAGGCTTCGCAAATCGCTAAGGGAATTCGTGACAGGACCTCTACCGGCCTCGAGCTCAGAAGTCCGGAAGAGTGCAGAGTCTGAGTCAACGGAAGAAGAGCCACCAAACGAACGGAAAAGGATCTGGGAGGACGCCGTAGCAGGCGTACAAACGATCAGTTCTCTTTCGCCTGTTTGTGTCGGTGTTCTGCACTTTTATTTATTTTCATTTGTGTTCTAGGATGTTATCAAAATCAATGTCAATGTTTCCTTCTTAGTCAATGTTTCCTTCTTCCACTCCATTTGTGGATTGTGCTTAAACGACTATGAGTGTCAGGGTTCCGTTTAACATAATAAGTTCCCGTTGAACATATAATGTTTCCGTTTAAAATACAAATTTTATGTTTAATATTCCAAGTTACCGTTTAATATATAAGGCTTCAGTAAAATATGTCAAGTTGGTCATTAACATACGAGTGTTAAACACCAAAACTTAATAACATACATAATATATATATTGGTAGCTTTAATGTCTGTTGAACGGAAAGCTTGTTTGTAAAACGAATAGTTGGTTAACACGCCTGTGGATTTGCTTGATTGCTCACTTTTGATTCTCCATCGCCCGCCTCATGCCGCCCATCAATATCGCGCGCGACGGGCGGCAAACGTAATAGCGGTGACGTCCAGGTGGGGAGGCGGAGTTTGTCACCATTGAGGATCTACTTTATGAACCGCATGACATAGATCGGGCAGTCGACGGTCCTATCCTTCTGTTGCGGGCGGGAAACATTCTCTTTTTTCTTCTTCCCAATGAACAATGAGTTGGTGATGAGGATCGTGTATATTCTATATATTTACATATCATGAAACATCCATATAAAATCAAAATAAATTAAAAAATTAAAATATCTTATCACATGAAACATCCAGTTAAGTGAAATCTAAGATATTTATATTATTTAAAATTTAAAATTATGAGAATTTTAAAAATCTCAATTTTATTATCTATTTTTAAAAAATAATTTAATCCAATTTTTTTTAAATATGTTTGATTGCCTTATTTTATTCATTATGTAATATAGATAAATACTTTTTAAAATTAAAAAATCCGAAATTTTAAGTTCATTATCCATATTTTTTATATTCAAAATTATGAGAAAAATTTTAAAATAAATTTTTTAAAATTAAAATCATCCCACTCATTCTTTTCGCCATGCAATATAAATAAATATTTTTCTAAAATTAAAAAAACCAAAATTCTGATATATTGGGGGCATTTCGGTCAATTTACTGACTCATTCACACCACCCTAGTTACTTTTTGAATTGGGGGCATTTCTGTCAATTTACCTGTTGTGATGTTTTCATACATTGGGAGGTGGGCCTGGTAATCATATGTCAAAGGGCATTTTCGTCATGAATATTTAAAATGGATGGTGTTAGTGGATGGAAGGACTTATAATTCATTAGTTGTAAAAGGAGGGATGGTTTGGGAAAGTCAAACTTTAGAGGGACTTTTTGTTCATTTTGCAAACTTGGGGGGACTTTTAATTCATTACCAGTTTATTTTATTTTATTTATTTTATTTATTTTTTTATTTTTTTTTATGTAATATTCATCAATCTCTTTTTTATATATATATGTATTTTTTTCTGCTTATGAATCCCCATCCTCACTCTTCCTCAAACTTGAGTTACTTATGTCCCCTGATTCTCCAAGACGAACGTGGGTGGGGTTCTAAGGCTTTATTACATATATATAAAATAATAAATAAAAATTCACCTTCTCTAGTTCCTTCTGTGCAAGTTTCTTCAAAAATTTGCAAAAGCTTCTCAGACCAAAGCTCTCCCCTGACAAAATTTCTCTCTATCTTATCTTCTGTCTAACCCCTTCTTTAAAAAGGGTGTTTCATCTTTATCCTCACGCGCGCCTGCCTCCGCGAGATCCCAACTCTCGTAACGAGGTGAAGTGATAAGATCAAATCCCATTTTAAATTAAATTTTAAAATTTAATCAAATTTTATTATTATTATTATTATTTTATTAATAATAATAATAATAATTGCCTCGGGATTTGTATTCGGGCATCTTGAGATTTTGTATTTCTGGGTGATTGCCTTGAGATATGTATTCTCGGGCTATCTCGGAATTTGAGATTGCCTCGAGATATGTTTTCTCGGGCCATCATGGGATTTGAGATTGCCTCGAGATATGTGTTCTCGACCATCTCAGGATTTGTATTTTCTTAGATCGTCTCGAGATTTGTTCTCAGGCCATCTCAGGATTTGCATTTTCTTAGATCTCCTCGAGATATGTTCTCGGGCTATCTTGAAATTTTGAGATTATCTTGAGATCTGTGTTCTCGGGCTATTTTGGGATTTGAGATTGCCTCGAGATATGTTTTCTCGGGCTATCTTGAAATTTGTGCCCTGGGCCTACTGGATCTGATCGCTATATATTTTTATTTTGAAATATTTTAATTTCAAAATAAAATATTTCATTTAAATTTAAAGCCATGAAATATTTCGTTTTGGCCCTTCAGACATTTATTTATTCTTTGTTTTATTATTATTTTTTTGATACAAACAATCTCTCCAAGGTGAAGCTCCTCAAAGCTCATGGGCTTTCTCTCTCCCGGATGAAGCTCTCCATGGCCTTTCTTTCATGAGCTCCAAGCTCAAGCTCCATGGTCAAGAAGCTCTCCCCAACTCTATGGCCATCTTCACGACCAACTACATGTTCATCCTCATGAAGCTAGCTCTCCTCTATGATCATCAAAAGAGCATAATAAATTGTTGGAGGCCCATCTCAAATTTTGGGCTTTATGTGAGCTTATTATAAAGTTGGTTTCAAAATATTCAAAAAAGGTTTTTGAAGTGTTTAGTCCTACATTGCCTACATGGAAATCTTTCACTCACTTGATATGTGTTTTCACTCTAAGAACCCATTGGGCTTGTTGGTGAAAAGGCTCTCTTACGTGCACGTGCAGGGGGGGTGCAAATGTCATATTTGGTTTGGCTTAAACTTTCAAAACTCGTTTGCAAGCGCATCATGCGCACACGACTGTCGGATCGATTTGAGGCTCCCCGTACCAGTTGGGTTTTTGCTAAACTATCTTTCAATCATTTTACTATTTCTTTGATTGAGATTCCACAATTAATGATATTGATTATTGAGATTACATGCTGATTGATTGAAACCGTTTTGCAAATACCCTCTAATTGAGCATGCCCGTTTTAAACGATTCAGTTACCGTAATTAACAAAATCTTCATGATGATTGATCGATGAGATTTTTTTTGAAAGTTTTCAAAATCTTTCCTTAATAGAACCTCCCATCCTCTCAGATTTTGTGATCTCTATAAGTTAACTCGGTTTCTTTTGTAAAAAGACACTGAAAACAATTGATCTTCCTACTTCTTCCTCTCCTATTTTCATCTCTTCCCTTTGCCCTTTTTTGGAGCAATCTTGAGCGCTCGTTGTTCTCTAGTTCATGTGCACGGAATAGAGGGCTTAGTGATTGTTATATCTTGGGGGAAGTATGCCATTGAGATCTTTGTTGCACCGAGTTATACACTCCGATGAGGCGAAATACTTCTTAAGGTCAGTGCATCAGCACGCCTCAGTTAACCTTCAACTTGGTAGCAGTTCATCCTCAATCTGCAACAGAGAGATCTTTCTTCTCCATGGAAGCCCAAGAGTGCTCCTTCATTATCAAGAAAGCTCTTTCTCCATGGGAGCTCAAGAGTGCTCCTTTATCTCCAAGAGAGCTCATGATGAATCTCTAAGAGGGCTCCAAGCTCCAAATGAGCTCCAAGCTCCAAATGAGCTCCAAGTATGAAGGCCTTTCTCTCAAGAAGAGAGCTTCAAGCCTTCACGGTCTTTCTCCAAGCTCATGAAGAGCTCCTAAGCCTTCATGGTTTTTCTCCATGCTCCATGGTGAAGCTCCTCCAATCTCCAAGCTTATCTACATGGCCTTTTCTTGGCTTCCATGAAGCTATATGAAAACCTATGAAGCTTCTGCCCTTGTTAAGGTATTTATGCAGCCACGCTTCTATGATTGAGCATCAAGCCCTGCTTTTCTTATCTCCATGAAGCCCATATGATTATTAATGGATGATGTACACACCTCTCAAAAGAGGATCCTTATAATCAACTATTATCTAATAGATGTGCTCCCGTGGTTGTAGCCTCGTGGTTTTTTCCCTAGATTTACAGGGCTTTCCACATAAATATGGCGTTCCTTCAATTATAGATCACAACCGTTGGTCTAAATCGAGGTTAATCTCTAGGAGATACCGATTTTAGCACTAACATATATATATATATATATATATATATATATATATATATATATATATATATATATATATATATATATATATATATATATATATATATATATATATTCCCCAATACAACTCTTAAATGTTCCTCATGGCCCTGATGGGTACATGAATATATCAAGATGTGATCAATAAAGCCCACCATAAAATTATCCAAATATGATCTGAATACTCGTTTCATCAGATCCATGAAACAGTTGGGGAATTAGTTAGCTCAAAAGGCATCACGAGAAACTCATAATGACCATACCGCGTATGAAAAGTGATCTTAGGAATATCTTATTCCTTGATCCTCACTTGATGATATCCAAACCTAAGATCAATCTTGGAGAATATCTGCTGTCATGGTTTGGGAGTTGCCTTGCAGGTTTGGTTGAAGTCTATCCAATGGAAAAATGTTGGTCCTTGACACAACGCTCCTTACAATTGATCGAATAACTCATCAATTCTTGATAAGGGTACTTATTCTTCATCTTTACCATAGAGAGAGATTGTTATAAATTTTTTTTTTTTTTGCGTTGTAGTCTAAAAATATCATAAATATGAATTAGTCTATTAAGTTAGTCATGATTAGGCAACTCCCATTTAAAAAAATATTTTGGCCTTGAAGATAAAAAATTAATAAAATTTAACAAGAAATAAAGTAAAAAAAATGACACTCCATTTTTCCTCACATTTGAGTCCACTAATGAACCCAAAAATTATAAAAATGAAAAATACTATAAAAGTCACAGAAATCATTGAAATAAAATATTGAAGTGGTATTTTATCAAAATTAAAAAAACTTAGCTAGCATACCATACAATTGTTACAAATAAAATTAAAAAAATTAAACTTAATATATATATATATATATATATATATATATATATATATAGAGGGTCGATTCAGACGGACATCGCTCATTTCCTGTACCATTTGGCCCCTCGAGTATTTTTTATGGATGGGAAGATTCTGCTAAAAATAAGCTACTGTAAATTTTCATACAATTTGGTAAACCGCTTTGGTCCTCCCACTTAACGGGTTGAAATTCTGGATCGCTCAAATCCCTATAAGTTTTGATCTGTTAAGATGAAGACCCTACAAGTTCCCAAATTGTATGAAAATTGGATGTGCTAACTTATTTTTCGATGATCTTTCCATCCATACGGTTAAAAATTGTTCAAACATGCTCCGTGGCAGATCATAGCGCGGAATTTATAATTTCCTACGGCCGATGTAATCAAGACTATATATATATGTGTGTGTGTGTGTGTGTGTGTGTGTGTGTGTTAATGGGAAAATCTGATGTCGCATGGGGATCGACACTGATCATGATTAACAGTCAACAGTTAAAGATTTGTATTTGAGGGACTAGATCGTAGAAGAAGAAATAGGCATCCAAGCATAGAAATAAAGCACACCCAATTTACATGGAAACCCCATGAATTAAGGAAAAACCACAGGGCCCGTCCAGGGAGCAAATCCACTATGTTGAGGCTAATTACAAGGTTAGCGGCCATCCATTAGAGTGTAGCCATGGAGCTTATAGGATATTCATCCATTGGAGAATAGGCTGTAGTGGACCTTGAAGGAGAGCTTCTAGTGATAGTAGATCGTCATGCGGGCTTTGGAGAGAGCTTGGTGAGAGCTTGATAGAGAGATACACTCTTGCTCTTGGAGAAGAGACCTAGCCACATAGAGATCTTCCTACATATGGAGGAGAAGGGAGCTTACTTGGCTATAGAGCTTGAGTTTGGAGGTCATGTAGGAGAAAAGCCATTGAGAGCTTGCTTGGACCTTCATCTCCTTCATACTTGGAACTCACTTGGAGCTTTGTGGAGATGAGCCTGTAGTCCGTCATGAAGAACACCATGAAAAAGGCGATGAAGCGCTCATGATGATGGAGGCACCCCTATGGAGATGGAGAGGCTACATACTTCATACTTGGTGCTTGGAGAGAGACCATCCTTGGCCCTCTTCCTCCTCTCATGTTGTCATCCTCTCTTCCCTATATAAAGAGATCAACCCTCCTTATCTCTTCGGGTCCCATACCCTTACCCCAAAGTCAAGGGTTAGGTCATGTCCCCCTTTACCCCAAAGTCAGGCCTTGGGTTTTGTGCTTCATTTGGCTTGTTTGAGTATGAAGAATAGTGTTGAGAGTTGGCCATGTGTCAGAATCTTGAGAGTTGGCCGTTTTACCGCATAACAATATATAAATATAAATATAAATATATATAAATAAATAAATAAATAAATAAATAAATAAATAAATAAATATATATATATATATATATATATATATATATATATATATATATATATATATAATCCTTTTTATTAAAAGAAACGTTAAAACCCTAGTAATAAAATATTTAGCAGGGATTTTAGTGCAAAACCACACAAACGGAAGCATAATAGTGTATAGATCCGCAATGGGCGTTTCCTCTTTGTAGCTCTGACTAACCTGCTCTCCGTTGGCGGCTTCCTACTGGAATCCATACAAAACCCTAACTCTAAATTGAAGGGAAGGGACGAAGAGCTCGATTGCTTGAAGGAAAGTGGAAGTATGGCTGACGTTTCAGAGAAGAAGGATCCACCGAAGCTCCCGATCCCCGGGCGCCGCAACATCCTCATCACCAGCGCGCTTCCCTACGTGAACAACGTTCCCCATCTTGGGAACATCATCGGATGTGATTCACATTGAATTTCCTGTTTTTCGTTTAATTTTTAGTGATGCTTTGTGGTTTTTTAATCTGATTCCGTATGGATTGTGGTTTGATAGGTGTTCTCAGCGCGGACGTGTTTGCTCGTTATTGCCGGTTGAGGGGATACAACGCGATATATATCTGTGGGACGGATGAGTATGGGACGGCCACGGAGACCAAGGCCCTCGAGGAGAACTGCAGCCCTAAGGAGATTTGTGATAAGTATGTATTCTCAATCTTTTGGCCCCAAGGAGTCATCTTGTATATGTTTTACTTGTGTTTACTGAATTAGCTGTTATAAATTTAGTATTTTAGTTTAGATTGGTTCCAGCACTTTAATTTGGTTATTGGTTTGTATGGCCTTCATGATTGGAATTCAGTTACTTGGAGTTTGAGATTTTTTATATAAGACTTAATTTGTTTCTGTGTTCCTTGTTGTGAATACGAGATATGGAATGCAGCACTTGTTTGGGTTTGGCCTTTGGACAAATTTTTGTTACATGATATGTCCTGATTTTCTTGTTGAATTTGCTTTTGTTTAGAAGAAAAAGTGAAATTATTCTTTCTTGTATGCTACTTGAACTAGACTTACACCAGCACTTGTTTCTGCTTACATAGATACCATGCAATTCACAAGGATGTATACAAATGGTTTGACATTAGCTTTGATGAGTTTGGTCGCACATCCTCCCCACAGCAGACAGAAGTTTGCCAGCGTTTATTTTCCATAAACTGATGGAAAGTGGATGGCTTTCTGAAAATACAATGCAGCAGGTGTGGGGATAGCTTACTATTTGTTATAGGAGGTTCCATTTTGGGATAATGCTGTGTTGCTTTTGTGATTTGTGCATGTGCCCAGACATTTGAACATCCATGTGTTTTGTTTATCAACATTGAAATTGTCATGCAGCTTTATTGTGATACATGCAACCGATTCTTGGCTGATCGGCTGGTTGAGGGCACATGTCCTACATTGAATTGCAATTATGTATTGGCCATGGTGACCAGTGTGAAAAATGTGGAAAATTGTTGAATCCAACTGAACTGCAAGATCCTAAGTGCAAGGTAAGTCTTATTTAGAGCTTTGTATCCCTTTATCCACATTCAGATTTGGCACCATCTTGAACATGTTTTAGTTGATTTATTTAGAGTGCATCATTTTCTTATCTTGTTTGTGTCCTTTCTATTTTAGGTTTGCAAAAACACTCCTCGAATCCGTGATACGGACCACTTGTTTCTAGAGCTCCCCTTGCTGAGAGAGAAGTTGGAAAGGTATATCAATAGTATGTCAGTGGCTGGTTCTTGGAGCCAAAATGCTATACAAGCTACAAAAGCATGGTTAAAGGAAGGATTGAAACCTCGCTGTATAACAAGGGATCTTAAATGGGGAGTTCCTGTCCCTCATGAGAAGTATAAAGACAAGGTAGTAGAATTAGACTTTAATTTTTATAATCATATTCTTCCTCTGCTTCTTGCGATCTATGAATTATTACTGGAAGTTATTTCCGTAATTATGTTGGTCTATCAGAATTAATCTTAACCTGGTGATATTGCCATCCAGGTATTTTATGTCTGGTTTGATGCCCCAATTGGATATGTCTCAATCAGTGCATGCTACACTGCTGATTGGGAAAGGTGGTGGAAGGATCCTGAAAATGTGGAGTTGTTTCAGTTTATGGGCAAGGACAATGTTCCCTTTCACACTGTAAGATTGGGTTTTGTGCTCTCTTCTTATTTTCTTTTACCATAATTACTTAATTCTTCTCAGATTTCTGTAATTAGTTATTTACCTTGTGAAGAATGTTGAGTTAGGATTTGTTAGTTCCTCAGAACTAATAAGTTGTTGATGTTATGATTCTTGTTTCTTTTTGAGTTTGAAGAATTCAGTTGTGACATTATTTATTCACTTTATAATGCCTTTTAATTGTTTTACTTTCTGTTTGTCAAGCGGGATATATTCTGTTTGTTGTTTGCCCATGATGCTTAGATTCTTGATATTATATTCAGGTCATGTTTCCTTCTACTCTTCTTGGAACTGGTGAAAATTGGACAATGATGAAGACTATAAGTGTAACTGAGTATTTAAACTATGAATCAGGTATGCCAAACCATATGCGTTTGTTAGTTTTTATTGGTACAGTATTGTGCAATTTTATTCGTGACTACTATATTGAACACTTACAGATTTGGCAGCACATTATTTCTTAAATGTATAAGGAGCAAAATTTTTTTGTAACAATTATACTTATGACAATGTGAAAGATGCTCTGAAACTTGAAGATCTTACTCAGTGTGATCTATTTCTCGTTTGATTTTTGTTTATCATATCTTGCCTGACCAGACTTAGAAAGTAGACTACAGTTGTTAGAAGATACTCTTTCCACTTGACTTTGAGTTCCTTGGGCATTCAGGAATAATTTTTTCAGAAGTACTACCTATTCTTGTGCCCAAATGAGGAAAAATTTAAAAAACAGTGAGTGTTCTTCACTGACAAACATCATAGCAATTCTTGTTACTATAGGCTACTTCGCCATTGCCATTACGCCATGTGCCTTTATTTTGTAGTTGAGGTGATCTTATCTACATAAATGCAATTGAAAATGGCCAGGGGACTCTTCACTGTTAGAACTCTTGAAAACATTACAGAACACCTGGAATTTGTGTAAAACTCATTGCTTTAGGCTACTTTATATTGACATTACCCAATATCCATCCATTTTAATTTTGCACTTGAGGTGATCTTATCTCGATAAACACATACAGAGATCTAAAAAATATAATTTTTTCATCTTCAAATTTTGTTTTTTCTCTCTCTCCTTAATGAATGTTGGAATAGAAAGGTCTTCACATTTGAGATAAATTTCATTTTAGCTGTGTAAAGGTATTTGGTGTTTAATTTGTCAAACTATAATGGAAGAACTACAACAAGCTCGCATATTCAATTGACTGTACATCAAAGATAAAAAAACGGATAGCCTCAATTGAGCCACTTGATTGTTTGCTATCATAAATTGTTTGCTAACTCACTTACCATCTATTCATGTTACTTAATAAGCACGTTTGGGTAGCTCATATTGGTTTTAAATTTTTAATAAGCTTTGCCATGATCATGCGATGGGAAATCAAATATGGTTTGTGGACCTTGATTGGATTATGCAGTCAAAGACCATATTATTTTTAATCTCAAGACATTTCTTCAAATTCATGGGTTTGCAGCCTTCATATATATATAATATTAGATATTTTATATCTAATATTATATATATATATATATACATATTTGTAATTATTAAATTATCTTATCAGAATCTATATATTATCTATACATATATCTATAATAATTACAAATATGTATATCTATATTATAGATAATATATACATAATTGTAGATATATATTTATAGTATATATAAAATATCTAATATATATTATATATATTATAGATGATATTATGAGGCGGCCGGATGTCCGGCCGGCCTCATAGTATCATCATCATATATATATATATGCCAATTTGTGACTAAATTATGTGTTATCTGTTAGATCATCATTTCAGATGAAAGAATAAACCTCTCCTTTGGGCATGATTACTTTTGAGCCAACTTAAGCTGTTTGCTTATGGTTGTCTGCAAGCTGTAAACTTGTGGCTGCATTAAGAGCAAAAGATACAATTTGGTAAATATATTTTCGGTGTTCCAAATCAAGACTGACCACATATGGCATAACTGAAGCATCTATGGACAAGTTCTTGGTTGTTGCCTTGTTTATTCATTGAATGGCACCAAGCCAATTATCTACATCAACTCAAACTTTTCGCAAGGACTTGTGCTTGACAATCCTATTTGTTAGTGATGTTTGTGGGTGAAAATTCTTTGTATTGCAGTTGAACACCTATTGACAATACTCAGAAGCTTTAGTTGTTTCTACTTCATGGTTTATAGTAAGAAGCCATTCTCCTATGCTTGATAACACCTAAAATAAATAACACTTGACAATTTCTTGACAATAGTTTATGAGCTTGGTCATTATTTTGAATTGATGTTTGTTGATCTATTATTTTGGTATTTCTTTTATATAGTTATGATTGTTGCTAGTATCTGACTAAAATAGTTTATCTTGATTATATAGTGCTAATGTGACATTTTGCCAAAAGTTCGAATGAATACATTGAATTTTTGGTTATTTGATAGTCCCTCTTTCTTTCTGCCACAATCTTCAGGAAAATTTTCTAAAAGCAAAGGTATTGGAGTTTTTGGTAATGATGCAAAGGATACAAAAATTCCTGCAGAAGTTTGGCGCTACTACTTGCTGACTAATAGGCCTGAGGTGAGTCTTATAGCAAAGTACGGATGTACATAAACTTAGCCACCCATATTTCTTCCTCTTTTCTATGTTATTCTGCTAATCTTGAGGATGTTATTTAAATCAGGTATCGGATACACTGTTCACATGGGCAGATTTGCAGGCTAAGCTAAATAGCGAACTACTTAATAATCTAGGGAACTTTATCAATCGTGTTTTGAGCTTCGTTGCCAAACCATCAGGTTAGCTGGTAATTTGGTCTTAAGTTTTAATACCTGCAATGAACTTTTGATGACAATTGAAATTGAATAAAATGAATACCATTAGATTATGCATATGAACTTACATATTTGGTATATGGAACTCTCAAACTTATGCGCCAGCATAAACAATTTCTCCAGTTGTTAATTTAACTTAATTTAATTTATTATTATTTATATTAATTTTTTATTTTTGCAGGATCTGGATATAACTCTACAATTCCTGAAGCTCCTGATGCAGACTCGCATATTCTGACAAAAACTTTAGCGGAGAAAGTTAGTAAACATATTGAACAGTATCTTGATGCCATGGAAAAGGTAATAATACTATGCATCTGGTTTATGATGGTTTTCACTACCTTATAAGTTTAAAACTTTTTGACCGTGTAGATATTAACTTATCAACATCTTCTAGTTGTCTAAAACACATTATTCATGCCTTTTGCTAGGTCAAACTGAAAGAAGGACTGAAAACAGCTATGAGCATTTCTAGTGAGGGGAATGGATATCTACAAGTGAGCACCTATATCAAATTATCTTCTGTTGAATGAAGCTTAGTTGTGCTCTTGCTGCCTTAAAATTTAGTTGGAATGTCTTGTATAGGAAAGTCAATTTTGGAAACTTTACAAGGAAGATCCAATTTCATGTGCTGTTGTGATGAAGACTTCCGTTGGACTTGTTTATCTGCTTGCGTCTTTGTTAGAACCTTTTATGCCTTCCTTCTCTGTTGAAGTGAGTCATTTTTGCCAATTTCCCCATTTCTCATTTCTCTTCCATGTTTCATTAGGTGCTCTTAACTTATTCCTCTCATGCCATCCAAGGTACTAAGGCAGCTTAATTTACCACCTGAAGAGAAGTTCACATTCTGTGATGAGAAGGGAGACACAGACAAGGCAAAAAGACTTTGGGACTTAATACCCTCTGGCCATGTAATAGGAAAACCAGAACCACTATTCAAAGAACTTGTAAGTCTAAATTTGATGTTGTTCATATTTCATGTTTTGGTGTGGCCTATGTACATTATTTCCATGTGTGTTTTCTGGGCCTTTATTTGCTCATCCAATCAATGCTCTTATCTTGCAGAAAGATGATGAAGTAGAACTTTTCAGGCAGAGATTCTCAGGAAGTCAAGCTGACCGAAAAGAGAAAGCAGATGCTGATGCGAGAAAGATTGCTGAACAACTGAAGGCTACAAAAATATCAGGTTTAACAATACTACTACACTAAAAGAGTCGAGAATTTGTGTTACCTCATTCAAAATAAAGCATGCATGAAAGAAATTTCAGAATTGAATAATTAGCTTTAACATTAACTTCCTATGGCGGGGAGTGGACTGCCTTTGCGGTAATACAATATAATACTGAGTAAACAATCAATTTTGTTGCCCCATTGATAGAAAAACAAGGTAGCAATCCGATTCTGAAATCTCTTCTCATGATGCAAGACTCAAATAATACTGCATCTGCCAATTGAGGTGGCCTTGCTGGCTGTTTCTTTGTTATTTGTGGATAATTTTAGCATATGGTACATGATTTCAAGCTTTCTGCTCTCCCATGCTTGCAGAAGGAAATGCAAAGAAAAAGCCCACAACTGATACAAAAGCAAAGGCTACTGTAGCAGATATTTCTGTTTCCAGACTTGACATTCGTGTTGGTCTCATCAAGCAAGTTCAGAAGCATCCAGATGCTGATTCCCTTTATGTGGAGGAGATTGATGTTGGTGAAGAATCTACTAGAACAGTTGTTAGCGGGTTGGTCAAATACATTCCTCTTGAGGAAATGCAGGTTATTCCTCCATTCTTCGTCCTACTCTCGGTCATAAGTAGATTTCTCACTGTTAATATGTATCCTAACTGTCGTTAAATGTTCTTGTGATCATTGAACTGACAGGATCGGAAAGTCTGTGTTCTTTGCAATCTAAAACCGGCCAGCATGAGGGGTATTAAGTCACATGCCATGGTGTTGGCTGCATCCAATGATGACCACACAAAAGTAAGCCGTGATGTTTCATAAATAACTTCTCTCCTCTGATGTTAAAATCAATGAATGCTACAGCTGCTCTTTCTGCCATCTGTCTTCTGTATTTGTCATCACTTGTTTTATACTCCACTAAATTCTCTAAACAGGAAAATATGCCAAAAGATGGGCAACCATATTGGCATCTTTGCAAAAAGCATGCCATAAATTTGAACTTCATTACCTGCCCAATGTTTGGACTTTATCCTGTACTCAATTAGACATTCAGGTATCTGTTGAATTGTTCAATCTCAGGTGGAACTAGTAGAGCCACCGGCATCTGCAGTGGTTGGTGAACGCGTGACCTTCCCTGGATATAGCGGCGAGCCAGACAGTGTGTTAAACCCCAAGCACAAGGTCTGGGAGAACCTCCAAACAGACTTGCGCACAGATGGGGAGTTGGTGGCACTCTACAAAGATGTGCCCTTCACAACATCGGCTGGCATCTGCAAAGTCTCATCCATTGCAAATGGAGCCATAAGGTAGATCATTTTTCCGAAATTCAACACTCCCAAAAGATGACATCTTGTGGAAACCCTATTGTTTGGCTGTTTTGCAGCTTTAGATTTTTCCTCTAATTAAAGCATTGACAAATTGTGCCCTATTATTATGAACTGCAATTACACAGCAATATTTGAGCAAGACACCCAAAGTTATGTAATCTCTTTTTATTACTGCTTGGTTTTTCTATTGAAAATGAAACTTTGATTATATTTCTGTTCTCATTGTAAATGTATGCTACTAGTTACTCTAAGATGTCTTGTAATAAAAGAATGCAAATTTTGGTTAAATTTTTAAAGGAGGTTTGGATGCTGACATCTTTCCATACATGCCAAGAACTAGAGGAGTCTATATGTGTAGTCCTTGCTCAATGTGCAGGGTTAAGTGAAACAATGTGTTCCTTTGTACTATCTTCTTGTGGTTGCTACTAAATGCAAAATGGGAGTGATTTGGGTGCTGCTGGGGCATATCAATAAAAAGCCTGCCTTAGAAAGAACAGAACAAGATTTATTGATTCCAATGTAAATTGTAAACTCTCCTGATGTTCTGCTCTGCCATAAAAAATAAAAACTGCATGCCAAGTACAATTTTGTACAGATGCGAGCTTCAGCTCAAATGAATCCAGTAATAAGCAATCATGTCATGTTCTGCATGACAAAGAATTTGGAGGAACAGCTATTATACAGATCAACATTTAAAACACTGACTACATAGCATGGTACAAACCAGCATAATAATATCAAACGACATTTACTGTTCTCTGCTGTCAAGCCCTGCAATTGTCAATCTGTTATCACAATCCTTGCCATTTTCCACTGGCTGCAAATACATCTTAGTCCGAAATAAATTTATCACTGGCAGATGGTAGGCCGACTTAGGTAGAAGAGGCAGTTTCTACAACAAAATGTATACCAGTCCTGCAAATGCCATAAGCCTCATTCTCTTTGGTGGTGCAGATTATCAACCTGATTCCTTAAGGCTTGAACAGATGGCCAGTGCAATGGTCAGGGACAATTTCCCTACTTCAGCAGCATTCCAATTATTCTCATTCTGTTATTGATTCAGCAAGCTTCAATACATAAATCCCCTTTCTTCAGATAAAATAAATTTAGATTGATAAATAAATGGCATAAAGGATATGCAAGGATCAAGATGAACTCTGGTCTTCCATTGCAAAACCTCAACTTCTCTCGAGTCTCAAGGACACAAGGAAATATCAAGGGCAGTTTTGTGGCCTTGTATAAGGCCTTGCTTGGATGGAGGTTTTTGAAGGTTTTGTAAAGTAAGGTTTTAAATCAACCCATGTTTACCTCTATTTCAAGAGGGTGAAATGGAGAAACCTCCATTTTACCTCCAATTTAAGGGGATAGAAAAATAATATCTATAAATGTAATTACATTTATAGATATTATTTTTCTATCCCCTTAAATCATTTGAGAAAAAGAGAGTATAATAACTCCCTTCTATCCACTTCTCAACCCTAGCGTCCCCACCTCGGACCTTCGCCGGAGCGCACCATCTCTCGAATCCTTGCTGGAATTTTGCCAGAACCCAATAGATTCGGTGAACATGGACGCTTGGCTGCAGGTATGTCTACATTGATTTGTATTCATGGCATGAAATCATAAATCTTTGACCATCTAAGAGATATCTTCCATATTTGTATTCAATTAACATGTTAAAGCATGTTAATTGAGTGAATATATGCGGCATAAATCACCAGTTGTTCATGAAAATTGTTAATATATGCTTTCAAATTGGGTGAATAAAAAAGATTAGTATCATTTATTTAACTTAAGAACAAATTCATGTTCAAATTATACCAATCACAACCTGAACGAAGTTATAGTGGAGCTTTAAATGCATGATTTAACGGTAGATAGTTCAAGGGAATCAATATGGACGACAAGGACGCCTAATGGAATTGGATTCAAGCACCAGTTAGTTTAGGGATTCAATCACAACCTTTTACTAAGTTTGTCTAGAAAATAGTGAACCATTATAAAGTGAGTGAACTAGATATTTCTCACAGTCTTTAGTTCTTCACCATTGATCCCTTGTACATAATTGGACTTTTAAGCTTCTTTGTGACATGACCTTATGCTTGTAATTACTGAAATATGGTGAAACATATCATTCATTCATGCATACATCCAATAATAGATTAATGGATTTCTCAAAGCATATCCCTCATTAAACCCTAATTGGTCCCCTCATGAAGAACTTTTGGTACTAAAGTAATTATTGGGTGACTCGTAGACAAATGTATAAACATAACCCCACTTAAGTTTTTATTTACATTAAAAATAATGTTTGCCAGTTTTCTTATGTTTAGTATTATCTTCTTTTTCCTTTTACATCGTAAACTTTTTATGTTTAGATGGCCAATGAAAAAAAATGTTGGCTAAAATTCTTTTGGCCCGAGCTATATCCTTTAATGAAATTGCACTGATTCCATCATTTAGCAACGGCTCAAGTTGTTATTACTGTAATTGATTGGATTGCAAGACACACGAATGAACGTAAACATATTCGATGTCAAATTACCCATGAAATACACCTTCAAGTAGAAAAAGTAAGAGATGAACTAATGTCACATTTGTTGTTAAGTGATCTATGCCATAACATGATAAGAATGAGTCCTACAATTTTCCTAGGATAGTGTAATATGTTGTTTAGAGAGGATGGTCTTAGACCAACTCTACAAGTACTTATCGAGGAACAAGTTGCCAAAATACTTTACTTATTAAGTCATAATGTCTCCCATTGTGAACTATTTTTCTAATTTTGCCGTTAACGATTATTTCTCGTTATTTTCATAATGTATTAGAAGTTATAGTGGAGTTAGAGAACAAATACCTAACACAACCAGATGACTCACAAATCCCTTCAGAAATATTTAGCAGCAATAGATTCTATCCATACTTAAAGGTAATCAAATGTCTATTGTACAATTTTACTACAATTATGGGCATGATGAGAATGAAATATAAATTTAATATCAGAAATGTGTTGGTGTCATTGATGAAACACATATAGTGGAAGGAAGGAATACCCAACACAAAATGTGCTGATTGCATGTACATTTGATTTGAAATTCACATATGTGTTACTCGGGTGGGAAGACACAGCATCCGGTTCGAGAGTTATGAAAAATGCATTGACTGGATCTTATACTCTCAAAATTTCAAAAGGTACCTGTTGATATAATATAATATTATAAAAAGCACCATATATATTTTTACACGATGTAATAATAAAGCGCATTTTATATTTAGGAAAATATTATCTTGTTGATGTTGGATTCATGTTGAGAAGTGTGCTTATTACACCTATAGAGGGGAACGATATCACTTGAAAGAGTATTCAAGAAATCCACTACGAAATGCGCGTGAATTATTTAATCTTCACCATGCATCTTTACATAATGCTATTGAACGAGCATTTGGTGTTCTCAAGAAGTGTTTCCTATAATAGGGAGCTCGACAGAGCCACATTATAGTTTGGAAACACAAAAGGAAATTATTTTTGCATAATTATTTAATAAGTGTAGACCCTAATGATATAATACTTGCATAAGTTGATAACGAACTTGGGGACAAAGCATAAGAGAAACATCATGGTAGTGGGGAATATAATGAAGAAACCATTCAAAAAAAGATTATTAGAGATGTTATAGCGACTGAAATGTGGATTAATTAAATTGAAAATCCTTTATGACTTAAATATGTATAATTTGTGTTTTATTACTATTTTATTATGGTTAAAACTTAAAACTTTCGTTTTGCTACTATTTGATTGTTAATTATTTATTTATTATCATTGTTATTGGTAACCTTGTTTTCTTCTTGATATAACTTAAAAAATGCCAAAGAGAACAACTTCAAATGCTCATGATGGAAATGCCACGTGCACATGGAGATTTGCTATGGATGATACTTTAATTGATGTATATTTGCATCAACAAACAATGGGGAATAGAGTTAGGGGGAATGTTTACTATGCATACATTAAAAAACATATTCAATGAGTTAAAGAGTAAATTTCTAAATAAGCGAATAGACAAAGAAAAGGCTCAAAACCGCATGAAAAATATAAAAAAGACATTTACACGATATTATGATATTTTCAAGAATGGAATGAGAGATTTGCATGAAGTCCCGCTAACATTTAATTGAGGTTAGCTTTTATTGTTAATAGAACTACAATGTAATATACATATTGACAACAACATTGTTTCATATGTAGGCCAAACCGGAAACTGCTGAATGGATAAACAAAAGTGTTAGAAACTATGAGACATTGGTTCAACTCTATGAACAAGATAGGGCAACTGGGCAACATGCTGAAACTACATCGGAGATTAGACGAAGAAGAGTGCAAAATACAGGAAATACTTTTGGTAATCTTTCTTTCAAAAATACAATTGATGAAATTGATTTGTTGGTTTCTTAGAACACCGCAAACTTAGAAAACTTGGGTGAGAACAAGGTTGAAGATTAAGCATCACCATTATCTACAAATCAACAATCACAATTTGAAACTCCAAGTTTTTCTAAGTTTAAGAAAGGGACAGGATGTTATAGTCATGATGATATTAACAAGTTGTCTATAGCGGTTAAGTCAGTAGCTAATGCTATTATTCAATCAACCAATACAATGATTCAAACATCCAACACTATGATGGAGACTACCACAAATATTTTGAATACATGTTTTGTAGACCCAAATCCAACTAAAGATTGTGAAGTGTGGGTCATACTTACGGATCTAGGAATCTCACAACCATTTTTGACCAAAGCTTACATGTTTCTCATTAAAGATACCAAGATATGGGAAGGTTTGATTAGATGTCCAAATAAACATCGTAAGTCTTCGTTGTTGACCATGATGAGCTATGATCATGAACCACAAAATTAAAGTTTTAAGGTTCGCACCCTCTTTCTAGCCAACCTTGAATAATTTAGGGTATGTTTATGTAAGGCATATGTGTAAATTCAAGGTAGTAAATTTGTTAACATAACCTAAATTATTCATGGTTGGTTGGAAAGAGGATGCTAACCTAAATTTGTTAATAATTTTGTGGTTCAAGATCATAGCCCATCAAGGTCAACAACAAAGATTTACGATGTTCATTTGGACATTTAATCAAACCTTCCAACATCTTGGGATCCTTAATGAGGAACATGTAAGCTTTGGTAAAAAATGGTTGTAAGATTCCTAGATCCGTAAGCATGACCCACATATCACAATCTTTAGTTAGATCTAGGTTTACAAAACATGCATTCGAAATATTTGTAGTAGTCTCCATCATAGTGTTGGATGTTTGATTGAATGATAGCATTAACTACCGACTCGACCGCTATAGACAACTTGTTAATATCGTCATGACTATAACATCCTTTATCTTTCTTGAACTTAGAAAAACTTGGAGTTTTAAATTGTGATTGTTGATTTGTAGATAATTGTGATGCTTCATCTTCAACCTTGTTCTCACCCAAGTTTTCTAAATTTGTGATGTTCTAAGAAACCAACAAATCAATTTCATCAATTGTATTTCCGAAAGAAAGGTTACCAAAAGTATTTCCTGTATTTTGCACTCTTCTTCGTCTAATCTCCGATGCAGTTCAGCATGTTGCCCAGTTGCCCTATTTTGTTCATAGAGTTGAACCAATGTCTCATAGTTTCTAACACTTTTGTTTATCCATTCAGCAGTTTCCGGTTTGGTCTACATATGAAACAATGTTGTTATCAATATGTATATTACATTGTAGTTCTATTAACAATAAAAGCTAACCTCAATTAAATGTTACCGAGACTTCATGCAAATCTCTCATTTTATTCTTGAAAATATCATAATATCGTGTAAATGTCCTTTTTATATTTTTCATGCTGTTTTGAGCCTTTTCTTTGTTTATTGGCTTATCTAGAAATTTACTCTTTAACTCATTGAATATGTTTTTTAATGTATGCATAGTAAACATTCCCCCAACTCTATTCCCTATTGTTTGTTGATGCAAATATACATCAATTAAAACATCATCCATAGCAAATGTCAATGTGCACGTGGTATTTCCATCATGAGCATTTGAAGTTGTTCTCATTGTTAAGAATCAAAACAAGGTTACCAATAACAATGATAATAAATAAATAATTAACAATCAAATATTAGCAAAGCGAAAGTTTTAAGTTTTAACCACAATAAAATAGTAACAAAATACAAATTATACATATTTAAGTCATAAAGGATTTTCAATATAATTAATCCACATTTCAGTTGCTATGGCATCTCTAATAATCTCCTCTTGAATGGTTTCTTCATTATTTTCCCCACTACCATGATGTTCCTCTTGTGCTTTGTCCTCAAGTTCGTTATCAACTTATGCAAGTATTATATCATTAGGGTCTACATTTATTAAATAATTATGCAAAATACAACATGCAAAAACAATTTCTTTTTGTGTTTCCAAACTATAATGTGGTTCAGTCGAGCTCCCTATTATAGGGAAACACTTCTTGAGGACACCAAATGCTCGTTCAATAGCATTATGTAAAGATACATGATAAAAATTAAAAAATCCACGCACATTTTGTAGTAGATTTCTTGAATACTCCTTCAACTGATATCGTTCCCTTTTATAGGATGTAATAAGCACACTTCTCAACATAAATCCATCAACAAGATAATATTTTTCTAAATATAAAACTGATAATTGCCAAAAAAAACCCATGTTTACTTTTTCCCTTGGTGTCCTTGGGAGGGGGTGTTTACTGTTGCTGTTTTGGGGTGGGTTTTGGTCCCTGGCAACAGCGCCGAAACAGTGCCAAGGACTTTTTGATAATTTTCCCAATATAAAATAGACTTTGTTATTACATTATATTTAAAAATATATATGGTGCTTTAAATAATATTATATTATATCAACAAGAACCTTCTGGAATTTTGAGATGACAGATCTAGTTAATGCATCTTTCATAACTCTCGACTCAAATATTGTGACTTCCCGTCCGGGTAACACATATGTGAATTTCAAATCAAATGTGCATATAACCAACATATTTTGTGTTTGGTATTCCTTCATTCCACGATACTTGGGGGCTTCCACGCAAGAAACTTTTACACGAATATGTGTTTCATCAATGGCACTAACACATTCATGACATTAAATTTTATATTTCATTCTCACCATGCACACATAAAGTTGTAATTCAATAGACATTTGATTACTTTCAAGTATGGATAGAATTTATTGTTGTTGAACATTTCTAAAAGGATTTGTGAGCCATCTAGTTGTGTTAGGTATTTGTCCTTTAACTCCACTATAGCTTGTAATACAGTATGAAAATGATAAGAAATAGTCTCACGAGAACGACGAAAGAAGAAAGATAATTCATGATGGGACACATTTATGACCTAATAAGTAAGGTGTTTTGGCAACTTGTTCCTTGATAGATACTTGTAGTCTAAGACCATCCTCTCTAACCATTATATCATAAAATCCTAAGAAAGTTATAGGACTCATTCTTATTATGCTATGACATAGATCACTTGATAGCAAATGTGACATTAGTTCATCTCTAATTTTTCTACTTGAAGCTGTATTTCACAGGTGATTTGACATCTAATATGTTTACATTCATTCGTGTGTCTTGCAATCCAATCAATTACAGTGATAACAACTTGAGCCGCTGCTAAATGATGGAATCAGTGCAATTTCATGAAAGAATATAGCTCGAGCCAAAAAAATTTTAGCCAACATATTTTTTTCATCGGCCATCTAAACATAAAAAGTTTACAATGTAAGTTAAAGATAAAAGGAAAAAAAGATAATACTAAAATAGGAAAACTAGCAAACACTATTTTTAATGTAAATAAAAACTTGACTGGGGGTTATGTTTATACATTTGTCCATGAGTCACCCAATAATTACTTTAGTTCCAAAAATTCTTCATGAAGGGACCAATTAGGGTTTAAGTGAGGGACATGCTTTGAGAAATCCATTAATCTATTATTGGATGTATGAATGAATGATATGTTTCACCATGTTTTAGTAATTACAAGCATAAGGTCATGTCACAAAAAAACTTAAAACTCCAATTATGTACAAGGGATCAATGGTGGAGAACTAAAGAGTAAGAAATATCTAGTTCATTTACTTTATACTGGTTTTCAGGACAAACTTAGGGTGTGTTTGATTGGTCTTCTTATTTTCCATGGAAAATTTTTCCACCACTGATTTTCCAACATTTTGGGCTGTTTGTTGAAAATTTTTCCACAAAGCTAGTCACGACTCACGTGACCTTTTTTTCCCTCAAATTGGTGGAAATATTTTCCTTTCCTAACCCAAAGAAAAGTTTTCCATGGAAAATTGAAAGGGTTATATGAAAAAAAAAACATAATAAAGATTGGTCTTGGTTGTTTGAATTTCAAATAGAACTATCAGATATACACAAACTTTTATATTATCGTTTTGAATTCTTTTATCCTTTAAAATTATTTATGTTTTGATTGTTTGAATTTCAAATAGGAGTCATCAGATATGCATAAACTTTTATGTCATTGTTTTGAATTTTTTATCCTTTAAAATTGTTTATATTGTGATTCATTTGTTTACTGGTTGGAAAAAAAGGTTAATTTGCCATGGAAAATTGATGTAATCAAACAACAAAAAATGTTTTTTTCCATGAAGAATGATCCTTTTCACTAGAAAATAAAGATAATCAAACAATAAAATAATAATTTTTCATGGAAAATATTAGATTTTCTAGCCAGAAAATAATTGTAATCAAACAGTCACAATCTTATTTTCCGCAGAAAATTTTTCAATGGAATATTTTTCCATGGAAATATTTTCTTTTCCACCCATTTTCCATCATGCAGTCAAACATACCTGAAATGTTGTGACTGAATCCCTTGAACTAACTGGTGCTAACTGGTGCTTGAATCCAATTCCATTAGGCGTCGGTGTCATCTATATTGATTCCCTTGAACTATCTACTGTTAAATCATGCATTTAAAACTCCACTATAACTTCTTTCAGGTTGTGATTGATACAATTTGAACATGAATTTGTTCTTAAGTTAAATAAATAATACTAATCTTTTTTATTCACCCAATTTGACAATATATATTAACAATTTTCATGAACAGCTGGTGGTCTTTATCGGATATATTCATTCAATTAACATGTTTTAACATGCTTTAACATGTTTCTCCTAGATGATAGTGAATAGAATTTAAAAAACAAAATATGGAAGATTTCTCTTAGATGGTCAAAGATTTATGATTTCATGCCATGAATACAAATCAATGGAGACATACCTGTAGCCAAGCGTCCGTGTTCACCGGATCTAGTGGGTTCCGGCGAGATTTCAACGAGGTTTGAGGGACGGTGCACTCCGTCAAGGTCTGAGGTAGATGGGGAAGCTAGGGTTGAGAAATAGATAGAAAGAAGTTATTATACTCTCTTTTTCTCAAATAATTTAAGGGGATAGAAAAGTAATATCTATAAATGTAAAAGGCTATTTTTGTCAACTAAAAAACCAAAACCTTTCTCAACCCCCCAATTTGGAGGGTCGAGAAGTGGAGGTAAAAATGGAGATTTTTAAAAAACTCCATTTTACTCTTAGACCTTACCCTTTCCAAAACCATGGATCTAAACATGGGTTGATCTAAAACCTTACTTTACAAAACCTTTAAAAATCTCCATCCAAGCAAGCCTTAGGTTGCATGGTTGACATTTAAAACTTTCTTATAGATTTCAGGGAATCTATGGAAGACAATGCAAGAAATACCATACCCCAAAAACACAATGGTATACAGTGTAAACTAAGGGCTTGTTTGGGTATACCAAAATTATGGCATAATCCGTATATTATGTCATAATTTTATGTTTTGTGGGGATTATGCCATATTGGGTGTTTGGGTTGATTATGGGCCTATTTGGATTGGCTTAAAAAAAAAGTGCTTAAGTTATAAAAAAGCGCTTTCTCCAAAACTGTTTTTTCAGAAGCACCACATGACTAGTTTCTTAAAAAAGCAGTGTTTGAGCTTTTTTTTTGGAGCTTCTGCTTTTTTAAAAAGCTAATCCAATCAGGTTTTTTTGAGCCCAGAAGCACTTAACTTATAAAAAAGCACTTCTGGACTCAAAAAAAGCTAATCCAAACGGGCCCTATTTGAGGGTATAAAATTACGGCATATTATAAGCATTATAACATAAAAAAATATTCCACTCTAAGTGGAATATTTTCTCATTATGAAATTCGTTATCGCCTCCCCTTTTTCTCTTCTCCTCCTAAGATAATTTTTTTGGGGGAAATTGATTATATACCCCTCAAAAGTTTCATAATTACATATTTACCCCCAAAAAAATCATAATTACTTGTATACTCCTAAAAAGCATATTGAATTATGGATATGCCCCTGTTGTTAGGTTCCGTTAACAGAAATTAATTAGATGATCTTAACCATGATTACAACTTTAGTTAAAGGTTAGAAAATTTCCAAAATACCCCTCTTTATATATTTTAACTATTTTAAATTTCATAGTTTTAAAGGGGGTATTTGTAAATTTACAGTCAAACAAACTTTTTAGGGGTATATATATCAAAGGGTATAATGGTCATTTCACATGTCTACCATTTGTTAACTAACATTTTTTCATCTAAGATTTTAACCCCAGGGGAACATACGCAATTATACCTATTATCCAGAGATATTTATGCAATTATGTTTTATTCAAGGTAAATACGCAATTTCAAAATTATTCAAGGGTACACCTACAAAAAGCCCTTTTTGTAAATTTTTTTTATCATGCTAGTTAAACACTCATTCTGTAATAATAAAATATGTCAAAATTTTTGTAATAATCATCTTCACTTCCTACATAATTAAAATTATACCATAATTTTTTATTTTGTAATCAAACAAGGCCTAACTAGTTCCACTCTAACGATTTAAAGGTTAAATGTAAATAATAGCTTTCTAGATATGCAGATTTTCTGAGAGCATTGACCACTTTAACCAAAAGTTAATTAAAGTCTTTAACCAAAAGGATGCTAAAAAATAAACAATAGCATGTGTTTCACTAGCATGGCAAAATACCTGACATAAATAATCTAGTGTCAGAAAGTGACCTTAATTGAGAGTAATGCAGTCGCAGCTTTCCTCTACAAAAATCTTATTAATCTTTGGCCCTTCGGAGATATTGCCATGGCAAAACAGGAGGCCAACCATATAAAAAGTTCCATCTTCACTCAAATATGACATTAGCATGCCATGAATTTCCATCTCCAACCCAAGATTAATAAAGATATATTCTCATAATGAGAACTCACCAAGTATCATGCAGTATGTACCTATTTATCTGCTCCTAC
Organism: Dioscorea zingiberensis; assembly: GCA_026586065.1. Taxonomy (NCBI): domain Eukaryota; kingdom Viridiplantae; phylum Streptophyta; class Magnoliopsida; order Dioscoreales; family Dioscoreaceae; genus Dioscorea; species Dioscorea zingiberensis. Next base: position 139,081 of record JAGGNH010000054.1, on the reverse strand, counting down.
CGAAGAGAATATAACAACTTTCAAGTGAAATATTAGATGTTCTTTGGCAAGCAATAAGAGGAAGATGCTGACCTTGTGAAGCCATGTCTACTGTAAGACCCATGAGTTTTTACATCTGTCCAACTTTGAGACTTTCTATCATGAACTCCACTAATTGATATATGCGTTGCAAAGTAATAGCTCTGATCATGTTGATCCTTTTGCCATTCTCTTATGTGTCTCTGATGAATCTTCCCCCTTTGTTCAATCACTCTATCCTTCAATATTTTAGTAGTTCAGCCATTACTGGATAAAACCTGTGAAATAAGCCTTCCTCCATTAACCTCTGAGAGTAGCTTGCTGGCCAAGTGGCTCTTCCCAGACAAATGAAGCCCATCAAAAAGCTCGGTTAACAAAATTTTCCCAGGGACCATCCATCTCTCCAACATTTCCATCAACACCTCAGCCGCTCCTTCAAAATCCTTATTCTTAACAAAAGTAGATATCAACAGATTGAAAGTCTCTGTATTTGGATGACAACCACTTCTCTTCATCACCTTATAAATCTCCAACGCCCGCTCAGAGTTCTCCTTCTTGCACTGCCCACTTATAAGAGCAAAATAGGTTGTTGCATTTGGAACTAAATTCCCTTTATCAAGCTCCCTAACCAAGAATGCAGCTTTCCTCGTCTTCCCTTCATTGCAAAGCCCCAAAATCAAGGCATTATAAGTCAAGATATCAACCTCTACCCCGTTCTTCCTCATCTCCTCATAAACCCTAAACCCCATCTCACTATTGTTCACCTGACTATAACCACCAATCAAAGTGTTATATGTCACCGTAGTAGGACTCACTTCTGCAACCTTCATCTCTCTGTAAATCTTATTTGCTTCATGCATCTTCCCTTCCTTGCAAAACCCATGGATGAGAGTGTTGTAAGTAATCACATTCTGCTCTGAACCCTTGTGACGCATGTCATTCTTAAGTTTCAAAGCGGAGTTTAAAAGGCCATTCTTGCAATACCCTGCAATCAATGTATTAAAAGATGCAACATTGGGGCTAATCCCCATGATCTCCATCTTCTCAAAAACACCCATGGCCTTCTCCAACCTCCCCAATCCGCAGAGAGCGCACATCACCATATTCAAAGTGAACACGTTGGGTGAAATCCGGCACTTGCCCATCTCCCTATAGAACGAAACCACAATGTCATTCCGGCCATGATTGAGAAGCGAGCTAAGATAAGCATTGCAGGATCTTACACCAGGAAGGAAGCCGTAATCCCTCATCCTGCGGAACGTCTCCGTCGCGTTGCGGAACTTTTTCAAGTGCGCGTAGGTCTTGAAAAGCGAGTCGAAGACGTTCGGGGAGGAATCGCAGAGGCGGTAAGAGTGAAGGATGGCGTCGAAGAGATCGGAGCTGGAGTTTAGGGTTTGGGGGATCAGGGTTTTGCGAAGGAGGGACTCGGCGGAGACGAACTTGCGGGATTTGGTGAGGATATGGAGGATGATGGTGTGCGTATCGAGGGATTGGGAGCTAGGGTTGTGGAGAAGAGACCAATCGTAGAACTCGAGGGAGAGGACGGGGTCGCGGTGGATCTTGAGGAGAAGGTGCTTGCTCCGGAGAGGGGTGAAGCTGGGGGCGAGGGCGGCGAGGCGGGGCCAGTCGGAGTGGATGAGATAGCTGTGGGCGACGGCTACGAAGTCGAGGTCTTGACCTCGGAGCGCCGGGAGGGAGCGGTGGGGGACGGGGATTGAGGCGGTGTTCGCCATTGGAGAGGAGACGGAGCTTCTCTTCGTGGCGCTCGAAGTGGAAATCCAGCGGTGGACGAGACGCTTCATCTCGGCTTTCGAAGGTTTGGTTCAGTCATTTCGTCGAACAATTGGTCTGCGTCTTATTATGACACCTGAAAGTTGATAAATTTAGTTTAAATTTACTAAAATACCATCATCAGTCACCATGTAACGGCTTCAGTGGATCTCATTCATCATCACACTGGATGAACGGTTGAGATTGAATTAAAGGCAAATGTGAAGTTGTTCCGGCGGGACACCACAACGCTCTCGAAATTCAAATCCCGAACACCGCCAAAGCCTTTACGAAATCAGTCTCCTTTTCTCATCCACTCCATCGCCATTCCCAGCTCCTCGTTCCTCTCCAAAGCCTAGAAATCCCTTCTCATCATCCTTGGATTCTTGATAATCCTTCCCATAATGGCGTCTCGCTACTCCTCCCGCCGATCGAATCCCTCACCCACGTCCTCCGAGGCTCGCCGTCACCCATCTGACCTCGCTGTCGCTAAGACCAACAACCCTGCCAACCTAAGCAGCATGCTCAAGAAACTCATCGATGGCAAGAAGACAAATCCCAAGCCTGGATCCTCCTATCGGGTGGCTCTCCCGATCCCTGCCGATCCCATCGCCGGTGATCTGAAAAAGTCCGGCAGCTCCAAGGGCTCCAACTTCACGGCGCTCCACCGGAAGCTGTTCCAGAAGGGCGGGTCGGCAGATCGGAAGGAGTTGACAGAGGTTAAACCAAACACAAGGACGCTCGCGATGGTGCTACGGAATGAGAAGGAGCTCATGGACCGGAATCTGGAGTATGAGGCTGAAAAGTCGAAACTTAGATCCTTGATCGAAGAGAAGGATCGCGAAGTAATTTTCCCTTTTCCTTCTCTTTTTTGTCAATTATTTATCTAGGTATTTAGATTTGTGCTTAATTTGTTTCTGGATCGCTTAGGTGGAGAAGTTGAGAGATCTTTGTTTGAAGCAACGAAAAGAAATTAAAGTGTTAAAAGATGCAATTTTGTTCCCCGACGAGATGAACTCACAGCTTCAGGTGATGCTTGAAGAGCAAGGTTCAGAGCTGAAGCAGGCGAAGAAACTCATCCCTAGTCTTCAAAAGCAAGTTTCTTCACTAACTGGACAGTTACAGTGCCTTGCTGAGGACCTTGCTGAGGTACTCTTTTGGGCCCTGGATCTCTTTGGTTTCTATGGAATTCAGAACATGTTGAATTGCTGGTCACTGCTCCTTATCTATTCATGCATGAAATCATTTTTGTGTGTTTTTATAGTTGATGGTCTTCTTTATCCATCTGTGTGTCAAACTAGAAAATGATCATCTTTGAAGAAGTGACAATATTATAGATTTTGGACTTAGCAAAGATTACTTGTGGGCTGTCCTTCATAAAGCATGAAACAATCAGTCTATCTCCTTTATGCTTGTTTTTCTGAAATTGAAATGGGGTGTTAATTTAGAGTAATTGGAAACAGTTCTTATTGTAAAAGATTTGGAAAATGCTTATAGTTTGGTATGACTATAATATGTAATTCATCTTATTTTCCCACTGCCTTAAATTGTGGATATCACTCTCCACTTTATACACAGTTAAAAAAGAGAGTATGTTCATTTTGAAGTTCTTTATATCATCTTACCAAAGTTGTGCATTCAGTAAGTACTTGAAATTCATAAATGCAAGACTTTATTAGTGTTGGTTCTATAACTTATTCCTAAATGATCAAAATTGGCCATCATTCTGGAGGTAAATGAGCAGTTCACATGCATACAAGTAGTCATCTAGACTTTGAGATTGTTTTACCTTATATATTGCATGTCATTTAAGTATGAGTAAGAAGCCATTTGCTTTATTTTTAATCTATTAACACCAAACTAAACAAGAAAAGGTTCATTATTACAACTATAATTTCAGGTGGATAGATAGTTCTGTTGATATCTGAAATTCTATATCAGCTTTGGATGATTGCCATCTGTGTCACTGATATGTTACCATATTTCAGGTTAAGGCTGATAAATATGTTGTAAACTCATGTTTTGATGGTCGTGCCAGTTCCCCAAGAACACCAATACTGTTTAAAGAGGCTGCAAATTCTTTTGTAAGTGTTTCAAATTTAAATTAAAAGAGAATCTCATAGCTTAGCCAAGAGACAGATTATGAAAATTGTATTTCATTAGTAAACAATATGAGCTCAAAATTAGAATATGATGGAAATACATCGATTCAAAATGCTCAAACATAAATCTAACACACATTTCGTGGTTACACATGGTGTACTGTTATCTCATGCTAACATTTGTTACACCTGGAATTGACCTGAAAATAAAAGAAATAATTTTCACTTTGTACTGTGTCAAATCTTTTTTTATACCTTCATTTTGTTGTATGGAACAGGAATATAGTTCTGGAGAACCATTGAGCACTCAAAATGGCACTGCAGATGACTTCTTTGAAGATCTTAATCCTTGTTTGACTCCAAGTTATTCAAATAAAAAATCAAAGGTAATGCCTACATCAGATGTTCTGATGCATAACTGATTAATTACCTCCTGCCATTTTCTTTTGATAGTCCCTGTCCATTTTTGAGATTGAGGTGATTTTGATTATTTCGCCATCACATAATACAAGTTTAACAGCTTTTCCACCAATGTTTTAACCTCAAGACTTGTGCAGTAGGAAGGGGCTTATAACTTGTTATTGTCAGATAAACTTCTAGTTGTGCATATCAATCTGTGAAAATGGTGTTAAACCTTATATTAAAGTTAGGTTTTCTAATTTTGTAGGACTGTGATGAAGAATTTGGTTTCAATTCTCCAAAAGAGGAAGTTTCTTTTCTGAGAGCCAGAACCCTGAGTCCCGATGCATCAATTAATTCATCCAATGGAATATTGTCAAAGAGTTCAGAACATCAACAGAGGACAAGATTATTCTGTGCTACACGGAGGATTCACAGATCAGATGAAACCAAGTGGTCTGCTGGTAAAGCTAAGAGCCACAAATTTTTCTGAGTATGGTTTGCCTGCGTTGTTTTCTTTCTTTTTAAATGTTTGCAGCTTTATTGTACCTGTTGTTGTCTTGGCAACGTCTAGTGTTTGCATGCATTGCTATAGGCTGTCTGGTAACTACACTGTTTTCCATGTCTTCTGGAATACATTCCCTTGTATCACACTATCACCTTATCAATGCAGTATCTCTATTCCCCACTTGAAATTGAGTTGCATTCTTCTTCTTTTATGAATTCTTTGTGTTTCATTAAGTGTAATAGTTTGCTAATAGTGACTAAAATAAATCACTGTAAAGGTGATTTGCATTTTGTCTGCAGTAGGATATTTGTATGGACCTCAAACATATCCCTATTGAGTTAATTGATTTCCTCAATCGAACTGAGTCAACTCAAATCTTCATTTTAAATATAGCATGCCCGAATACTGGTAAGAGATGACGTGGGATGCTTCTGCCATTTAGTTACCACTGCCTATTAGGTCAATTGATTCCCATAATCAAATTGAGTCAACTCAAAACGTAATTTTAAATGTGGTGAACTGGATAGAGGTGATGTGAAATGCTTTTGCCATTTACTTATTGTTGCATGCTGACAACTTAGCTAGTTGATTTTGACATTGTTGTATAACAACTGAGTTTAATTTGGACCAATTCCACACGATTTCATTGCCTAATCCTTGGAAACAGAAAAGCTTGAAATCTAACTTAACATTTACATTGATTATAGCTATTTATATTGAGCAATTGTCTATATCTACTTCATGACTTCTTCTGTTATATCCCTTTGGGCAAATGAATCTTCAAAAGGATCCTATTGTCTATTATAACAAACATCATTTGTATTTGCAGATAATTTATCATTTCTGTTGTCATTGAAATTAGACTCCAACCTTTTATTTGAATAATTGACTATTGGAATAGTTCATGTGTCCCATTTTTCCTATCCTTCTAAACTAGAGGAAACTGAATTTTAACTCGTGTGTGTGTCGTATCAGTTTCTGTTCTTCAGTAATGTATTGCTTTGGTTATTAAATCGGCATTTGTTTCCTTCAATCTTTCATTTAGATATTAATTTCCTCTTGTCATCATTAGTCTAATCTTTTGTTTTATTTATTCCTTTTTGGAAAAGATGTTTTGTTCTTGCACTTTAGATAGGGCGGCAGTCCCCACATCTAAACCAAACAAAATCCTGAATGGGAACTAGGTATGACTACTATATTAGGTTCTCCCAATCATTGTGCATTACCACATAGATGACTAAAAGAAAACTTGCATTTTGAAAAAAGAAAGGTGAAGGGCATTAAAAATTATTCTGCTCATCCAACCAAAAAAAGACAAAAGAAATTATATCCAAATTTCTTTATTATTATTATTATTATTATTATTATTATTTTCTATAAATCCAAATACACAGGAACCAAGAGATGCCCCTTCACCCCTCCCTAGAGCTTGTCATGCAAGTGGAGGAACTGGCATCTCTTTCAGCATAAAGCACATATGCCTTTCACAGCCAAAATATCCCACCCAATTTTTGAGGCTTATACAAACACCACCAAGGCCTAGAGACAGACAGCAGTGGTGTGGCTTCATTGCAGGCGTAAGATGTTTCTACGTAAAATATATTCTCTTTTTATCTTCCTATTATTTACAGACTAAAAATATCAGTTAGCATAAAAAAAAACACAGTTCTATTTGGATGATATCATTCCTCTCACAAAGAGAGGGTGATGGGCTCGAATCATACTTACAGTGTGTTTCTAGTGGCTTGGAGATAGATTTAAGATGCATGGGAGTATATTATAATTTTCCTTTTTCTTATAAAAGTTGTAATTTAAAAGAATTTTTTTTTTAAAGTTAGTATTTTTTAAAAACTAATACACAGTTATTTTATGGAATGATTAAAAATAAATTTAAAAAAAAAACAACATCAAATAAGCATAAATGTAAAAACTCCTCTTTCCTTATTTCATTCAGAAAACTTAGATTCTCTGATCCAAAATAAGTAAAAAACACACCCATCTCCCCTCCCTCTTCACAGGGCGAGGGGGAGGGAGGGAAGCAACTCCTCAACACCATGAAAACTCTAGTGAGAGAAAATAATAAAATTAGAAATACATATATATATATATATATATCTAAATGACGTAGTCTGACCACGAGGTGTGGTCCATGGTGAGCCCGGGCATCTGGTCCTTGTTCACAGGCTTCTCCGGCCCCCCAATCAATCTCGCAGGGTTCCCCACCGCCGTCGCCCTCGCCGGCACCGCCTTCAGCACCACCGATCCCGCCCCGATCTTCGCCCCCTCCCCGATCCTCACGTTCCCCAGTATCTGCGTCCCCGCTCCGACGAGCACTCCGTCGCCGATCTTCGGATGCCGGTCGCCGCATACCTTCCCCGTTCCCCCCAGCGTCACGTTGTGTAGGATCGACACGTTGTTCCCCACCACCGCCGTCTCCCCGATCACCAGCCCCGTCGCGTGATCCAGCAGCACTCCGGCCCCGATCCTCGCCGCCGGGTGGATATCCACGGCGAACACCTCCGCAACCCTACTCTGGATGAACAAGGCCAGCGCCGCCCTCCCTTTTGCCCACAGACGGTGCGCGATTCGGTGAGCCTGGCACGCCTGGAACCCCTTGTAGTACAGCAAGCACCGCGCCATACTCGAGCACGCCGGATCTCGGTCCCGCGCCGCCTTGAGATCCGCCCGCACTGCCCGACCCACCTCCGGCGCCGTCTCGAACACCTCCATGAAGACCTCCACCAAGACAACGCTCCCCACGCCGCCGCTCTCACTCCCGAGCTTCTTCGCCAGATGCCCCGCCAGCGCCGCCTCCAGCGACCCGTGCGAGAGGATCGCATCCTCGTAGAACTTCCGCAGGACCGGCTCCATCTCCGCGTCTTCGCTCGCTTCCTCCCTTATCTTCGCCCACGTGTCGTCCACGTCCTCATCGGTGTCTCCGGCGGGAGGCGCCGGCGGGGAGAAGACGAGTTCCTGGAGTTCAGGACGGGATAAGCCCACATACCTATAAATTGAGTCTTCGATCTTCGATCGTGTTGAATTCATCGACAGGTGGTTCATCGCCGACTTCGGCCGGAGGTTATCGACGCAGGTGGCCATGTTGGATCTCGGATGGCTCTTCGCCGGCCGGTAAACTTCGCGAATGATCGGAGAGGAGAGGAGAGAAGCGGACATAAGCGAAGTAATCGGGGCTTCGAGGAGATGCTCTTCGGCGGGTGATATATATACACACGCGCAGAGTTCGTTCTCCGTGTGAGAAGTTTCGTATGGAAAACGAAAGCCCCTAGGCCCTAAGTTGTTTGTAGATTTGCCTCAAAGAAAAAGGAAAATTACAACTACACCCCCGCAAAATAAGTAATTATTTATACAAACCCTTGAAAATCTTATTTGCTATTATACCCATCAATTTTTATTATATCTTGATCTTATCTTTTTTATACTCTTCAAAGAATTATATTTTTATACTGGAAAAATTATTATTTTTCTGAGGGGTTTTCTTCAAAATTCCGGTTTGTCCGCAGAGAATGCAGAGAATGGAGGACGGGCAAGAACTTGCGAGAAAGTTATGATGTAACGCATGGCGTTACACAGCACTTGGTTCTCATGTGTAAGTTCCGATTTGCCCTTGTTTCCCAACAGCCGCCGGATTTTTTATTTTTATTTTTGAGTTTTATTTGATTATTTGCTATTTATTTATATTCACATTGCTTATGATAAATAAATATATTAAAAATAATATTTTATTTTAAAAATTGTGTTTGGCTATATATAAAAAGCTGCTGAAAAAGGAAGTATTTTCAAATTTTTATATCTAATGAAAGTATTTAAAATAAAACTTTTCAATCTTAAATAAGTTATCACATGGAATACAAGATTTAATCCAACCGTTAATATAGAAAAAATAAATGATTTATATAGAAAATTTATCAATCAAGATGTTTAAATGGTATCAAAGAAAAACGTATAATTCAATCGAATATGTTGATTTAGATGAAATTAATCCAATAAAATTTTAGTTTCTTCCATTCTTTTCTATTTATTTAAATAAATGAGACTACGAATAAACGAATTTAGTGATCTTAGGAGGTGAAGGATATATTTGTCACACGTGAAAGGAGGCGACGAGCATTAAAGCACAAAGCCATCAAGTGAATCATGATTTGCATGTTGAAAAGACGATTATACCCCTAAACATGATCAAATGGACAAACGAACAAAGAATAGGACATGAAGGGAATTCAGGCGGTCAAAATGGGCTTCTTGCGATATGAGGTAGTTTGTTGACAGTTATCATATGGAGGGTTATTTGTTGTCGCGTGACGTTTGTGATGACGAAGTTGGAACTTTGACTAAGAAAATTAAGATGCTAATTATTAGTTACGCCATCTTAAGAGTATTAGATTCAAAGACTTTATTGAACATGAGTCTTTAATGATGATGTTCAATTATCATTCACTGTAATATGGCTGTTATTTTTAAAATCAAGCAAATAGATATAAAAAATTTATAATATTTTAGAAAGCATTATTGTCAGAAGTTTCAAATTTGAGGTTTTATTTTTGTGAAATTTTCTTTAATTGAGATAACACCAACAATAATCTACCTATAGTACTAAGTGGGAGCTAATTGGTTATGGATAACTAGTTAGAATGATATGTTTTAAACCAATGATCATACTCTGGTAGTTGTTAACTAACTCATAACTCATTAACAACACAAATGACATTTGTTATTATATAATTATTATTTTTTTAAAAGTACGCAGAGGCCCAAGGGTGAACCTTTGTTCCCCAAATTTGGAAAAAATTCTATTTATTATTTATATTATATTTATATTTAAAATGTTTAAATTGACCCCCAATATGAAAACATAAAAATATGAAAGAAATAAATCAATTTAAATTGGCCACAAAATTTTAACACACATCCATCAAATAAATGGGGGGAGCAAAATATTTCAAATATTACTTTTAAAATATACCCTGGAATCATTGAGGACAGGGAGCCCTCAGTTTGACCCGACATATGTGTGCGCTCGCACATGAGTTTCGAATGTCTAAGTCGGACTGAATCCGATATTTGCACCCCCTGCGCGCACGTAAGAGAGCCTTTTTACCAACAAGGCCTATTGGTTAGTATAATAAAACCATATATAAACAGAGTGAAAATTTTATCCATGAGCAATGTGGGACTAAATACTTCAAAGTCTTTGAATATTTGAAACCAATCCTTTTATAGACAAGCCCACTGTAAGACCCAAAATGAGATAAGCTTTTAAAAAGTTGTAATTGTGTACTTTTTTTTGAAAAAGAGTAATTGTGGGTATAATTTAATTGTGTATTTTAATACTTTTGACTAATTTGTTTTGTTTAATATGTGTATGTTTTGAGTGAGGACTAAATATAAATTTCAAATTTAGTTAATCATATTTTTATTATTATTATATTTTTATTTTATATCATATTTCATCATTATTAATTGTTATAAATTATTTTTTAATATTTTATTATTGACCCCGGTTGAACCCCTGACCCTCGACTCTGGCTAGGTAGAAGTCAATACCCCAAGCCGGGTCTGACTACCTTGCTAACAAATATAAAGATTTTTAAAAACTATATTTAGTGTCGATTGTTATATTTAAAAATATATACGTGATATATCTATTTGTTTTGTATATTAATTATTATTATTATTTGAAATATATATATTTATAAGCATACCAAAATTGTGTTTTTTTATTATTTTTATTGATAATTTAATGTTCAACTTATTTTTGAAATTATTTATAATTTTTTGTATTTAATATTTTTTAAAATTTATTTCACAAACAATAATTATTTTGGATAAACCCCAGTTTTGGTATTTGTACTTTTGACCCAATACTCATTTTCGTCCCTGTACTTTGGGGATTTTGTTCGAATACGTCGTTAGTGTTGCTATGATAGTACATGTGGCTAGTATTTCTGACGTGGCGACTTACGTGGTAACGTTAGGAGAACGTGGCATGACAAAATGGATTTTAAATAAACTAATTTTTTTAATGATGACGTGCTTTGCTGACGTGGCATGGAATAACAAAATTAACCGTATTCAGTTCGTATGCCACCTATGCTGCCACATCAGCACCAGGGACACATTTGAACAAAAACCCAAAGTACATGAACCATATCAGAGATTTTTAAAGTACAAGGACAAAAATAAATATTGAGTCAAATTACAGGGACCAAAAATGCCTTTAACCCAATTATTTACGGACACATGGCAAGACGAGATTGGCTCTCTTTTGTGTGGTGGTGGGGCCCACCACCACCCAGAAAAACTATAAAAAAAAAAAAAAAAAAACCAAAACACCACCCCATCCAATGATTGACTGCCACGTGGCAGCATACCAGGGAAAACCAGGCAACCCCAAAACCAGGCAAGATGAACCCATTATTTACCCTCTTAATTTTAGTGAACAAGAGATATTGAACTTGAAGTTTCAACTAAAGAATTTCGAATATGATATGCAAAATGATGAGAAGCTGCAAAATCTATCTTCCATATCACTGTTATGCTCTTAACAGAAACAGGAAAATCAAAGGCATTATCTTCTTGACATATTAATACGACTTATTTTAACTCTTCTAGTTTCTACAACAACTAGTGAGCGAGCATTTTCAATCATGAAGATCATCAAAACAAAGCTACGAAACAAAATGGAAGATGACTTTCTTGCAGATAATTTAGTGGTCAATATCGAAAGAGAAATTGCGGAGATATTTAGTTCAAATTTGATTCTTGAGGATTTTGCAATGTTAAAAGAATGCCGCTCATAATTTTAAGTATATGAATTTTTTTATTTGTCTGGTTATTTAATATATAATTTTATAAGATTTTTATTATTTATAATTAAACTTTTTGACCCCTAGACTTAATGTCAAGATCCACCACTATGAAGGCCATTTATTAGTTTTGTACCAACAGAAGGTGGTTGTGGAAGTGTCTAATAAGATCAACACTTTGACATGTTCTAATCAAAAGAGTGGGAAAAAAGACAAGTGACAAGTTGACCAAGTTCACTTATACTTGGTCAGAAAACCCTGACCAAGTCTCTCATTTGGTATCAATGTAGACAACTATGAAAATAAATACACTGCTGTTTGTTTGCTGAAAATAACAACTATAGATGCTTGTATATATTTGGATGAAAAGTCAGTCTAAGGTTATCATTTATTTCATAACATTTATTAGGGTGTGGAATTCTCTTCTATATATAATAATGAGTTAAGAAAAGGTTGTGTTTGCTGATAAGAACAAGTTATAGCCGGCCATATGATCTGTCTGTATTAGTGTAAACTAAAGCATATTCAAAACTCATGCATCTATTGTCAATCTTCTAAGACTCATTCAGTCCTTTTCAATAATCATTTTTTAAAAAAAAAAAAAAAAACTTATAAAAAACTAGTAGGAATAGGGAGAGATTGATTGATATGGATGAATCCTAACATACCATGTGCACTGTTCACATGATATAAGCCCGTGGGGGGGTCCTGGGGTGTTGTTTTGTAGGTTCTAATATGTTATTTTGTGGGTTCCGCACCGTTGTAGAAATAGCGATGCCATTTTCCTACAGTCAGGTGGAACCCAAAGAACTATAGGTTAGAACCCAAACACTAAAGCTTAGAACCCATCGTTTCATACCGTCCCATGATACTGTAGCACGCACCGATTGATATGCTAATAAAGAAAAGGTGCTTTCTTCGCATACAAACCCCCTTGAAATGTTACAATTGTGTACGCATGCATCTTTGCAACACCAAAATTCTTGCAAACATATCCTTATAAGGGTATATATGCAAACTTTGCATTAAAGGTGTCTAGCAGGGGTACTTATGGAAGAATATTGTTACAATTACAACTTTTGAAATGTAATTATTAGTTTTTGAAGGGTTGTACATGAAAAAAAAATGAAGAAAAATGACCTTATTTCCCAGCTAGCATGCAGGTATAGTATATTATCTTTAGAGTATCTTACAATATTGTTTCCAATCAATCTTAGTCAAGTTTGTCTTGTAATGCAAACATTGTTGCCAATCAAGACTAGCTTAGTCAGTAATCCACTACTTAAATAACACAAGCCCACCTAAACATTTGTTACTATGCAAATCTCAACAATTGTTAATACTTAAGGCAATTCAGCAAACCTAAACCTCATATAATTTTCTCCAACTTAAATTAACAACAAGAGGACATAATAATCAGACAATAATTTGGCAATGAGACATACTAGAGAACAAAAGAATCAGTAATTTAGACTATTTAGTCTAGAAATTGAGAAGATACATGATCCTGGCAATGTTGCAGTTCATAGCAGCCTATGTTGAATAGATATAACATTTTGAAAACCTAAATCTGAATTTATTACTCAACTCTAGGGTTCATCTTTTCACTGGTTCTCAAGATTCATCAACTATTACTTCTGCGTATATTCTCAATGTAGAATAACCATAACATCATCCAAACATTAGCAAAGCGGGCATTACACAATCTTAGTTAAAATCTAACTGTAAAAGAATTCTTTATCATTCTAAATGAATGTTTTTTAATCAGCAACCTGCAAAATACTTTACGGAATTCAATCAGATGTAAATGACATGATTTAGAAGGCTAAAGCAGCGTAGATATTTCCATGGTAACTAGACCTCTTCTTGAATTAATCTGGAAGATTTATCGACAACTTTGTCATCATTTGTCACATATGATAAAGTTCCAAATACTAGCAGCAAAGATTATTTTTATTATTGAAAGAAAATTTGAGTCCTTTTTCTCTGAGTGAGGTCTTTGAACATGTCAAAAACTAATATCAGCTACAGGAGGAATACAAGAGGAAAGTGACACAGCAAAAACAGGTGAAAAATACAAGATTTCATAGATATAACTGATGATTAAGATTAGAGCTTAACCTCCACATCTACTCCAGCTGGCAGATCGAGTTGCATTAGCGAGTCGATTGTCTGGGCCGTTGGGTACAAAATGTCAATCAGGCGCTGATGTGTCCGGATCTCAAAGTGGAATCGTGCATCCTTGTGCACATGAGGTGACTTGAGGACACAGTATACCCTTCTCTTGGTTGGCAATGGCACAGGGCCCATAGTTTTGGCATTGGTGGTTCGAGCAGCATCCATAATCTGCTTGCATGAGTCCTCGATCAGGGGCACCCAGTAGGACCTCAGCTTTATCCTAATCTTCTGCTTTGGGGCCATCTGGTAAGATAAAACCAGAATCAGTTGCTGCACTAAAAAATAATAAAAGAACTCAGCTTATAGGTAGTTTTATTTTCTCAAGCTCTGCCAACTGGGAAATACATTTGCTGTTCAACAAAAAAGGACTCTTCTAATTTAAAAAATAGTTCAACTTAATTAGTGTTAACTAGTGTGGCAACATATCTTGCAGTAGATGCATAAAAAGTTCAACTACCACAGGGAAAGGATCAGGATAACTCTTCCTCCGAGCAAACTTACCTTCTAAACAGTATCATAAGAAGAAACAACAAAGAAATAGGAAGACAAGTTTGATATACTAATACCAAAGAGACATCCTAAGAAAAAAGAACAAGTTAAAGTAGATCCTGACATGAAAATCATGAATGCAAGTAATGCAACCCCAAACAATAAGCCTCCATAAATTTAACAGGTGGATCAACAATATAAATTATTAAATTGTTTGTCCTTGAATGAAAGGCATCCTCAATGTTTATGGCAAACTGGTGCACATATGCCCCTAATGTAATGTACATGCAGTCAGAAGCGTATAAGCAATAATAACAGTGGTAACATAAACTTTGCACAAACAAGATATTAGTAATTTCATTGTCTTATAATGTTTTTACATGGATAAAGTTTATAACAGAGTTAAAGAACATGTCAAAAATAACACAATGCTCTTTACTTATGGCTCTTTTCAAAGAAAAACGTACATATAAGAATATATAAGCTCATTACAAACTCAACATAAACAATTGTATTCTTATATATATACAGATATATAGTAGCTTGACCATGTGAGTGTCAAAGTCAAAATCAGAGGCATGGGCTTCTTTGGACAGTACAAACCATCAACTGTCAAAAAACTCAAGATGCTGCAGTTGTGGCTATTCACAGCCAAGCAATAGTGCAATAAAGAGTTGCCACAAACAAAGGAACAGACAACCAAATATAATGCATGGAAAGTTAACAATCAATTAGTGAAGGAATTGCAAGTAAAGCACAAATGTTCAATCATGAAGGTGAAACTAGCATCAAGTATGGAGAAAATTCATATATTGATTAATGATGGAATAAGTTTCACTAGAAGTACGATACCATTGACATAAAAGCACTTTAGCTAGCAATGGTGATAGATGAGCAAAAAGTACACGTAGATTTTGGTATTTATATGCAAGAGCTTCTACTAACTTCAGCTAGTTGACCTTTCTCCTAAGTCCTAACTAAATATTTCAAACACTAAATCAAGAATTATAAGTGTCTTCTACAAACATAAGCAGGCACTCAAATAAATGGTCCATATACATATTTGTCTTTAAAGAATCTAAAAGCTTGTTTATAGGTGTCAAGACATGGTCATGAGCATCTGACCATATGTGAGGTCATGGCTCTCAAATAGGAGGGAACATTGTCCCAAAGTAATGGTACACAAACCCGGGTCTATTAGGCATGCTAACCATAGAGGCTTCTGATTCATTGGATATGGAATTGGCTGAATAAATTTCTGAAATGATATTCACAATATAAATTTATACAGCCACTTACTGTGGCAAGCATATTACATAACTAAACACCTGACAGTGGAACATACACAGAGAAGTACAAGATGCATTTTATACTTTTACAACCTGAAATCCCTAGAACGCATTTATTTTCAAAGGATGCCAAAACGTGGTGTAATGTATAGATGTTCTCTTGAAATGTTGTTAGCATCAATAAATCATCACCAGAAGCATATCATGTCAGATTAGTGTATATTGTGTTTATCAAGAGCATACACACATTAAGTGATCCAAGACACTTGCATTCAGCACCCAAAAAAAAAAAAAAATCCGAATAGGTCCAAATGTCAAACGTGAAGAAAACCTTATTAGCATCTATAGAGAGTCAAGTGAATATGTTATGCATCTTTTCATGCTAGCACTTCTTACATTTATATGTGCAAAATCTAAAGGACCAAAATCTGGAGGAAGATAGTAATGGTAGGCTATATCAGGGCTATTACTGATTAGCCTTTTATAAGCCATTGCGTCCCTTACAATCAATTATAACAATATCAGTGTAGAAGGAGGAAAGAAAATGCCATCACTTCAATCAACATGGAGATATGATATTACACATGAAGTTTTATGAGGAAAATTATAAAGCACAAGTAAATAACTAAGAGCAAAAGCAAAGGCAACTAAGAATACCTCCCTCTGAGTATTCACTTGGTTGAAAATAATCCATTGGTGCTTTAGTGCTTCTAAAGCATTCGACATAAACCAACATGGAAAAAGCACTCTCTTATTGAGAAATATCACCAGAAGGAAAAACTTAAGCAGCTTACTTAACAAAGCTGAAAAATATAATCTGACATTATATAGAGGTGGAATTGAGATGAAGAATGGGGGCAACATGATTGCCAGCTCCAGCAAGTTCACCTTGGTATGGCCAATTTAGCAACTAAAAACCATGATTGGAGATGAAGAATGGGAGACAAACTCCATTCAGAAAGGCAACTTCTCCCATGAAGCTGTTAAACAACCTTCAAAGTTCAAACAGATATCTAGAATAAAGCTAGGCTCCATAAGATATTTTGGAGAAGAGAAAGGTGCCTACCTTAGTAGAAGTCTAAAACTAAAGAAAAACTAACTGAAAGAAGAACACAAGTTTTGATCCAGAATAGAAGCTAGACATGCATTCTTCTCCATATCAACTGCATTGGGTTGCGTGGAAATACTGCAATAAAGAAGAGGTAAAAAACTAGAGGTAGAAGACCAGATACCTCCTCACAGACTCTGATTTACAGATAAAATAGAAGGGAAAAAAAAAAATCAAAACCCTGAATACAAGTTCCACAGGTTCTGCCCAAATTTGAAAAAGAACATACAACCACCTTAACAGAGCTGAAGTAGACAACTGGCAATTGGCAAAACATTCACAACATCAATAAAAACAGAAGGGAAATTGCAACAAAAATTCCACTAAATTACTTATAGAATCAACATTATACACTAGAAAGAGCAGTAGAGCACGAAAAAAAGAGCAACCAGACCCCCACACACACACCAGAAAAAAAAAAAAAGGCATTTTTAAAGAATTAGTCACCCATTGTACTCAAGTAACAAGCAATTAAGACACAAATACCTTCTCAGCATCACCCATGATAGCAGAAGGCTCCGGAATCTCGGCTCCCGCAATCTTCTCACAAAAGAAACACTCAATTCAGCACCATTTCCATAAAAAAAAATCAAGAGAAAACGGAAGAAAAAAATGGCAAAGAATCGCCAGACCTCTAAGCCAGTGGAACCCTCCGAGGCATCTAGGGTTTCCTGGGACTCAACGACGTCCGTTGCAGCGAGGACCCGGAAAGACGACGAGGGCGCACGCGAGCGGATGCTGGGGAGAGACTTGGGGGCCTGGAGAGGAAGCTGAAGCGAGAGCTTGGGGTTAGGCGAGGCCGAAGAGGAGGAAGGACGAAGAGGGAGGAGGCCGAGGGTGGCGGAGAGAGACGAAGAAGCGGCCATGGCGATGCGCGGGGCCTTGGTTTATCTTTTGCGCTATCCGGAGTGAAGAGGTGCGCATACGATACTATGGATAACGGGGTTAGGAAAATTTTCACATTAACCCTCCTTAAAAAAATTAATAATTTTTAAATCATTAGATAGAAGAAAGAGTTAAAAGAAAAATTATAAATATCGCACTTAATGGTTTTATGCAGAAAGCCCCCTTAGAGACTATATATTCTCATTAGATCCCTAGAACAACCAAAAAATGGCTGCTTTTCGGAAAGTATAAGAAGGAAAGGGAGCTGAGGGGTGCTCGCGAGATGTGGACGGTGCGGTGCCCGTACTGCCCCGGCGGCCAGGGCCGCTGCGCCACCGCCGCCTCCGGCCGGAGCATCACCGAGTGCTGCTCCTGCGGCCGTATCGTCGAGGAGCGTCAGTCCCAGTCTCACCCCCTCTTCCACCTCCGCGTCATCGACTCCCCTCTCCCTCTCGTCCTCCCCGACCTCCCCCATCACCATGAATCCATCCATGGAGATGCCTCCGCCTCCGCCTCCGCCTCCGCCGACACCGATGATGATCCTTTCCACCCGACCGGCTTCATCACCGCTTTCTCCACCTTCTCCCTTGAGCCTCACCCGGTGGCGGCCCGCTCCGCCTCTTCCTTCTCCGGTGCCCTCGCTGAGCTCGAGCGTGCCCTCGCTGCCGAGCCCTCTGATCCCTCTCCTGACCCCCTTGTCTCCCTCGACCACCTCCGCGCCTACCTCCAGATCATCGACGTCTCGTCCATTCTCGCCCTCGATCGCGACATCGCCGACCACGCCTTTCAGCTCTTCCGCGATTGCTCGTCAGCTACGTGTTTGAGGAATCGCAGTGTTGAGGCCCTCGCCACCGCCGCTCTCGTCCAGGCCATACGCGAGGCCCAGGAGCCCCGCACCTTGCAGGTACTACCAAATTTAGCTTCTTTTTTTTCATCCAAGTGAGAAACTGAAATTTTACTTCCAATCCAGCTTATTTTTTCATCGTATTGAGAAACTGAAATCCTATCTTTTGGTTGGTGTTTAGAGTGAGGGTTTGATTCTTAATTAGCTTTTTTAAAAAAAAAAATTGAAATGAGAAACCGGAAACTATCTTGTGGCTAGTATTTAGTGTAGATTGCCATTGATGTGTATGATTTGTTTTTTCCACCCTTTTCTTACTGCCAAATTTAGCTTCTTTTTCATCTAACTGAGAAACTGAGATCTATCATTTTGTTGGTGTTTACTGTGAGTGTTCTGGTGATCCGCGGGATTGGATTCATCCACCTTTTTCTTACTGCTAAATTTATCTGCTTTTTAATCAAAATGAGAAATTCAGGTCTGTCTTTTGGTTTGTATTTAGTTTCAATGTTCCACTGACGGGTGGGATCTGATGCTTGTCAGATGAACTGCAAAGAGTTCTCTAATGTCATAAATTCATGATGCTGATGTTTGAGCAAAGGAATTCTAGTTTGCCTGTGAAATAATCAAAAATTTGAGATTGCATTTGATATTAGTTATTAACTAATGTGTTTTCCACTTTGGAGAATCGTGAAACCTTTTAGCCTGTCGTTAAATGATAAAAAGAATATTATTCATTCACAATGCCAAACAAAGAAGATAACTAGTGGCACTAAATTTTTCCATTTAAGGGGATCTGATCTCATTTTGGATACTTTGAAATAGGAACAGATGACGTACGGGATTTTTTTAACTCCTAGGTTCATGAGTGGGATATAATGTCATACTGGAGATTGAAGAGTGACTTAATGTGTAGTTTTGGCATATTATGTCCATCACCAATGTCCTTGAATGTTGAAAAATTATGCTGGCTTGTCGTTACGTGTGGATTTGTCGGATTGTCTGGATATTGATTGTATTGGAAATAATATATGATTTATAATGCTTTTTTTCCTGGTTTTGATAGTGACCTTTTAGAATAGCTAACCAGATTGGCATAGAAACTAGATATTGATTGAACGATTGAAGATATAAATATAAACTGTATTATGGTTGTGAAGTAGTTTCCCCATCTGTAGTTTGTTTTTTTGGTTATTGAACTTTTATTGTCATGATTTCACTGGATTTCACTCAATGAGGGTTCTCTCCATTAAACCGATGGATTGTAATATTTTCTAAATTTAGAATGTCCTAAGATCAAGGAGAGATTGGGGGTTTGAACCACATCGGTAGCGTGCTTCTAGTGGCTTGTCCACATTTATCAAAAAAATAGAATTCCCTAAGATATGTTTTGTTAGAATTGATAAAACCATTAGAAACAACCAAGAATAGTTTTCCTGCAATTATTCCTTACATTCGCTTTAGCTTTAGTTGCTAGGAAACCATGTTATCAATTATTATGCAGTTTGCGTTTTAGACCGGAAGATTTGGTTCTAGGAATGCAAGTCAATAGCAAGTTTCTGCACTATGCTTTTCATAGTGTTACATTTGTTGTCCTATAGAGGGCACCAAGTATATATATAGCCTTTCTAGAGTAATCCTCACCTTGTTCTGATACGTGGGTTGTGTTAGCAAAATAGCCTTTGAACTTTGTCCATGTGTTCGATTGAATGGCAAGATTCTTCAATTCTAGAATATTTTCCCACTTTGTCTATAATCTGGCTTGTCATGGTTTGAGTTTGTTCATTCCCTTGCAGGAAATTTCTGCTGCTAGCAACCTGCCTCAGAAGGAAATCGGGAAGTATATTAAAATCTTGGGCGAAGCTCTAAAACTAAGCCAGCCTATCAACAGCAATTCTATAGCAGTTCACATGCCAAGATTTTGCACTCTCCTCCAGCTTAACAAATCTGCTCAGGTATCTCTCATTCGACAACCCCCTTGAAATTTAGTAATAGTCTCCCTTCACCATGTCATGTAATTCTCACAGGAACTTGCAGCACATATTGGGGAAGTTGTCGTCAATAAATGTTTCTGCACTCGTAGGAACCCGATCAGCATCTCTGCTGCTGCTATATACCTTGCATGCCAACTAGAAGATAAGCGCAAAACCCAGGCTGAGATTTGTAAGGTTACCGGTCTCACAGAGGTCACTCTTCGCAAAGTCTACAAGGAACTGTTAGAGAATTGGGATGATCTGCTCCCCCCTAATTACACTCCAGCTGTTCCACCTGAAAAGGCTTTTCCGATGACTGCCATCAGCTCAGGCCGATCAACTCCTAAAGCAGATATAGTTGAGATACCTCACCCGAACACACATCAAGATAAAGATAAGCACCCGGAAATGCCAAAATCGAGTAAAGCCCCAGATGCTATGGAGAGTGAACATCAGGTGAGAGTCAAAGAGGAAGTGGAGAACCGAAGCAACCCTCATGGCCGTCTTCCTCCATCATCAAGGGACTTGAATCAGGTAGCCTTCTGGCAGCCACAAGTGCCATTTACTGCACCGAAGAATCAGAAGAGTGATCAGGGCATCAATGCAGGTGAGACCAGATCGATGTTATCTGAATGTGAGCAAAAGGTTGATAGAGACTCAAAGGCTGGTAACAATGCTCGATCAGTAGCCCAAAGTCCAGTTTTCTCATCTTCTAAGAGATTCTCCCATCCTTGGCAATTTAATGTGCCAAGTCTTCCACCTGGATCTTCTTCCATTCGGTTTGGCGAACTAGTCAGCTCTGATGCAGTATCTGGTGTTCAGGGGATCAAGAATCAAAGAGGAAGTACTGATGCTGATCACAGCCGTGATAAACATGACCGTTAAGAGCTGTATTCCATTCGAACTATTTGGTTCAACCAATGAAAGTAGATGAAAATGTTCAAGTGTACAAGTTGAATCCTGACTTGAGAATGTTGTAAGCACTTCAATAGTTATGAGAAGAACATAGGCTTCTAATTTTCGGCTTTTATTCAAGTGCTCAAAGCAAAGAGGGGACAAACCAAGAACTGCTTAACTCATTCAACAGGTTATTCTGTTTAATTATAATTTAAGAGACCAATCATCAATCAATTTATTTATAAATTACAATATAAAGCAGGTTGTTGACATCTGTTTGGTTGGTTTATTGATTCAAGTATGATACCACACTTGGACTTGAATATACACCAAAAATTCGCCTTCAATGATAGAATCATCTTTTCGTTACTAAATAATACTTGATTTTTTTCCTCATTGGCACCACAGATACTGGAATAATATAAAAGGTTCAGTAATATATAACTTAATTATGCATCTTGTATAAAGTGCAAGCACTTTTCATTAACTCTACATGACTGGAATTGATGCTTCCCTGTAAGAAATTGGCTTCTCACCAATAACAGATGAAAAGAAAAGGAAAAAAAAACATAAGTTGCTTCCAGCAGCATACAAGGTCCTTCTTGTGGTTCAATCCAAGGGTGTCCCAAGAAATGAATCCTTTTCCTTCAATGTGATCACCATATCTTTGATCGGGCTAACTATGATATCATCTCTATCAAGTACCTAATAAACAGAGAGGAGAACTTGTTACATTGTAGTCTCTGGTGATTAATGGAATTTCATATTTATACCACTTACCATAATTCTGGTGCTTCTTTGAGAAGTCGTAAATGGTCTTCACAATGGCACCATATTTCATGGTTTTCAATGACCCCATGTGTCTGTGAAACAGAAACAACAGTTATCAGAAATTAAGAGACATCATAGAACCAAGTGAAAAATCAAATAAAGAAATCCTTACTTCTAAATGCCCTAGAAAAGAAAAAGAAAAGATAAATGCAGTCCAGAGATTGCATTGGGTCAAATTCCAAATTATGATTTTTTTTCAAGTGAATTTGTTACTAGTTTGAAAACCATGGCTTCCTTGCGATGACAACACAGAAGACAGAAAACATAAACATAATTGTTGCTTCTACTAGTGGAAGGTTTTCATGTACAAGTGACCTAATGCCTTGGAATACTGATACAAATAGAACTACCAATCAAACATGGTAATCTCAGGTTGAACTCAATGACCTTATGTGGTATCCATTTCTCTATATGACCACATTTACTGTAAAGCCAGCTGCTCCTAAAATTCACAAGTTATGATATGTAACATGCCAATCAGATTACTCGGAAAATCATACAGTCTACCCTTGGAATCATACAGGAAGAAAAACAACCTCCAAGCCCTCACTGAAGGAGAATTTTTCAGCAAAGATAACTTGGCAAGGATAAGACTGACAACCCTACAAAGAGCAGCACTCAAATGCTGCCATCTCCAAAATCAGGATATTAGATGTTGCCCCTTGAGGGATGGTGAAGCCATCACAGGAGTCTTTGAAGCAACTAGAAAATATAGGGGAGAAAATCATTGCATTTCTTGGAGTCCAATCAGCAATGGATATCTTCATGTAGGAGCACAGAGGCCCTGGAAAACAGGCTATTAGAAATGGTGAAACCTTGAGATGGGAGAATGACTTTCCTAGAAATGTTAGTGAGACACTTGAAATTATCCTATGACTCTCTCTTGAATGAAATATTCTTTGTACCAGAAACAGAAGTTTAGTATAGTGGCATATTAGAATTACAAAGAAATTATTCATAAACAACCTTTCCAGGTTTTTTTCTATGCGGAAAATCTATATTTTTGGTATAAAATATCCTAAATGCAAGAGGGAAGAATCTATGGGGCAAGCAATCCGATAAGAAAAATACATCACTTTTAATAACTATTAGAAATTAATAATTCTTTGTCAATGTTGCAACTTATCCTTATCATTTATCTAAAGACCAATTCTTGCAAATTTGTTATATTTGCTTCAATGAGTCTTAACAAGAAGGCCACAAAGATGAGACACCACAATTGATTGTCACATCTCTAAGGGCATAAATGAAGTATACTTATTGAGCTTCTGTTGACTGAAATTTCTAGGAGTTCTTGATCCAGATGATGTACTTGAGCACTACAGATTTAAGAACATATGCTGAACAAGGTCTGTTAGGTAGTTATGTAGAATAATATTTAGATTTTCATTGTGTTAAAAGTGGATTACCTTTAAAAAAGATCTAATTTTATTGTAAGACAAGCAGGGTGAGTCCTAAGATCAGCTGGATTGCTGTTTATGTAGCAATGGGGTTGCCTATGTAAGGCCCGACCAAGATATGGAAGTTATTTTTAAATTCCAATATTGCCCATTTCAGTTAGAAGCATAACTTTGACATGAAGTCTATACTGACCATTGATGATACTACTTTCCATTCAAATCCTTATATCTTCAAAACTCATCCTCCTCATAACATATCAACTTAAGTTTCTTTCCTTATTGACAGTTCTCACTAAGATCTCTAAATTATGACCTCACTGGCAATTGTAATCATTCTAGAATCTACATTATCTCTGTTATAGGCAATCACTACCATCACCAGATATAATTGGAATTCTGAATCAAGGGATTCAATTTTTATTGTCAAGCTCTCTTAAAAGTAGGCACTGAAGTGTCACTAGATTACCCAAGAGAAAATAATTTATTCACAGAACCCTAATCTTCTATGTATAATTAAGACGATGTTTCTATGCTTCCCCCTACATATAGGTTTTCTCATTTTGGCTTATTTTTCTGTTCCTCTTGGTTTTTGGGAATTTAGATGTTTGCCAGTGACTAAATGAACTTCAAGAATGGGATTATAAGATTGGTGTTTGGAGTCTCAAAAAACTGACTTTAAATGATAAAATGGGATATTGACAGTTTGCATATAACTACTGGCTCAGTGATTCTTACAAGTACACAAAAATAACTTGAAACAAATATACTATAATAGGGTAATAGATACGTGAGAAAAGAATAATGATAACATTGTAAAATACTCACATAATCTCAGTATATCGCATTCTCCATGCAGGGAATCCTAAGTGGCATCTAGCAGGTCCATAAACAAGAAGAAGATCAGGATCTGGTCCTCCACAACCTAAAAGATGGAGTATATTATTTCAAGATATAAAGTAAATGAAAATCAACTAAACAAAAAGATAATCGAATAGTCAGAAAAGTTTCAAGAGCAATATTAGAAATGGGAAAAATCTAACTGGTTAGAATAAGAACATACCCACTGCTGTTAGAGCATTGGCCATGTCAGCTTCAGTGAAAACTGGCTCAACCCTATCTGCGTCTGAATGATTGCTTTTCAAATATTTAGAACACAGGAAGCTAGCCGCTTTAGCAACCGCTTCTTTATTATCAGAAAAAGAAAGCAATTCCATTGTCATCCCTTCCTGATCAAAAAGTAAAGTTACAACCCTCTGATCAGCATCCCACCTATGATTGTGAAGTTTTGTTTTCCATATTATGGAAATATTATCTCAAGATTACAGAAGACCCATGCCATAAGTACATGGTTCCCAGTTTTAACAAGATTCTTGGTAACTGAAGTACAAAATAAAAATTTCAAGGTCAATGACTTACAAAACATGATGTATTGTTTGAGTTGCTGAAACTCTGATCAGATTCAATAGACTTCTTCAGCACACCTAACCGAGCAAATGTGACAGTGTAAGATACAAAACATGAATCTAGATCAACATTACACAAGAATAGTCAACCTATTTTTCCAGAAAAAACAAGGATGCAACAAGAAAAACTATTTGTATTTATTAATGAACAAAAAGGGTATGATACATATCTGTTACAGAATACCAATCCTACATTAACTAGAGTAGTCACTGACAATTTCTTATATTGACTGCAAAATTAATTAAGATGTTAAATTGCAGCACACGCTTCTCCAAGCTAGGTCCAGACAAAATGAATAAGCATCTCTAGAATAGTACTATTACTAACTCATTTAGGAATATATTTATTTATCTAATGAGTTTCCAAGCTCAGGCTAATAGAACTATCAAGTTAAATATATCACTTGAGTAATGCTATTTGTAAAAGAGACTTACCAAATAGACATCATGATTAATAGTCATTAACTTTTCATGAAATCATCAACATCACCATCTCGAAATAATTTGAATAGCTATCAATCATCCGTTTTTCTATTTGGAAAGTCTCTTTTGTACGAATAACATTACTCTATCCCATCCTTACTCTCGATTCTTTGATCTTGAGAAGTCAATTAAACTGCATTATCTCTACAAATAGCAATTAATTAACATTTTAGAGTTTAAAATTAAAAATCAACAGACGAAATTGGTCACAAGAAACAATAAATGTTTTTTTTTCTAACAAAAAAATAATATTCGTTAGGGAATAGAGGCTAGCAAAATTTACTCGTAAAAACTAATTCAATTCAACTCCTATAAGGGTTGAGATTGATTTTGACTTATGCTACAAGCAATATAATGTCGGACTATCTATCTCATGAAAATGATTGGCCATGATGATAGAGGCTGCACAACTATCAGCATTAAAAATTTGGTCTTGGCTATGTGATTCATGCACTCGTTAAAAGTTTGGTTATGATTGTAAACAAAACTTTTTGTCAATTGATACACTAACCATTACTTCAAAATAACTACATCTCATTTAATATCATGCTCACCTTCCATGTCATACAGGATAACTTTCTTCACACCAGTGCTTGACAACCAGCACAAAAGCCGCTTGATTCTAACCGTGTTCCTTGCTTCTTCACTATCCACAACAATACCAAGATATTTAAGATTACTCAAGTCCAGGTTCTGATACATCCCCAGCAACCCACTTGAGATGATATAGCACACAAGCACATGAGTCAGATATGACCCAACATGCACGAGAGTAACGAATAGATGGAGCAAACACCAGCACAATCCAAGTGTGAATCTCCAAAAAATTGAAGTTTGGAGTCTCTGCTCACCCAGAAAAACAAAGATAGATCAACATACAACCTTGTACATAACACACCAGACAAAAAGAAAAAAAAGCAAAACAAAGTAATATAGCAACACAAATTAAGGCATCTCAATATCAATAATCACTGACCTGATTAACCATAAAATTCATTAAACACAACAAATGAAGGGTTTTTTTTAAAAAAAAAACAGATTTCTCAATATCAATAATTACTGACCTGATTAACCATAAAATTCATTAAACACAACAAATGAAATTTTTTAAAAAAAAAAAAAAAAAACAGATTTCTCCCCCAAAATTTCAGATGCCAACAATCTTGAATCATCAACTAATTCAAAATCCAAAACACCTTCAAGTTCACACAAAACAAAACCACCCAAGAAGACATCATCATCATCAGCGCCAACAACAACAACAACAATACAATCAATCAGATGATAAACAAAAAAAAAACAAACAAACAAACAAACAAACAAACCCGAAGATTGGGGTAGAAGAGCCACGAGAAATCATCCCCAAGATTGAAGTAAACGCTTTGCGTGAGAAATCGGTAGACAGGGGCAATCCGAGAAGAAAGGGAGCGGCAGCATTGGAGCATAGTGATTGGCATAAGAGTTGAGGAGAGGGCGAAAAGAGGGATGAAGCTCTCTGGAGGTTTAAACTCGAGAGTCGAGCGACTATTCTCATGGGGAGCGCTCTAAGCGTGAGAGCACGCATGCTCTTGATGTGCCAAACTTAGGTTTTCAACCGCAGGTTGGTTCGGTTTGATTATTTCGGGACAATATATATATATATAGTTTTGGTTTTAAATAATATAAAAAAAAATCAAAAAATTAAATTCATACTTATAAAAAAAAAATTAAAATTTTTAATGTTTTAATTTTAAAAATCATAACAAGTATATTTTAAACGGTGGTGATAGTGTAACGAAAAAGATATTTATTACTATACAATTATTATTTTTTTAAAAATTCTGAACAACAGGCTAATATAAAACCATACAGATATTTTCATGATCTTCAACCTTAAATAAAAAAAGTGTTTTTGCTTGCATACCCTTGTAAAATTTTGAAATTACTTAAATACTCATATAAAAATAATATTTACTTACATATCCTGCAAATCAACAAATTTTGCTTATATGACTCTGTGGTTAAATTGACCCTTCACGGTGTTAAATCAATATATCAAATGATGACAAATTATTAAACTAGGTTTGCTTATATACACCTCTAAATTATTTTCTTATTTTGTAGACATTAATAATTTTATATAACAAATAAAAAAGGTGAGTGTAATTATATAATTTTTAACTATGGTTAAGTTTTAACTATAATTAACCCTAAAAATTCTAACGGTGGCTAACGGTGACAAAAATAATTTTGGAGGGCTATGCAAGCAAATAGCACTTTTATATGAGTATTTAAGTAAATATATAACTTTGAAAGGATATGCAAGCAATTTGACACTTAAATCCAAATTGACTAGAAGGCAGCTCCAAAATTGACTAGAAGACAGCTCCTTTCTCCCCTCAAGAGATCCAAACTTTAAAGACCAAGAGAAATACTATGAATACAGCCACAAAATAGAAAGACCAAGACCAAGTTAATCATCCCTTGAGTTCCAAGAAAATCAAAGGGAAATCAAATAATGAAAACAGTAGAAGAAGAAGAGAAGAAGAGCTCACTCTAATCAAAAAAGGACAGCAGCGAAACGAAGAAGCAAGGGCTCATGGTTGGAATGATAAAGAACATGAAAGGGGGTTCCGGCGGGCTCGTGGGGGTGCGGGGTGTGAGGGAAGATGGGGTGATGATAAACCTAAAAAATGAATGAGAAAGTAAAGACATATGTGTGTAAGTCCTCATCCAGTCATTTCAGATGTAACTTCCCATACAAAATTTTTGTATGAGGAGTTATACACACAAATAAAAATCCCTACCAAACAAAAAAAAAAGTAATGTATGGGGAGTTACCCATCCCTGAATATAACTCCACATACACTCAACCAAACACTACCTAACATAAAGTGAAGTATTCCAAAATTACCACATTCTTTTATTGGATTTCTATATTATTTTAGCATGCATTTTAAGAAAATCTCAAAAGAAGTTATTTTGATTTATTACTATTTTATATGAAACTTTAGTTAAGCCGAGTGGTAGATTTGGATTAAACTGTGATTAAGGTTTTGAAAGAAAATATTTTAAACTAAATTTTAAATTAATTAAAATTAATTAGTATAAACAAAGGTTATTAAATTTATATTTCTTAACTAACTATAAAAATTTAATATGTATAAATTACTTTTAAATTATTAATTATTTTTTTATAAGAAAAAGGTCGAATAGCAAACTCAAGGCAGTTTAAAAACCCATGTTATCTGGATTTCCAATAAATGAAAATGCCACCTAGCAAATGATTTAATGGCTTTTATTAAATGGAATAAAAAATTTATATACTTATCTTATTTTCTATTAAATCATTAAACCTGAAATAACTTTACAAAAACACAATATCATCAATTTGATAAAGGTCTAAATTATATAAATAATATAATATAAGAAAATAAATTTTGGGATTGATAAACTTAGAAAGGAAAAAGTTTTCAAATATCAGCCAATACTGATGAGAATAAGGCAATTGTTGAAAAAAAAATATATAAAACATTGACAATATGAAAACTACAGCTCCAATAAGCCACAATTGGACAAAAATAGGACCTCCTCCCATGAAACCTTTTACCTTTTCTTATTCGAAGTTCCACAAACAGCCACAATGGCAAAGATTTCAGAGATACGCAAAAACAATAATAGGTTCAAAGACATTGAAAAATATTATTAAAACAAAGGCAGGTAAAAAGAGAGGTTGTCGGGAACATAATGATAATAGCATGGAACCTCCTAGGTATACAAGTTTTTTACTTGTCATTTTTTAAAAATAATTAAATCATTTATCACTCCCTCATTTTTAAATAACACCACATAACCCCTCATTTATTTTTATTTTACTTGCAACCCAAGTTAATTATATAACCAAAGGTTTTAAATAATTTTTAAAAAATAAAAGATGATATTTTTTCATAATTATTATTTACCCATAATTAATAAATAATTAAGAAATTTTGAAAATAGTTATAAGTAAATTATGAGTTTATTAAGGAATCTACAAATAAATTTATAAAAAAATGATTAACATATACTTTTTAAAATTTTTAATAACATATATTAAAAAAAAGAAAAATTTCACTAAATTATCATGTGGTTTGTTTTTTTATCAATGGTTTGACTTTAAGCACTTTAATACTATTCGGTGCGCCCCATGAGCATATTGGTGCCAACCCATTAAAATTGTTGTCATGACATTAAAAAAATATATATAAAATGAACTTTTTTACCTCTTATACAAAAAAGTTACTTTAATACGTTGATGATATCATGTTTTTATATAAAAGGTAAAAATACCGTTTTATATCTTTTTTGTCACGTTAGCAATTTTAATAGGATGTCACCAATATGCTCATGGGACACAACACAAGATACTAAAGTGATCAAAATCAAATCACAAGTACCGAATTGATAAAAAGACCAACCATATGATAGTTTAGTAAAGGCAAAAAGCCATTTTTGGTCCCTAACCTATGGTATATTGTTCATTTTGGTCCCTGTACTACAAAAATGTTCAATACGCGACCTACGGGGGTTTTGGCAATAATTACGGTCACGACTTGCATGGCGTAGGTTGATATCTGATCATTTTTTATTGTGATGTGGCGGTTTAGGTGGCGGGTCTTTCCGACGGCGTGGCGAAATGGCGTGGCGTAAAATAATTTTTTAAACTATTAAAACAGCTTTACGCGACTCAATATGCCACGTCAGCTTGTTACTGTGGCATAGTGACATGGCATGCCACATGGCCCGCTTAACGCATGTAAAAAATAAAAAAATCCGAAAAAAATCATAAAAAAATATTTTTATATATATTAATCCTTTATAGCCGACGTGGGCTGCTGACGTGGCATGCCACTCGACACTAAAAAATTAAAAAAAAAAAAATCGAAAAAAATGAGCATCCCCATTTTTTTGATTTTTTAAAAATTTTTAGTGCCACGTGGCATGCCACATCAGCAGCCCATGTCGGTCATAGAGGATTAATATATATAAAAATATATTTTTATGCCACGCCATCATGACATGTCAGCAAAAAACAACCACCTAGATTGCCACGTCGTAATAAAAAAAATGAGTGTATTTAACTCAGATATCAACCTGCATTAGTATGTCGACCGTAATTGTCAAAACCCCATAGCGAGGCTGTATTGAACATTTTACAAGATATTTCAAAATAAACAATATATCATAGGTTAGGGACCAAAAATGACTTTTTGCCTTTAGTAAAATTTCCACTTAAAAAATTATTTATAAAATATTTAAAATAAAAGAAAATAATTAGATTTTTATTTAAAAAAATCACCTTTTTTAGAAGAATAATCATAATAATAATCATCTTACGATTAAAATACATGATATTATTGAAAAATCAGAAGTGACAAATGATTTTGTAACGAATCGTTGGAGAGCTGATCCCAAGGCATCGATATAATGCTAATCCCGAGGCAAGTCATGCGGGCAGAGACTACAAATGGGAATCACAGCCGCTAGAGGAGGGCATCAAAGATCAATTGAGAGAAACCTAAACCTCAGTGAGGTGAAGGCGGCGCCCGGGAGAGCGAGGTTTATTCCACCGGAGCTGGTGCTCGGAGGGAGAATCATCTCCTACTTATCTTACGGTTTTCTTTAGTGTTACTGAGTTGTAAGGAGTGTAACCAGTTCACTGGTCAACTCTTAGTTGTTTCCATTGTTGCTTTTATCTCAATGTTACCTCTCTGTTATGAGAATGTTTTCTGGTTGAATCCAAGATAATAGTGGAGGTTTTCATATTTCTGCTCATTCTTAGTCAACCTTTCTGAGGATTTACTCAGTAACGGGGATCAAGACCGTTACAGATTTGACTATTTTTGAAAGAATGACATTAAAAAAATTCATCATATAACTCAAGTACTGTCAAAATAACACCTATTACTACTACTGCACCTGCACCTGCACCTTATTAAGCCTTTTTAATGGATGTGGTTAAATACCTTGGTTTATATACCTTTCAAACATTTCATGGAACTCCAAACTTTCAAACATTTCATAGAACTCCAATCGACATGATATCAGACATTATACCTACACTCTGGGACTAATAACAAATTGCTTGATTAAAGAATTTTGGCAAACAAGCCTTCCACATAAACGGATAAACCTTCTTGAAATCACCAACGACTCTTGAGTCACGCGGTATTCGGGTTCCGTGCCCTCGACCCGGTCTCGGGTTCGAGGTGATGCGGGGGGTGTGTTCCTGTGGCGCTCCTGTTTGGAGCACAGTGTCTGCAGTGCACTTGTTGCCTGCGCGCTTGCTCGGAGTCGAACCCAGGCAGACCCCGTCCTTTGGTTCTTAATCAGCGGTGGCCTAGCCACTCGCTCCTTACGTCCAAAAAAAAAAACCTTCTTGAAATCTTTCCTACTAATAGATAATCTCCCAACCACACTAACTTGCTTGCAACCCCTGAAATCTTTGTCCCATATGACCATATGTAGATATCTTAACAATGTGATGATATTTTAGCACTAATCCTTTCTAGGATAAATTTACCATCACAAACACTTTTCATTCATCTAATCATTATCTTGGGAAAAAATTTACTTTTCTCTTCTCCTTGATAACAACAATTTCAAGGTTCCATACATTTATAAGGAACTTAAGAAATTATACACAGAGAAAATACAATGGTATTGAATCAACCGCTTGATAAAAGAGTCCACTGGCATTGCTTAAAAGAGTTGAGGAAATGAGTAGGATTTAGAGTATGCTGATAAATGTACACTTTAAAACAATATAACAAACTAAAATAGAACACAATGAGAAAGGTATACCTTGAGGCAAAGGCTATGAAAATTGCATTTTAACACTAATACACAGGATTTCAGAGATTAAAAAGATACCAAAGATTATCATAAGCTATAGAGTAAAAAGCACTGAAATTCATGATTTCATGTAGAATGCCAAATCCTACAATATTTAATTATAACCCACACAAGCAGCAGAGAAGCCTATCATCTTTACCATATATGCAATCAAAATAGAATTTAACAATTAAATGTTGATTTGTAAGCTATTGCATGCAGATTACCTCAAGACAAGAAGCCAAGTTAAAAAAACAAGATAGTAACCACAAACAACTGCTAACAAGGCTAGGGTTAAATAGGACTTTACAAGTTTTCCAGGATCTCAAAATTTCAGTTGAAGTTGAGATTTGAGAGAGTCAACAAAAATCTAGAATGCCAAGCATTAAACAAAAAAAAAAAAAAAAAAAAAAAACTAGATTGGCATGCCATTACTACAGCTAACAGACTTGTAAGAATAGTGATCAGAATCCAACAATAAAACACAAACTCAACTCAAACAAACAATATGAAGTAATAAACCAAATAGGAGTGCTCAGAAGACGCTTATATATCACAGTAATATATCATTTGTCGAGACTTGATTTAGCAACTTCATCATAGCAAGAAATTTTTGTGCGAAACCACAATAAATAATTCCCAAAATAAAAGCAAATACCATTTTCTGCAAGCAATGAGTGAGCTGGTCATATTTAGTCATAGAACTTGAGAAAATGTAGGACCGTCAAAAGGCACAGGCTAGAGAACAGATCATGGTGCTAAATAAAAGAACTATGTTCCAGGGTTCATGGTGGCATCAGATAATAAGCAGAGAATATTGTCCACAAATACTTTTCAGAGTGTAGGATAACATAATATGCATCATTTGCAACCACCACAAGAACAAAATAAAATAAAATAAATAGATAAATAAAATCCACTGTCACACCATACAAATAACCGTTCCTATCAGTGATAGATAATATACCTTGAATCAGTCCAAACAAATTAATCATCAATGTAAAAAAGTAGAAATGCAAATAAACTTTAATAAGCTTGAACAAATTCAGAACCACTCAAGCATACCAAATGATGTTGGACAAAGAAAAAATTACAAGCCACAAATTAGGCAAACAAATCATATGGTGGTCATGACATTGATACGAATAAAGAACCACTCCCTTCTTTATTAGGACATTTTTGTACACGAACAAACTACAACAAAACACAAATTTGACACCATCCCCTTAACACACAACCAGAATCACCAGTGTCTTTAATTCTCCAACACAGATTCCCTGTCTGATGTTTAACCTTGCAGTTCCTCTTGAAGTAAATTCAAGGTTACAAAAGGCAAATTTTAATTAGTTAGTAAGCATTATCACCCTCGATTTTAGGATTTTCGAGTGGAAATATTGAAGAACAAAGCTCTTCAAACACCAACATACTATAGAGTATAATGAAATACATCAATGAACAAAATAAATCATTTCATTAGCAGTGATCTTAAATAGAAGGACAGGAGAAAAAAAACCAAAAAGCTCAAGGTGAATGAGGAATGGCATCAGATAATAAGCGGAGTATAGAGTCCACACAAAAAATTCAGTGTGTAGGATAAGATACTATTCATCATTTGCCATTCCAAAATCAGCGAAAACCGAAATAAAACAAAGAAATACAGAACCCATGTCAATGGCTATCTTAGCAATGAAAGATCTAGGTCGATCCATTTGACGCCATAGCAAAGAAAATGATGCAATGGGCTGGTAAGCCGACCCAAACGATCTCCGCACCCGTTATATCTCCCCGGGCAACAGAAGAGAACCCGAGAAGAGGGTAACTGGCGCAATAACCCTAGAAAATCTACAGATCAGGGATCAAGAGAAGCTTTACAGATCATGGAGATCGAAATCCTCGTCCCAGAGAGAAAATTAACGAAAATAACTCAAACCAGAATAAACCAGGGTTCAAGATGGATTCAAAGAGGAGAGTACCCTCTCGGATGCTTTAGAGAAGCTAAAATTGCAGACATTCAACACGGCATCAGATTCAGACCGCCCGTCTGCTCGGATTCTCGTCATCGAGGGTTTATGATTAGGGATTTCATGTAAGAACAGAGGAGAAGATAGACGAGGAATGGAGGCGAGACGCGGAGTAGAGATGGAGATGAGAACGAGAAGAACTCCGATGGGGTTTATATAGGAAGTGTTCTCTAAACCCTAGGGTTTGTTAAAACATCGACGGCCCAATAGCGTGTCCGCCTATGAGACTGATACTTTATTGGGCCATGGGCTCAATGTTTCGATAGAGAAAGAGTTGTGAAAATGCCAACCAATTAATATGATAGGGGTGAAACTAGTGGGACACGTGGCATCCATCTGACTAAGCCACGTGTCAGAGCATCAGCCCAGAAGTTCATATCGGCATTACAGTGTGAAGTTCCGATGCGGACATCTAGTCAGGATCGGGTTGACTCGCTACAAGACATCACGCAGCCGTCCAGATAATAGCAAATCTGACGAAATAGTTATGGTCCATATCGATATCGGAAAGAAGCTCATCAATCATGTGCAGGCATAACAGAGTTCGCAATAGTCCATATCGCCTTCAGCCTTCTAGAAGAAAGGCGGTATGACCGACTGGCATTAGAAAGTTCTAGAGCAGGATATAGAGGCATTTCGGATGCTTTGGTGCTTAAATTTGACCGACAAACCGGCGGACACGTGACTAAATTGAGAACGTGACGCAACCCATGCCTATAAAAGGCAAGGATCACAGCTCATTTGGATATTCTGAGATCCAAGTAGCGAAGCTCTGCTAAATTGGAAACAAGATCTACATTTTCCTTTTCCCGTATTCCATTTGAAGAATGGTGGTAGAATCTCTTGTACTCTTGATCACTCATAGTGGAAGTCCTTTCTCCCGTGGTTTTTTCCCCATTTCCTAGGGTTTTCCACGTAAATTTGGCTCTTCTCTTTCTTACTTGGATTCTCTTTCGATCTCTCACTAGGATAGCTACTCTCAAAATACAAATTGATTCAATTTTGAAATTGGGCCCTAAATCCAATTTTAGTACTAACATAATACATTTTTTTTTCAAATTTAAAATAATTAAATTTAATTATTTAATAAATTAAAATATTGAGATATCATGCAATAATTTATAATATATTTTTTTACAAAAGAAAATTGGCAAAAAGCCATTTTTGGTCCCTAACCTATGGTGTATTGTTCATTTTGGTCCTTGTACTATAAAAATGTTCAATACGGTCCCTGAACTATGGGGTTTTGGCAATTACGGTCCATCTTTAGCGGCGTGGCGGTCATTTTTAAATCTGCATCATTTTTATTGTGACGTGGCAGCCGCATAAAAAATAATTTTTTGGAATATTAAAAAAGGCTTACTGGTGACTCATCATGCCACATCACCATGTTGACGTGGCATGCCACGTGGCATGCTGACGTGGCACATAAAATATAAAAAAAATCTGAAAAAATCTGAAAAATTTGAAAAAATAAGAAAAAAATCTGGAATTTTTTTCCTATATATTTTGTACATTAATCACATTAGCAACCTGAAAAATTGGTTTTAAAAATAAAAAAATCATAAAAATCAGAAAAAAATAAATACTTGATGTAAGCAACTTTGAAAAAAAAAAAATCTAGATTTTTTTTCACAAAATTAATTTTTTAAAAAATATTATTTTTTAAATAAAATGGATATTTTGATCACAAAATTAGTGATAAAAATATCCATTATTAATAAACAGGCAAAGTAAAAAAAAACCTTAATTTATATAAGTCAACATTATAATGTTTATTAATAATGTAACCATACTTTCAATTTCTTTTAATAAATAATACCACATTAGATGTTAAGTAGCAACTCATTAATTTAATCTATTAATTAATAATGTCACAAGACTTATATTTTTTTAATTTATTACTTAAATAGCAAATTAATTTTAAATTAAAATCACTAATTTTGTCATAAAAATATCTATTTTTATTTAAAAGTAATTAATTTTGTGAAAAAAATCCAGATTTTTTCTAGGTTGCTTACCCTGTTATTTTTTTTCTTCTTATTTTTATGATTTTTTTATTTTTAAAAACAATTTTCCATGTTCCTAATGTGATTAAGGTACAAAATATATAGGAAAAACATTCAGATTTTTTCCTTTTTTTTTGATTTTTTTGGATTTTTTTATTTATGTACGCGCCACGTATGTGTCGGTACGTGATGTGGCATGATGAGTCACCAGTAAGCCTGTTTTAATATTTCAAAAAAAAATTTATACCACATCATCGTGCCACGTCAGCAAAGACCCGCCACGTAGGCTGCCACGTCACAATAAAAAATTGATCGTATTTAAAGATGACTGCCACATCAGCAGTAGGGACCGTAATTGCCAAAAACCCCATAGTTCAGGGACCATATTGAACATTTTTATAATACAGAGACCAAAATGAACAATATACCATAGGTTAGGGACCAAAAATGACTTTTTGAAATATTAACTTAAAATTGCAATTTATTTATATCTAACATTACTGCAAAAATGACTCAAACATAAATATAAGAAGATATAGGTAGCAGGTCATGAATGACATCCACAAGTACAAAAGTGAGAAACTCTGGTTCTGGTTCTCCCACAAATCTTATCAGATCAAGCCTCAACATCTTGAGAACTATTTCAGTCTTCAGACAAACACAGGGATCAAGCCTCATAGTTGTTAACAAACAGTAGTTCAGAATCAGATCAAACTGTGTCATCAAATAAAACCAACCAATGCAAAAACTCACCCAATTTTATTCATGGTTAACACAAAGTTAGTTTCCAAGTAAACTAGGAAACATCATCCATCACCACCATACAAACTAATTAACATACATACATCCATACATATATCATGACTCATGTTACCTTGTTTGTTCTCTAAAGAGAGAGTCCTTCAAAGCCAGCTAAAACTAAAAGTCCTACATGTAGGTGTTCATCCATTTTGCACTTTAGCCCAGTCTGTCTGAACTTTGAAAAGTAATTTTATAGCAGTCATTCAGGCATTCTCATTCTTCACTAACTCTACCTGGTTTTTCTGTGCCGACGAACCCTTGTACCTTGTAACGAACAACACCTCCATGTCTTCCAGTGTCCTCCCTCTCGTCTCCGGGAGGAAGGTGAAGAAGAAGAGCCAGGCCACGGCGGCGACTCCGGCATAGAGGAAGAAGCTCCAGCCGATGGTTATCGCTTTATAGAGAGATATGAACGTCATTGTGATCACTCCACTGGTGACTCGGTTCACGGCAACGCAAAGGCTCGCTCCCTGAGCTCTCAATTTCAGAGGATAAATCTCCGAGCTGTAAACCCACGTGATCGGGCCGGGACCGATGGAGAAGAAGGCGACGTAGGCCAGGATGCTGACAATGCACACGCCGATCGCCCATGCAAGCTGGTGGTCACCGTGGTGGTTGTCGATGATGGTGAGGCCGAAGCCGAGACATGCAAGGGAAAGAACCATACCACCCGTGCCGACGAGAAGTAGAGGCCGGCGGCCCATTCGGTCGAGCAAGAAGGTGGCGACGAGGATGAAGAGGGTTTTGGTGAAGCCGACGGCGACCGTAGTGCCTAAGAGTGCGTTCTTGTTTTTGATTCCGGCTTTCTCGAAGACCCGGGGGCTGTAGAGCACGACGGAGTCGATGCCGGAGGCTTGCTGGAAGAAGTGGATGCCCACGGCGGCGATGACGATTCGCCGGACGGATTTGGTGGGGCTGATGAGTAGTTCCTTCCAGACTCCTTCGGCGCCGTGGCGGCGCTTGGGGACGGCGACTATTTCACCGGTGGAGCTCTCGGGGATTCCGGCGGCTTCTTTGATGTCTCGGAGACGGAGTTCGGCTTCTTCCGGCGTGTCGGAGGTTTTGGAGAGGACGCGCATGGCGTCTCCGAGGCGGCCTTGCATGACGAGCCACCGGGGGGATTCCGGCATTGCGAGGACGGAGGCGGCGAGGAAGACGGAAGGGATGGCGCCGATGCCGAGCATGAGTCGCCAGCCGAGGTGCTCCGAGAGGTGAGAGAAGGCGAAGTTGGAGACGTAGCCCAAGAGGATGCCGAAGTTGATGAAGACTTCCGGGAAGGAGGCGAGGAAGCCGCGGGAGGACGCCGGTGAGATCTCGGTGGTGTAGACGGGGGCGATCATGAGGGCGTATCCGACACCAACACCGGCGATGAAACGGCCGACCATGAGGAAAGCGTAGTTTGTTGCGAAGCCCATGAGGAGGGCGCCGGTGAAGAAGATGGAGGCGGCGAAGACGAGTGTGTAGCGACGGCCGATCCAGTCGGAGGTGTAGCCGGCGGCGATGGAGCCGACGAGGGAGTAGAGGTTGAGGATTCCCATCAAGATCTCGACTTGTGTGTCGTTGATCTTGAGGTCGTCTTTGATGAACAGCGAAGCTCCACTCATCACTCCTATGTCTTCATGATATATTTCAACAAAACATTAACACAAGTTCTCATGAGTTGATTAATTAGTTTGTTCTACTTCTCTGTAAGCTTAGAGAGAGAGAGAGAGAGAGAGAGAGAGTACCATAGCCTAAGAGAATGGAAGCCATGGAGGCGATCAAGGCACAAGAGAAGGCGAACTTAGTGTTGCGAGTTTTTTGAGGTGTAACGAAGTCATTGGTGGCATTGGAAGCCAGTTTGGGTTCTGGTTGTGCAGCTGATCCCATGTCTGTCTCTCTCTCTCTCTCTCTCTCTCTCAGAGTTGGTACTGGAGAGAGATGAAACAAGTTGAAGGTCTTAAGAGAGATGGAGGGAGGGAGAGGGCATGTGACAGTACTGGATTGTGTGTGGTGATGGAGATTATATAGAAGAGAGAAGCAAAATCACAGCCAGCTACTCAATAATAGTAGAGTAAACAAAAGAGTTATCCGAATTTATTTTTAAATCCAAAATTATAGTTTAATTAATTATTTTCATGGGGATCATCAGTCTTTTGTGTCAATCTTTGACTGTGGTGGTCATCAGTAGTTTTGCCAAAAACTTGTTGGTGGAGCGGCATAAGTTCCTTGTATAAGCTGTTTGACACCCGAAAGACCCACGTCGAATTCTTGTTGCACAAGGTAAAGACATGGGGCGTGGATTACATAGTGGGGTGCTTATATATGCATGTGAGTTTTTTCGTATGGGTTCGAATTTAGTCTTGTGCGATAAAATAAATGCATATTATGTGAAATTTTTGAACAATAAAATAAGCTGCTTTGTGTGAAATCTAAAGTGATTAGAGTTATTATGTATGTCCTATTTGACTAATCTTTCAAGTTGTGCTTATTACGTAAAAAAAAAATGTAATTTACTTTATAAATTATTATTATTATTATTATTATTGAAAATAAAGGGAAAATGGGATTATTAATGTTTTTATTGTTTTGTTTACATTTAAAATTTGAGAAAATTAGAGAGGGGTGTTTTAATTTTCTTTTCTTGAATTTTCTAATCTTCTTCACTTTGGATAAGTAATAAAGAAGTACTAAGTTTCTAATTTTTCACATTTATGTAGAATAAAAGAAATTTATCAGAAAGGGTAAAAATTATTTTTGGCAACAAAAGTGAAGGAGATAGAGAGATCTTTTTCACATTTTGAAAAGTTCTAAATTTTAGATATTCGGATTATTGATTTAAGTCGTTTTCAGAAAATTGACGATTTTTTTAAAAAATAAAATAAATAAACAATAGCAATCAATCTAAGACCGGTTAACAAAATGAGATGTTAAAAAAATCCAGAATATAATATAATATTTATTTATTTAATTATTTATATATAGTTAGGTGTCTTGTGAATCTCTGGGGTGGCGTCAGTCTGATTCCGAGTCACATGCGACCACTGCTGGTTGCTTCCTCAATTGAAATGCATTCTTGCACGTGTGTTACTATGGTTTTTTTTCTAAAAATATGTAATATATTTATATATTTACATATATATTTTTTTATAATTTATTTTAAAATTTCTATTAATATGTAAATTTCGGATTCTTGCATGAATATGAAACTTCTCTTTCTCATCTGAGTACTCATACACAACGTTGTCAGACCCGGCCCGGCCCAGCCGGTTCAACCGGAAAAACTAGGAATCGAGAGGTGAGCTGGGCCGGGTTGGTCCCCATAACCGGGGGTGTTGAGACCCGGCCGGTTGGACCGGGACCCGGTCGGTCCGGCCCGGCCAAGTGATGAAATTTTTTTTTTTTAATATGGAAGTGGAAAAAAAAAATAAAACCAAACTAATAAACAAAAACCTTGGGGGCACGAGGAGCCTCAAATTGAGGAGGCATTTTTGTGCGCATCATGCGCCCGCACATGAGTTTCGGGCATCCAAGGCAACACAAATCGAACATTTACACCCCCCTGCTTGCGCGTAAGAGAGTCTTTTCACCAACAAGGTCTATTAGTTGGTAGAATGAAACTATATTTAAAGAGAGTAAAAGTTTTATCCATAAGCAATGTGGGAGTAAATACTTCCAAGTCTTTGAATATTTAAAACCAATACTTTTGAAAACAAGTTCATAATAAGGCCCAAAATGAGATGAGCTTACAAAAAGTTGTATTTGTATACTTAGTAACTATGATTATATTTTAATTATATATTTTAATATTTTTGATTAATTTGTTTTGTTTAGCATGTGTTTGCTTTAAGCATGGACTAAATATAAATATCAAATTTAGTTAATCAATCATATTTTTTATTATTATAATTTTGTTTTGTATCATATTTCATTATTATTAATTATTATTAATTATTTTTTAATATTTTATTATTGACCCCGGTTGAACCCTTGACCCCTGATTCCTAGGTTTGGTCGGGTCAATGCCCGGATCGGGTCTGACAACCTTGCTCATCCATAACATATAATAATAATATAAATTGTAAAAAATAGATCTTCCAGAGGATAACAAAACTATATATGTAAGATAAGAAAATATTAGAAAATGTTGTATCATCACTATTTTTAATCAACACAAATCTTATTTATAATTTCTCAAAATTAAAATCTGAGAGATCAGAGGCTCTCAATTGTTCCTAATTTTCTGATTTTTTTTAGAATTACTAAAATCTGAACATATTTTCTCTCTCCTTGCTTTCTTTAATAGTTGCATCTTAGATTTAAGATGATTTCCCAAACAAAGGAAAAAAAACCTAAAAAAAATACAATATCATAAGAAATTTATTTCAATTTGCATTATCAACATGAAAAAATTTTAGTTCACAAGACAAGACCCGATATTTGAAATACCGACTATGGATGTCGAGATCTGCTTCTCCTGGGAATAAGAGCGAATCTT
Organism: Dioscorea zingiberensis; assembly: GCA_026586065.1. Lineage (NCBI taxonomy): Eukaryota > Viridiplantae > Streptophyta > Magnoliopsida > Dioscoreales > Dioscoreaceae > Dioscorea > Dioscorea zingiberensis. The sequence continues at coordinate 97,466 of JAGGNH010000054.1, read as the reverse complement.
GATCAATTAGTGAGAAAAGTCGGTCAAAATTGGAGTGCTTCATGTGATTTTAGAGGAGAGATCGGTTGTAATCAATGACTCTTATGGTTCTTTCCTTCCATCCAAACGTTTGTGCTCCAGGGGAGTCCCTGACGATAAGTCATGGACTCAGAAAAGGAGAGTAGAGAAAGAAAGATGCTCAAACTAGCAATCAAATTCAATGAAATCTAAATTACCTTCTTTGTGAGTCGATAACCTTCTTTTATAGCATGGAGACTGTTATCTGTTAGCTTTGAGCGTCTTTTCCAATTCATCCTCCACTTTTGGATGATCAGTCGTTTATTTTGACAATTGTGCTCTCATCTTGGCATTTATATTCATGTCACGTGTTTTCAAATATTTTCTCCTTTAACACTGAATTATATATATATATATATAGAGAGAGAGAGAGAGAGACGTGCTCTATCGCTAAGTACTTGGCCGAACATGTTTTCACCTCCAAATTTCCCATTTTGACCATTGGAAAATGTTTGAAGGATTTTCAACCGTACGGATGGAAAGATCATCGAAAAATAAGCTAGCCTGTCAATTTTTATAAAATTTGGTGACCGTTTGGTCCTCCCACTTAATGGTTGAAATTCTGAACCGTTAAAATTTTCTTAAAATAAGAACTGCAGATTAATGAGGCCTACTAAATTAAATTAAATGAAAATTGGCAAATTTTATTTTTAAGCTGATCTTCCCATTTGTACGATTGAAAATCCTTCAAACATGCTCCATGGGCCAAAATAGTAGGCTGGCTTGACTGTAGAACGACTCGATATATATATATATATATATATATATATATATAGTTAATTTGAACATAAGGGTATATGTTAAAAAAAATAAAATTTATGAGGATGTTTGTGTAAATAATAATTTAACGGGTCTTTATGCAGAAAAAGCACACACTCAGCCTGCGAACCCTGATTTGTCACTTAGCAAATGGTGGTCCACTGAATGAACGGCTATGAATGCTCAATAGTTTAAGGTCCAGCTGAATCGAACGGTCCTAATCCGTTGGAAACTTGTGGCCCAAAGACTAGTGTGAATAAGTGTGGTCTCTATAATTGGATTTATCCTGTTGTCTTTAATTGTCACACTCTTTGCTTTTATTTTCTCTCTTATAATTATATATAAAAAATTAATTACTAAATTAAAGAGATATCACTCACTATCAAGTTTATATTCTCATATTATCACATAATAAAAATAAAAAAATAAAAAAAAAATGAGAAAAAAATCCTTTATTTTATCGGTTTGAAAATTTCGGTCCGAAAAAACTTTATTTCTCTCTATATATACAAACTAAAAAAATCATTCAATTAACAAATGAGTCAAACTAATGCTTACGTTGCTTGATTAAATATCATGAAGATTATTAAATGTATCTATGTTTATAAAATTTTAATTAGAGATGTAATTAACTATGGCTTTTGTTCTAAACCTTGTATTTTTTTTACTCTTTGGTTTGGCTTGTTTAGAAAAGAGAATATGAAGAGGTGGCGTTTGGATGAATTGAATACTATAAATGAACTCGATGAAGTCCAAGGATACCTTATACTTGGATAATTAATGAAGCACAAGCTTTGACTTATTTGTTGCGACAAATTGGACTCTTGGTTTGAAAACCATTGTTTTAATTTTTATTTGATTTGTTTATGAAGTTTGTCTCTATCTTTCAATTAATTATAAGACATGTATTTGTTTTGACTCAATGTAGAAGTCTTAATTCCGTTTACGATTGAAATTATTGCACAAGTACTTAGAAGATATATATAAGACAACCTATTTGTAATATGTGTAAAGTTAAGTGGAAAAATACGAGTTTCGGTTAGTCTAGAACACCTTATTCAAACTATTATTCTTAGCTCAACCATTTGATATTTTATTTGGAAATCTACACGTAAGAGTTTTTATCTAAAAATTCTATCATTTTTCAAATTTCAATATAAAGTGTTTTCTTTAAAAAAAATATCAAACACTAAAAAGATTTCGCAATTGTTCTAATGATCAAAAAACTCTCTTTATGGCTTGAAAAGCAATACCAAACAAACTCTTAATTCAATTGAGACACTTATCGCTCTTAATATTGATCTATCACTACTTGAATATTTGCTCAAGGTATTAATACAACGAATCCTATTGAAAAAAATTGCACCAATCTAAAAATAAATTTATTTATCAATTGAAATAATCAAATAATTTTTAGATTTCATTTAGTTCTGAAATTTACAACACATGGTCCTACTTAAAAAAGCATGGTGTTGGCATTTGAGGACTAAGAAGTGCCAAGTTGCTACCAATAAGGTGGGAGGCTCAATCAAGAAAGTGCCATTGAACTTTACAAGATTCCTTGAAATTTCTCCAATAGCTTTTGGTCCATTTTCTACAAGAGGAGATAACTTGTGGGATTGCCTACTCAACATTAAAGGAAAATTAGGGTTACACGTGGGTTAGTCGGTTTGATAAAACTTTGTATATGTTTTTCCTAAGTTCACATTTTAGTTTTCTCACGCGATGATTTTTCTATCTTTTATAGCATATTGAACCGAGGAAAAACTGTTTTTCGGTAGGTATTTATTATTATTATCCAAGTGAATTTTGTTTGTTTATTTTAATTAGTTATTGGTAATTATAATGAAGAATTATTATGCTTTGGTTATTGTCAATAACCAATGTTTTTCATTTTATGAAAAATTATTTGTATTTATTAGTTTAAAAAAAATTAAAATAAATATAAAGCAATAATTTGGACCAACAAATTTATTGGTCATTAATATAAGATAAAAAGACATTTTTATTAGGAAAAATGAATTATAGGTCCTGAAAACAGTGCCCCCTCCCACTATTGGCTACACCCCCAACACACACTTACCCCAGAGACTAAATAGCAAGTTGGGCACTATAGCATGGACCTATAATTAATTATCCTTTTTTATTATGGTTTTACTTCAGTGTGGTAGCATCCTCCTTTCTAATCATTTTTTTTTTATAAATCTATTTTGTATTAATGTTGTTTATAATTAATAAAAAAGTTTTAAAAAATTTTAGATAATTAATTAAAAGTCCCTGGCACTGTTTGTTTTTTTTCCTTGGGGTCTTTGGAAAAGGTGTGTAGGGATTTAGTGTAATAGTATTTTGGGTGAAAAATAGTACCAAATAGTGCCAAAGACTAATAAATAATTTTCCCTTTAAATTTTGCCATTTTGACAAGGAGTTTAACATGTGAGACAAGCAACAGGGACAATGTTTTCAATCTTCTTGAAAAAAAAAGTCTATATTTATAAGAAAGCAATAATTATTTTTTTAGAAAAGAAGAAAAGGACATTTTTGTTGCCTTTACTTTTAACATATTTGATTTAGAAAAATTTGGAAATCTTAAAAGTTCTGAATTAAAGTGGAAAAGGGAGCTTAATCAAACATTTGGACTAAGATAATACAAAAAATATAAGTAAGAATTACAAAATAAAACCCTTGACAACCATCATTTGGCACGATTTAGTCACTTGATTCTTTAAAAATCACTATTTTATCCAATAACACGTCAATTTTTGTTATTTTTCAGTATATAATTTATATTGCATAATAAAAAAATCTTCCAACAGGTATATATTAAAATATAAGTTAAAAAAAATAGAAAAATCATATTTATTAATATAATAAAGGGTTTATGGTGGAACCGGGAGTTATACATATAATAATTGAAGTGAGGTCATAAGGCCACATCCGATTTTGTGTTACAATGAGGTGTCTTTATCCCGTGGAGATTTTTCGGTTCTCATTGAAATCCACTCCCGAGGATCATGGTGTCTGCTCTTCTAAAAATTCCATTAGAATTTAATTTAAATAAAAATTATAAAATTTCATTAAAATTTCAAAGGACAAGGTTTGCCATCTTTGAATCTTTATTCAAGGTTCACACACTATCAAGGTGTCATCCATGTCATAGCTATCTCATATTAAGTTCTAAAAATAATTTGATACATAGTTTTTCATCTTTGGCTTCATTTCATATTTCTAATATTGCAACAAAAATGAAAATGGAGTTAAGAAAAACTTAGAAAATTAGATATCCTTTATTTTTAATGATCTAATCGATAATCAAACTAAAACGAATAATTAAAAAAATCTTCGAAACATTTTTTTTGAAAAATTTATGCTTGGTTATGTGTGTGTATATATATATTAGTGCATTATTCTTATGTGGCCAAATGAGATTACTTATTTATATATGGTCATTACAATTTTGAAATGACTTGAAGAGTATTTTTCCAAATCCAACCGTATGGATGGAAAGAACATCGGAAAATAAGCTAACATGTTGATTTTCATACAATTTGGTGACCGTATGATCATTCATCTTAAAGTGTGAAAATTTAACCCGTTAAGATTTTTATAAAATTTCACCATTTAAGATGAACTATCATAAGATCACAAAATTGTATGAAAATCGACATACTAGCTTATTTTTTGATGCTCTTTCCATCCATATGGTTGGATTTGGAAAAAATACTCTCCAAGTGCCTCAAAATGAGACGAATCTTTATATGAATGTCAAGAATCCTGGCACTTTATACTAACATTTCCATATATATATATATATATATATATATATATATATATATATATATATATATATATATAAGAAAAATATATATTTCTCCCTTTTAATTTTTTCTATTTTTTTAAAAATGAATAAACTATATTTATTAGGATAGAACAAGTTTTTATTATACCATATTACATAGGTCCTGACCCAAGCCCGAGCCAGATATATTTTACAGATACAATATGAATTGAGTGGGTAGTGAAAGGCATGTTCACTGCTCTAGTTGACAGCAATCTTGGCCCTGCTTCTTTGAGCTTATTTTGGCGGCCCCTCATCCTCAAAGTCTATATTGGGGTCCAGTAGTCGTTATTGGTCCTCGTCTTGAATGAACTCTAGGCTCCTCTTGACGATGAATTCTATTGCCAACAACTTTGACTACTTTGTTGCATGATATGCATCAAACCAAGTGAGTAAAAGAAAATTAATACGACGGATTAGTTTCGAGTAAACACATTGTTTAGCTTGATAACATATCTTTTTCGTTCAAGTCATACTCTAGGTTATTGTCATTACCAACAGATTCCACCCTTTGCAGGCTTCTGTTACCAATAGTTTGACAAGTGTGGCGTTGCCCCATAGATCTTGTATCTATGCAAGAAGGTTACCGATCGCAAAGAGGTTGTAGAAATGGTCCCAGATTCACTAAGAACGGGTATTATAGGAGAAGGTGTGTCGTTTTTTTTCTTTTTCATCATCACAGAGGTAGTATTTTGTGCGATTGCCATTCCAGTTCCTCTTTGCTAGTTTTGTAGTATGAGGATCTTATCATCTCATGCTAGTTAGGCGAAGAGTTTGACTTTTAAGGGATATGGGGTCTCCTAAAAAAAATTTGTCAAAGGGGTCCATAGTCTTTTGTAGTCATTGTTTTTTTTCTTATGTTGTACTTTGGCCACTTTTAATGGTTGTTTTAATTACATTATAATTTATTTATTATATAAAAAATTGAAAAACATATTTGAAATATTATTACTTCATGTGGCACCAAATGAGAAAGGCAAAGGATAAAAATAATCATTCAATGACTCTCATCATCTATGTTGTTCTCAGTTTATTTGTATTTCTCCTATGACCCATGACCTAATATTATCTGTCACATTATTTTTCTATCTAACAAACTCAATGATAAATAAATAATGGTTTTGGCTTTCTTGTAAGCAATAAAGATAATTTTGTATCTTCTAAACAGAGACTTACAAGTTGTATGTATTCAATTATTCATCAAATAAACTAATTAAAGCCTTCACATGGTGGGGCTTCCAATCAAATGTATATACAAATAACAACCCATTCATGTCTTTGTTTCATATATATTGTTGTTATATTGTTGTTATCTTCTATGATATTAAACAATAATGTTTATAGATTAATTAATACTTCACTTGTACACTCTCCTTGGTCCTTTCAATCAATTGTTCTAATCAGTAGGTTTGGCTTGTGTTGTGTGGCAATTGAAGATGAGGATTCCTTCAAGTAAATAATTTCAAAATGATTACAAATTCTAAGAGATATTTTTAGGTTTGATTTGATACTTAAATGAGTTGAGCACAAGCTATGGTAGATTCATTTGAGTTCGTGTTAGTGAATCATGTCGAGCTCCATTTATCAAGCTAAGTAATTAACTCAAACTCGAACTTAAGTGCGTCCGAAATTCAAGTTTTGCATATGTCAAAGTTTAAATTAGTCGAATCTCTCCCAACTTATCATTTTTTTTTTTGAAGAAATGAATAAACCATATTTTATTGATTGCAGTGCAAAACATTACATGGTGCAAGACTACAAAGATGTAGATATCAAAATGGTCAGGGCTCTTGGGGTATCCTAACTAATCCCCGGGTCAGTTGTACCTTGCTTTCCTCCCCTGGCTGGTAGACGCATAGTCCGTTGAGATGTCCTCGAAGTCATCTCCTGGTGGCGAGTCCTGATCTTCCCGAGTGAAAGCCAAGCTCTTCTTCTTTGCGATTGTTTCTAGTGCCACCAACTTTGACTTGTTGAATGCGAATACTATATTAATCCCAGAAAATGTTAGGAATCCGGTGAGATTCCTTTAGATCATGAGAGACAAAGCATGAACAAAAAGAAAACAAACAAGAAAAACACAGAGTTTTACGTGGTTCACCCCTAAATGTGTTACCATTTCGGCCAAGTAGCTTATTTCATTAATTTTACGAAAAAAACTTTATAAGGATGAACAATATATAAAGAAATTGGCCACATAGAGTGTGCACGTGCCCCCCCTGGATTTTACAAAAAAAATTAAAAAATATATATATATGTGTGTGTGGGCCCCACTTTTTTTATAATATATAATATATTTATAAAAAAACAAATACACTCTCATAATCTCTCTCTCCCCCAATCCTCTCTCTATTGTCTTGATATTTATGGTTTTATCTATATTCTTTTTCATTTTTTTTTTTAAATTTTCCACTTATGCTCTATAATCATAACCATTTAATCATTCAGAATAGGGTTTTTTAGGGGTCAAATAGAATATAAAGTAAGTCATGATTCTTATATATGTTTAATTTTATTTTATTTAGTTAAAATTATTACTTTAAATAGATATTTGATTGAGCAAATTATTTAAAATTCTTTAGCACTATTCGGTACTATTTCCCCTTTAACCAAATCCCACAAAAAACCCTATTTACTTTACACCCCTACACACACCTACCCAAGGACTTTTTGACAATTTGGGCACTATTTAAAGGACCAAAGGTTCATTATCTATATTTGGATTTTGAGTTTATATTTTGATAATTATCAATAAAAATAATTATTTATGTCATGTAGATTTTAGAATTTTTTGTTAAATTTATTTATAATTATTTATATAAGTTTTGATTATAAATACATGCTTACTAAGTATTTGATAAAATACCTAGAATTAACTTACTAATCAAATATAAGTTATATAAAAATACCTATAAGTTGTATATCCCTTATTTTATCGATTACTGATATTATCATTAATTTTGTCTGGTTCTATGCCCACTATTGAAAGAATATTTTCTGTAATGTATTTTGTGAAAACCACGTTGCGTGTTGGGGATCAATGGTTGAATGACAATTTAGTTATTTTCATTAAGATTTTTTTTTATCATATTGATAATGAAGTTATTATGCGACGTTTTTATAACATGAAAACTCACCATGGAAACCTTTGACTTTTTTTTTATTAAGTTTAATATTTTGATAATATATTTTATGTTGTTAATTTTATTGAAAGTTTATATGGTGCCCCCCCTGAATTTATATCCTGGCTTCGCCACTGTATATAGGGAAATCAGAAACCCTAATATAGTGAAAATATCCAAAATACCCCTCAAAATATTTTGCGTGGCTGGGTGTCCAGTATGATTAGGCTCCACACAACTGAACAGAAAACATTAGGAAGTCAATCTCCCGGATGATTTTCATGAAAACATCAATGGTTTCTCTCCCTCCATATGTTCTAGATGATTGTTAGCAATGTTTTTAAAACCGGACCGGGAAGTGAACTAGTCTCACAACTGGGTCACGGGTTAGTCGATCCGACCAGATGACCCATTCCGATCGGACCGGATAATGTCATAAATAAATAAATAATATATATAATTCCATTATTATACATCTAATACACACAAATTCTCATTTTTGTGGGGTTATATAAGCAATTTTTCAGTATAAAAATCCACTAGAATTCTGAAGGAAAAAATTTACTCTATTACATCTAATACATGATAAGCTCTATTGAAGTAAAAAATAAAAAATAAAAATAAAATTAAACTATGATCCTTATAAAAAATCAGGGATATCACTATTAAATTATAATAAAAAATAAAAAATCCAAATGAAACCCTAACCTTGTGGCTCTATCTAAACAGCCAACAACCTGGACCGTTGATCATGGCGATGAAGGGTCATCCGGTCACCAACAAGAAACGCTGGCCTGATCCATCGCTGCCACCCTCTTTTCCTGTCGCTCGGGAGACCTCTCCACCACCTGCTCCTTCCTCCTCTCCCGCCCCTCCTCCTACTCCACCCCGCTCGACAACGACCTCCTCAACACCCTCATCCGCGCCCACATTCGCAACGGCGACCTCCGCGCCACCATCTCCCTCTTTCCGCAACATGCCCTCCCTCTGCCTCGCCCCCTCTGTCTTCTCCTTCAACTCTCTTCTCAGCAACCGCACCAACGCCGCCTCCAAGCTCTACAACACCCTCACCCGAGGCTTCTGCCTCAACTCCTGACAAAAACCGAGGAGTGCGCACGGTCTCGTCCAACCGATCGGTTCAAATAGCTTTTACGTGGGTTTTGGTAGTGCGACATCGTCAACAATCCACACAAACTCGGACTGAACTGCCGCCTGGTTCCTCGTTCTGCCGGTCCGACCAGCTAGTCCAGTCAGGGTTTAAAAACACTAATTATTAGGACTGCTAGACTCCAACCAAGCTTTTTCTCCTTCTCCACCTAGAAAGATTTGGGTCGTGTCATTGTCCCAAAGATCTTGTATCCTATTGGGTGTGTTGCGGATTCCGAATAACTATATATATAGTGTGCCCAACATTTCATTTTTGTTTAGATACAAGGAAACACAAACTCATTTTCCATCCTTTTTAAAATTAAATCTGTTTGGTCAAAGAATTATGTTTTGTAATAGAGATGATAAAACACCAATACATTCTCTCATTTAAAAAGAAAATGATACTTCAATCTATTTCCATACTTTTAGCCACCTCCTACCAAACAACAAACACACCCCAATCATAATTCTCAGTCCTCACCATTAAAATGCTTCCACACCATGAGAGCGACTAAATTAAGAGAGAAAAGAAAAAGAGAAAGCAAAGTATTCAAATCAAAACTATATAGAACTATTTGTCCTTAAGTACTACTAACCAAGAAGGCATAGTAGAATTTTTCTCATTATGCCGTCTTAATTAAATACTTTGGTTAAAATATTTCAAAGTATTTGATTTTATATAAATATGAACTCTCATATGATATAAGATTGAAAATCTATTAAGTACACCAATTCATGTTACATATAAGGAAATAACAGAGTTTGAATTATATTAGAATTGGTAATTTTGATGCGTAAATACACTTATCCTAATAATTATAGCAGCTCATCAATTGCTAGTCTTAATGCAAGAGGGTGAGAGAGAGAGAAGATTAGAAGCCCACCAATCTCAAATAAATCATAGTGTTATTATGTTGCAATTTCTATGTATTTGTGCGGCTACATAAAGCCATTTGGTTGTGAAAATGACTTTCACAATAAAGCTAAGATTGGGTTTTCTAAATATAAACTAATCTAAAGTTATCAAGAGAACTTTTTTTATTTTTTTGAATCTGGGCGACAAGCACCCCCACTTAAGGACGATTTCAAAGATAGGGCGTGCGCAAGGGGATCCGACTATCATGGGTTTCACTATGTGCACGTTCTTTACATCCCCAAGGCGTTGGAGTTAACGACCCCAGGATTTCACTCCCGTGCAGTTCTTTACCACCCATGGCTACCAATCCCTACATGGAATAGACTCACATACATGCGTGGGCCCCCCACTGGGGGACCCACGCCCTTGCGCACTCACCTTGTCGCAGCGGGGCTTCGAACCTGGGTTCTCAGCTCATGCGCAAGGGACCTTTGCCGCTTGACCTAGATGTCTTTGGCTATCAAGAGAACTTATGCAAACCACCATTTGTCATGTACTTCGCATGACAGACATAGTACTGTACTCGACGCGCAGTCAGGTGCAAAGATTGGTTTGAAAACAGGGATGATGATCGTACGATTGGTAAATTGGTCTTGTATCAACTACTTTCAAGTTGAAAACTTGGCGTGCAAAACTCTTTAATCTGTCAAGTGAGATGATCCACATTAAAGAGTAGCAACTGTTAATTGGATGGCTTCATCAGTATTTTGTTGGCCGTGGAGCTAATAAGAAAGTTTCATCAATGTCTTTGTTTACCACCCCTTCAAAAATAGAAAAATCATCTATTATTCTTTTATTTTTTTAATAATATTTAATAATATTTTATTTTATTTTTATTCTATTAGCCATCTTATTGACTAACTTTTTATTTATTATCCCCTCAAAAATGTAAATTCACTTCTCATCCCCTAATTTTTTTAAATTTTTATTTTACTTATTATATTTTGGATCAAAATTTTATGTTTTAATCTGAGTTATTAGATGCAAAATCTTATATTATAATATGCCAAAATCCTCATGAACATAGATGATCCAAAGATGCTTAGATGGCTATAGAAAATGATGGGAGATGATACGTTGATCCTTATACAAATATATTGCATAATTTTTTTTTTTTTTTTTTAAACTCTTTTTTAGTTTGAACTTTGAACCATCACATTGAACAATGACACATGTATGTCTAATTTGATTACAATAAAGTCTCAATGGTGGAGAACTTAAAATAAATAAATAAATAATATCTATCTTTATCAGCAATGAATAATAGTATAAGTGTAGAAGCATGAGACAAGTAGTACAAGATGAGTTGTCTTCTAGGTCAATGCATGCACATAACAATGTCTTAAAGTCAAGGAGAGAGAGGGGAATGATGAGAGATTAGGGCCTCAAGTCAAGGAGAAGCATGGCATGTGGACATTGTGGAGATGGTTCTCAAACAAAGTAATAATATCTCTGTCTACTGTTGATCATGACTTCCAAGATACTCTCTTGACCATCTTTTTGTTCTAAGTCAGAGAAGAAGGGCTAGTGACTGGTCCTAGTCCAAGATGGTGGTCTCTCTTGGCTTCATCTTTATGCCAGGGACAAGGAGAATTTAAAGTATTTGTTCTCTCCTAGAAGATTTTTATTTGTTGGTATAATACTATGTAATTTCATTATTTATATATAAGTATGGAATATAATTATTGTTTTAATATAAAAAGTTGTAAATCAGCGAAGCATGGCTAACTCGAGCTCAATTGTGAACTTGTCTCCACACAAATTTATGTTGAATATAACATAACCAAAAATAAGTTTATTATGGAGAAAAATATTCATGAATTTTAAATGAATATTTGACATGATCCAATCACCAAGGCATAAATTTGGATAATCAATTAAACAAAAGAAAATAAATCTCCGATAATGCCAAGATCCAAAGAGTCAGATCAGTGAGTTATAAAAGTAGGTCTGCAATACCCAAAAAATAGAGACATTTTTTTGTTTAACTGCTCTTCTCCTTCTTCTTGATCCTGGAGGATGATGGGAACTAGAAAGAAAAATAACAACCGTGGCCGACCTATTGGAAGCCCTTCTCAACTTTAGGTTTTATTGTGGGCCTATTCTAAAGTTGGTTTCATAATATTCAAAAAGACCTTTTGAAGTGTTTAGTCTCACATCGGTTAGAGAGAAAACTTTCATTTCTCTTATATGTGTTTTCATTCTAAAAACCTATTGAGCTTGTTGGTGAAAATGCTCTCTTATGTGCGTGCACATGTGAAGCAAATGTCGGATTCGGTTTGGCTTAAACGTCCAACTATTTTGAGGCTCCTAGCTCCCCCGCGCCGGTTGATTTTTGGAAAATCTCAATGATATTTTACAACTAGTTGATTGAAACCGTTTTGGAATTTCTCCTTTAATTGAGATTGATATTTTCATGATTTGGTTTCCACAATTAAAGAGATTTTAACTGATTGATTAATTAGATTTTATGCTGATTAATTGATAATTCCATTTCCTATTTTAATAGATTTTATGTTGATTGATTGATGATTCCATTTCCTAATTTAACAAGATTTCATATTGATTCATTGAAATGGTTTTGGATTTGTCATCTTGTTGAGATCTGACTCAAAATTAGCCAGAAGCCAAGTAAATAGGTTGAGCCACATCAACACTTAAGCCCTTGAGTTGATGCCCAGGCACCAAATCTCTCTTGTTTAGGGTTTATGGGTGATCATAAAAAAGGGGCCACTGATGTTATAAAGAGCAGGACAAGGAAATCCCTTGGCAGCTGAAAGCTCCAACAGAGAAAGAGAAACTTAATCCACAGTTGATGAACAAGGAAGATAGATCAATACGAAGTTAGAGTATTAAGTAATCTTGATGTGTTTTCTGTAGATTCAAGTTTGTCCTTGTACTTGGTTGATAATGAATTGTTCTTGAGTGCCATCCCATGGATGTAGATCTATATTGGATCGAACCACATTAAATCCTTGCGTTTGTGTTCCTACTTGATTGAATTGAGTTTCTAGTGCTACAGTTTTTCATTTCTGCTAACTTGGTGCTGCAGATAGATTGAAGCCGAAGTTTGTTTACAAGGTACGCGGCATTGCATTGAAGCTAAAATTTGTTTACAAGGTCAGTATATACATATTCAAGCTCAATTGTCTACACATCTAGTGAAGTCTACCGCCATTCTAAGAGAATATTTTGAAAGATCCCTATAAATATGTATGTTCTCTTTGAGAAAAATACAGATCAAAACCAATTGCTTTAACTTTTTCCTTCTTCTCATGTTTTCATATTTCCTCTTAAGCTTGTTTTTGGAGCAATCTTTGAGCACTCTTGGTTCTCCGGCTTGTGTGCATGGGGACAGAGTTCTCGAGACTATTGTATCTTGCGAGAACTACGCCATCAAGATCCTTGTTGCACCATGTTACTTACTCCGAGTAGGCAAAATAGTTCTTAAGGATAGTGCGCTCGTATGCTTTAGTATATCTTCTACATCATAGCAGTTCATCTTCAATCTCCAACAATATTGTTGTAATTCATGAGGATGAGCTGTTATCAGATTAAGGGTTGACTGACGCATGTTGACACACTGACCTTACAAACTATTTCGTCCCCTCTGAGTGTGGTACTCGGTGCAGCAAGAATCTCGATAGCGTAGTTCTCCCAGGATACAAAGTCACAAAGCTCTCTGTCCCGTGCACACGAACCAGAGAACCGTAAGTGCTCAAAGATTGCTCCAAAGAAAACAACGAAGAGAAAAGATGAAAACAGAAGAAGGTAAAACGATTGTTTTTCATTGTGGTTTTTAAAAAGATGCCGGCTTGATTTATAGACATGATAAAATCTACGAGCATGGCTAACTCGAGCTCGATTGTGAACTTGTCTCCACATAAATTTATGTTGAATATAACATAACCAACAATGAGTTTATTATAGGGAAAAATATTCATGAATTTTAAATGGACATGTGGCAACATCTAAATCGCTAAAACAGAAACTTTAATAATCAATCAAACGAAGGAAAGTGAATCTCCAATGATGCCAAGATCTGGAAAGTTAAGTCAATGAGCTATAAAAGGAAATCTCCAATACCCTAGTAAAAATTGGAGACATTTCTTTTGAAATTGCTCCCTCGCCCTCTTCTTGATCTAGGAGGACGACAAGAACAAAAAAGATAAACAAAGACCATGACCTCCCTCTCTCTCTCTCTCTCTCTCTCTCTCTCTCTCTCTTAAAAAAAACCAACAACATAAGCATTCCAACCATCTTCAACTAATCTTTCTTGTTGGTGAAGATTTAGATCCTAAAGAAGAGCGGATATTTGCACCAACAAAGTTAAAACAAATAAAGCATGACTTGAGATTTTTTTGTTTCTTATAAGTTGTTTTTTTAATTGCTATGTTTGTATTATTGACTCTATTTGAATAATTTTGTTTTTATCTAATCTTAGTATGTTTATAAATCGAATGTAAAATCTATAGAAATTAATTATATTTGCATCATTTAAAAATTACTCACGAGACTTATTTGTCGGTATGATTTTATGGGCAAAAACTTGTAATGGAGCCAGCTCCATCTATCTTTAGGTGGAGCCGGCTCCATTCTGGTATTTAGAAAATGTTTTAAGTATTTCTAACTGTACAGATGGGAAAATCATCAAAAAATAAGCTAGCATGTCCATTTTCATATAATTTGGTGACCGTTTGGTCCTCTCACTTAATGGTTGAAATTTTATAAAAATTTTAATGGTTCATAATTTCATAATTTCAACTGTTAAGTGGGATGAGAACCAAACGGTCACGAAATTATATGAAAATGGATATACTAGCTTATTTTTCGATTATCTTCTCATCCATACAGTTAGAAATATTTAAAATATTTTTTAAATATCAAAATGGAGCCGGCTCCATGCAAGTTTTTCTCGATTTTATGTGATTCTATGATTTATTATAGTATGTTAAATAATTAACGTTTTAATAGATATCTAGTAATTGAGGTATTATTTTATTAGTTTTGCATCCACTTGAATGTTTTATAACCATGTGTGGTTGATTAAAGCAGACAATGAAATAAGAGTGATGTTTATGAGATCCTTTTCAACTAATGTTCTAATAAATGTGGGACACATTAAACTCTAATAATTGATATGCTTTTAAAGTAATAAATCCCAAACCTCAATAATTATATAAATTTCGGTCTCTTTCTCTTGATTTAAGCCTTTAAGTGAGATTGAATCCATATAAAATATTGATATAAATTAAAAATAGAAAATGTGAATTAGATTAAAAATTATAACTTATAAGTAAACCAAGCCAAACTTAACATCTAAATGTCCAATATGGTACAGATAGAGGATTTTTTTTAACTAAAAAAATTAAAAAACGAAAAAAAACCCAAAAAAATAGATAATTCCCAAAACTAAATAAACTAGTTGGATGAATGAAAAAAATCTGAAATTTTTATTAAAATTCAAACTTAACTGATAAATAATAAAATAATCAAACTCCAAATTTTTTTATTTTATTGAAAAGTGAACTAATAAAAATATTATATTTATTTAAAAGATATGGTAAATAAATGTTATGTCATTAATTTTTAAAAACAAATTCTAATTTTCAAAAACAAATAAATGTTTATGTCATAAATTTATAAAAACAAATTTTTATTTCTAGAAAAATATTTCAAAAAACAAATTAAAATTTATGCTATAAATATGACAAACAATATTTTCAAAAATATGATAAATATTATGTTGGTTTGTGATTGTTAGGAAGGATACAAATGTCATTTTATCCAAAACATACAAATTCCCTAAAAAATAGTCGGTCTGGCGCACCAGGTGAGCCGTCTCATGCCAGCCCATGTGTGTTGGGGTTGGCATGGCACAAGGGGGGGCGGGCACAACCTCAAACTCACATATGGGTCGTGCCAAGGCACAGACCAACCGCTACAATGTCGGGCCACTGCTTACACCTTTACAAGAACCACATGTGGTGAGTATGCGTAATTACTTTTGTAGTCATTAGAATTTAAATAAATTTTACAGTCTAGTTATAATATGATAAAAATAAACAAAATAGCAACTCTATGTTATAATATAATTATATAAATTAATCATTTAATATAATATAAATACATTATATGAACTACATTGATGTTGCAAACAAGCAAGATGTCGAAAATATAGATTTTAAATTTAAAAAAATACTGTCCAATATTTTGGTAAAACATCTAAAGAAATGAGTTAAAATAAAGACTAGCAAATATCATGATGTATCAAAGAATATCAACAAAACCAAAAGTTTTAACTCAAAACAAAAAGGTTGGTTTTTCTTGTGTTGCTAAACATCTTTTCCCTATATTCAAAATAGAATCTAAGCTAGGTCTCTTAGACATATAAGGCCCAGCAATAGGCCCAAGCCCAATAATAAAGAATGCCGCAATTCTATAAGTACATCTTATTTTGATTTTTTTTTTCATCCATTTTTTATTTGAGGGTTTAAAATGATCAATTAGTGTGTGGATTGGCTTTTATCTCACAATATATATAAATTATATTGTAATGCATTGAATGACTTGTAAATTTATATCAGATTTATGAAATTAGTGGGTTTGATCAATTTTATTATAAATTAATACTGCAAGCATATGTTTATTATGTTAATTTCACATATAAATCAATAAAATGGAGTTGATCAAATGACTTTGTTTTGGATCACAAAATTATTGAATAAATAAAAAGACATGCACTTATAAAAGATTTAAAAGCTTCAAAATAACATTCTTAAGAATAGTAGATTACACTAATAAAACCATCAAGTTTACAATAAAAAAGTTATATAAATTATCTTGATGCCACTCCTTCAGATTGGGGCTAGATCAACAAGTGAGATTTGGTGAAGATGCTAGCTTTTCCTATTTCAGATGGGAAAGTCAATCAGTCGTCGGTAGTGGTTCTGAAAGGGAGTACACCTTTTGTTGATGAAAATCGGCTCTGTCTGTAAGAGAAGTTCGGGAGCTAATCTCAGACTCTTTGACGTCAAATCAATAAACAAGATCCTGTTGGGATGTGCAAACATTACTACCACATCGCCTAATTGGAGAAAGTGAGAGGGGCATATATAGAGGGATACATTCCATAGCAACAAGGCCTTTTGGGTTAAGTCCAAGAACAAAACCGTGCGGGCTCAGGCCCAAAGCGGACAATATTGTTGCTAGTGTGGAATGTATGGGTGCCCCTGGTCCTAACAATTGGTATCAGAGACAGGTTTCTTCAGACCTGGTGGTGTACTGTAGATCCTCAGTGCCGAACAAAGAGAGAAGAAGTAGAAATAGAGCCCCTAAGTATGGCGGTGATTGTTCGGAGGATTTTGTCAGGTAAGCTGCCAACCTGACAAGAGGCTCTTGAGGGTGCTGCCACCTCGATGGAGCTCGGTGAGCAGGTGTCTCACTATGACGGTTTGATGCGTTCCATCGTGGAAGGCCCTAGTCTTCACATAAGACGTGTGCTCATGACGCAGTGATGTCCAAGGACGCCGATGGAGTAAGGTGAGCAGAGAAAGTTCACAGTGTGCCGACCTAAGGGGAGGCTGATTATGTGGTCCTTTGTTTGAGGGGAGGATTGTTGGAATGTACAAACATTACTATCACATCGCCTAATTGGAGAAAGTGAGAGGGGCATATATAGAGGGATACATTCCATAGCAACAAGGCCTTTTGGGTTAAGTCCAAGAACAAAACCGTGCGGGCTCAGGCCCAAAGCGAACAATATTGTTACTAGTGTGAAATGTATGGGTGCCCCCGGTCCTAACAGATCCAAGATCTCTCTTGGAGATCGAAATAAAGAATATAATGGAAAAGTGGGAAGATGAGCAAAGAGCGAAACAGATCTCTAAGTGTTTGGTTGAGTGATATCCGCTTGAGATTAGGATTAAACTTTAAAAAGTTTTGAAATTTTTTTAAATAAATTTTAAATAAAAATATTAATAATAATATCCCTTTATGTCATTCATTCATTAGTTGGTGGCTCATATTCGATGAGATTTTTTCCCCCTAACAAATTATCTTTTAATGAAAGGTACATACCCATGTGGATGTATGTGCAAAGATAATTTAAGGGTTTTTTTACCATTGAAAATCAACAACAAAAAAGAAAGTTATTATTTTCTATAAAGTGTTATAAAAGATACATAGAATTTTGAGGATGGTGGATCCGTACCATGACTGTAAAAACTTTGAAAATGCAGAGAGATGGAGAAACAGAGACAGTGAAAAGTGATGGAGGGAAGAAAAGATGGATAAAATATATGAAAGAGAAAAGCTAACAAGTCACTTCAAGTCTAGAACTTAAATTAAATAAATATCTTCTTATATTCTTTATTAACATGCCCTGAAAATTTTTTAGGACAAATTATCTTAAAGTATCTACAACTGTACATATACATACAACCACTCTCAAAAAAAAAAAAAAAATACTAAACAAAATCCATCAAGGACCTCATGGCAAATAGTTCACTATTCAAGGGATAAACAGTGAATTATCTAAAATTTCTATTATAAACATATTCTAAAGAAATTATAATCACACATATTCCCCATAATATCATTACATATAAATTATAAATATGACGGGCTACTTCACAAGCAGTGCGGCACTCCGGTGTATGTCACGCGGGAGGTTCTCCATTGGTGAGGATACGACGGTGTCAAGGCTGACCTTTGGCATGTGGGGTCATTCTCTATGTTCTCGCCGGCTTCCTACCGTTTCAGGACGAAAACATTATGAAGATGTATATTAAAATGTTCCGAGCTGAGTACTAGATCCCGCCGTGCTTCTCGGAGAAGGCTCGCCAGCTTGTCTCCCGCCTCCTTGTCGCCAACCCAGAGAAACGAATTTCCATTCAAGCCATCAAGGAGATGACTTGGTTTAGGAAAGTCTTCATTCCTCTCGTACGTACGCTTTATCTACGGAGCACAAGAAGGTCGGCGAGGGAGAAGAAAGCGTGAGTTCCCTCTGATTTTACGTGTTTGAGCTCATTGCGTCGATGTCCGACTGGTGGAATTTGTTGGGGTTTTTTGAGAAGACGAAGAGGAAGGGCAAGATGGTGTTCACATTACAGCGGCTGAGATATTGGAGAGGCTGAAGAAGGTGGGAGAGGGTTAGGGTTTGGGGTGGTGAAGGGGAAGGGAGGGTGCGAGGTGAGGATGGAGGAGAGGGAGAAGGGGCAGAGAGGACGGCTGGTGGTGGTGGTGGAGGTCTTCGAGGCAGCGCCGGAGGTTGCAGTGGTGGAGTTTTGCAAGATCTCCGGCGACACACTCAAGTTCGCCAAGTTATGCGAGGACGACGTCCGGTTAAGGCTCAAGGACATCATGTGGACCTGGAAGGGTGATGATTATCACGCTAATCTCACTTCCGATGACTGCATCTTTGCTAGGGTTGGGGATGAGTGAGAGTGAGTGAGATGGGTTCGAATTCAAACCCTTTTTGTTATTTCAAATGATAAATGAATATTTTAATATATTTTTAGATATAAAAAATATCACGTCAGCTAGCGAAAATGGCAAAGGAAACGGTCATCAGACTCGGAACTGAGATTTCTCAATTAGAATAATAGAGGGAGATGGAAGGATCAAATTCGAATAGAGGGATCAAAATGACACAATAGCTATAATAGAGGGATCATTTAGGAAATTACACCTAAATTATATATATATTTCAAACAAACATAAAATTATATTTATATATATATATATATATATATATATATATATATATATAGAGCACTGATGCTATCCGGCCGGCCGCAATACTGTTTATTTGCGATCGCGCCGGATTTGGCCCCCTGGAGCATGTTTCAAGGATTTTTAACCGTATGGATGGGAAGATCATCGAAAAATAAGCTAGTCTGTCAATTTTCATACAATTTGGGAACTTGTAGGGTCTTCATCTTAACGGATCAAAATTTATAGGAATCTGAACAATCGAGAATTTCAACCGTTAAGTGGGAGGACCAAACAGTTACCAAATTGTATGAAAATTGACAGGGTAGCTTATTTTTAGCAGATCTTCCCATGCGTGTATATATATATATATATATATATATATATATATATATATATATATGTTGATGTAATAATTGGTCTCTATTGTAGATCAACACCGATCAATATCAACGGTTGATAATTTGTAATTGAGGGAATGAAGATGGTGGGAAGAAGAAAGATCCAAGGGCAGTGAAAGAATCACACTATGGTGGTCTAATCACGAGGGCAATCAACTAAATAGAGGTTGACTACATGACTCCAAATCCTCTTTAAGAGGAGTACAACATCTATTAATAATCTCAAGAAACAAAGATAACTCATGAAACCACAAGCCATGAAGATGTCATGAACCCAAGGAGATACCACGTAGAAGTCTTGAACTCATGGAGATGGCATGGAGAAGTCGTGAACCCATGGAGAAGAGCTTCATGGAGACCAAAATAAGGGTCATGAGCCTCATGGAAACCGAGAGCCATGAAGAAGAGCTTTATGAAAACCAAAATAAGGGTCATGAGTTTTATGGAGAGCAAGAGTCATGGAGAAGAGCTTCATGGAGAGTAAGAACAATAGAGAAGAGCTTCATGGAGACCAAAAATAAGGGCCATGAGTTTCATGGAGACTAAGAACCATGGAGAGGAGCTTCATGGAGACCAAAAATAAGGGTCATGAATTTCATGGGGACCGAGAGCCATGGAGAAGAGTTTCATGGAGACCAAAAATAAAGGTCATGAGTTTCATGGAGAGTGAGAGCCATGGAGAGGAGCTTCATGGCTTTTTCTCTCTTTTCTCCTCTCCATGTCGTGTCTCCTTTGGCTTCCTAATAGCTTATCGTCTAAGACTCCTCACAAACCAGGTGTCTGCATCTTAGGGGTTGAATATTTTACCCCATTATAATATCTATCCTTAAAAATATCATCTGTTTTTTTCAAAATATCATATTTTTCAATATAATATATATATATATATATATATATATATATATATATATATATATATATATGTTGAAAATGTAACTTGTTTTTTTATTGATTAAAGTGGATAAACCACATTTATTTATTAATTAATAACAGGTCGAAGGTTAATACATAAATGCATAAATGGATAAACCCCATTTGGTTTCCCTCGGTGCCCCGGCTAGACCTGTGGGTCTTTCCCTGACAGCTCATCTTCAAAGTCATCCCCGTTCAGTGGTGCTTGCGATGTTCCCCCATAATTGAAGGCCAAGGTTCTGCGGACAATAGATTCCATCTGTTCCAACTTCAGCTTCTTGGTGACGGTTGCTACATCAAACCAAGGTAGCATAAGGAAAGCAATTCCCCGGATAATTTCAGAGCAAACACATTGTTTGTTTTGGAAACATCAACGGTTTCTTTCCAGCAAGGTACTCTAAGTGATGGCCATGATTGTCAGGTTCCATCCCATGAGTGCTTCTTTGAGGAGATTTTTCCCCAAGCTATTGTGTCCCCATAGCTCCCACGTCGATTGAGGGCACATATTTAGGTTGAATAATGGACAGAAGTACTCGATAGGGTATTTGATGAGCATATGCTTTACTGATTCTTCATGTTCATTGCATAGGTAGCACAGAGTGTGGTTCCCCCTCCAGTTTCTTTTGTTTTCCATTGCCAGCCATGCTAAGAGCTTAACCTTCTTTGGACCTAGAAGCCTTCATAGGTTGTTTGGGAACTGACTTCGTACTACGCCATCAATAGCGAACGCATACGGGGATTTAATTGAGAATGACCTGTTGGCTCCAATGTTCCAAGTCTGGGTATTCTCTCTTTCCTCCTCAGTCGATGTTAGTGCTCGAGTAGGTCCCCTAACTCCCTGGTCCCTTTTCTAGTTAGCGGGCAAATGTGACTTGTTTTTAAAAATGAAATTTTAGCGCTAAGAATATGTATGTATATATCGGTGAAATCTAGGGCTATGTACATAATTATAAAATTGATTGGGTGTGTACGTACATTTATATTTTTGTTATTTACTTAATAGAATCCTTAACCTTAAGTAACCATCCCTTCAAATCAGGGTTGTCTCTTCATTCACGGACTCCTCTTTCATTTCATAACACTCCATCCATCAGCGTACACCACAAGTTACTTCATTTTAATGGTTTTTTCTTTTGTTGGTAAATGGCTTGTTTGTCTAACTTTCAGCACATGGTTTGGTTTTAGCAGTGTTCGAAAAATCGGCCTAAGCTGACGCCAGTGGCGCTTCAGTAAGCGCCGGAAGGTGGTAGCCGCCCGCTTTTCCAAAAAATCGGCCCTGGCTTTCTATCGAAAAATCGGATGCCTAGGGCGGTGCTGGCTGGTGAAGCTGACACGCCTAAAGTGAGCTAGTCGGTGAAGCGGCTTTAAGAAAAAAATTATATGTTTTTAATTTTTTTTTAAGATTTAGAATCGTGAGTCAATCACACATTCACACTCATCAAACCTAAATGTTCCAAAAATCAAAATAAAATAAAAAATATTAGTTAGCGCTGGAAGGTGGCTGGCCGCCCCGTTTTTCCAAAAAATCGGCCCTGGCTTTCTATCGAAAAATCGGTTTTCATTTTAGAGTTGTTTGGAAGCTCTTGTATTATTATTTGATTGTTGATGCATTAATTTGGTTGTTTGTAAATGTCTATTTGGGTATTATATATAATTAAAATTATATTATAAATATATATATTTTTTAAAAAGATAAAACCGCCTAGGCCCCCGGCTTCTAGGCCCTCGCTTAGCGCCTGGCGCTTAGAAGGTGGCCGACCGCCTCAATAGCTTAACGCTTTTTGAACATTGGGTTTTAGAACAACCAGCGTGTTTTATTTAAGAGGTTATATCTGTATACTAAATTTACTTTTCATATGTTTTTATTGATTAAGAATAGATAGAAAAAAAAGTTTGGATAGGATATATTAGCCAAAATCCGGTGGAGCTATATAGGTAGACTCTGATTCAGGCCAATTAATAAAATCTTCTATGGTTGAAGTGAATCTCGAAGATGTCTCGTCAAGGAAATTATCTGAAAAAAAAAGAAAGAGAACGACTCTGAGAGGGGGGAGGACCTGGATGTCAAAATCCCGCTTCAACAGTAAAATTAGTTGGGAGATCACCGAGGAATATTGGTGGAGAAGGGGTAGAGAGTTCTTAATTTGTCTCAAATGAGCTTATCTTTCTCTTTCTGAGGTCTTCTCCCATTGTGCTCTTGGAGTTTCTAGGGGTTTGGGCTACATTTCATCACTTTTTGGGGGTCTTGTCTACCATCATGAGAGAAAGTGTAGGCAACCTTTATGTCTCTGAGATGATCGTGACCCTACCATAACATGAGGCGGTATAACGACTCTCTTTGAGATTTGTGTCACGTCTTTACCGGCGATGCAAGGATTTCGATATGTGGATGCCAGGATTTGTGGTGTATCAGGATAGTTGATTTTCCTTTTTGGTCATTCAAATATAGAGAGACAGAAATGAATAAAATTCTTCCATTAAGGAAAGAAAGATGAAGATTTAGGGCTAAAACTGTTGTTAAGTATAACTATCTTTAGTTATTTATTTAACTTCCAAAATATTATAACCGCGTATGTCCACCATCAAAACCCAAAAAACCCAAAATTGATTTTTATGTAATTTCAAATTAATAAGATTATTATATTTAATTATTAAATATAATATATATTTATAATTTTAAATTCTTAAACCTTCTTTAAAATGTTTGAAAAAATTATGTATTTTTTTTTATCATTTTTATTATATTTTTATGACAAACAAGTCAAACACCACTATTTAAAACCAAATTTTAAAAACTTTTTAAAAAATTAAAAATGAGTAATGAATGAAATGATATGGTTGTGCATGCTTAGCCCGACCGGAAGCGTGCGGCCCGGACACCGGACGCACTTTTGAATCCTTGCCCAATTTTTATCCAACTTATTGGTCCCATCACCACCATCACCAATTGTTACAATTCATCAATAAGTTTAAGAGGAAAGTATCAAAAAAACCCTTGATATTTTCCAAATCCTCAAAAAACCCCTCAAATTTTCCAACTCCTCAAAAAGTCCCTCCTTTTTGACCGAACCCCACGTCGCCCCCATCGCCTCCTCGCAGGCCAGACAGCTTTGAAAAATTTGTGAAATTACGGAGTCGCCTCTCTTGCAACCCAAAACCGACTCTTTGCATCCCAAAACCGCTTGCCGCTTGCTCTTCATCACAAAGGTTCATTTCTCTTCTCCCACCTTTGCGTACAAGTACTGGTCCATCTCTCCACCGGCCACCGTCGAAGAGCATCTTTGCAAAGCTTCCAGCGACTATCTCCAAGGCGAGTGACAATCTCCCACATTTATGCTCAACGGTTTTGGGTATTTAGGGTTTAGGGTTCCGGTTTAGGGCACAACCTGTGCGTGATTCTGAATCCGTGTTTAGGGTTTAGTGTTTAGGGTACCTGACTGGTTGTGAGAGCTAAAGGGTGTATTTTTTGGAGTTTAGTGTGTATCTCTCATGGTTGCGTTTATTTCATGAGCTAAAAGCGTGTATTTTTTGGAGTTCAGTGTGTCTCTCGTGGGTTGCGTTTATTTCTTGAGCTAAAAGCGTTTAGTTTTATGGGGTTTTCGCTTTACTTTCAAGGCGTAGCGTTTATCGGTCTATTTGTCACAACAGACAAAAAGCGTTTATTAGTCTGTTTGTAACAGAGGGCGCTTATTATTTGGCCAAAGCGTTTAGTTTTCGGGGGTTTTCGTTTATTTCGTGAGACAAAGCGTTTATTAGTAAGCGGGGCCAAAGCGTTTAGTTTTCGGGGTTTCGCTTATTTTGTTTCCAAAGCATTTATTGTTGTTCATAGCGTGTTGCGATTACATATTGTGCGCTTCTAAAGGATGGGAAAAATGTCAAAAGGGTGCGTCAAAAGAGTCTTCAAAAAGGTCAAAGAGGTCAAAAAGGTCAAAAGGGAAGTGTGCCCGCTCATCAACGCCAGGTGCTACATGGTTCCGATCGTGGTGCTGTTCAGAGAGCTGAAGGCGTCGATGACAGCCCGGCATTGGGAGTTGTTTGAGAGAACTCCCTTTGCCCATTTCATGGAGTCGAGCCTATCATCCGTGAGAGGGGGTCCTGGATTCCATCCTCTCGATGTACGACGAGAAGACCGGAAACTTCAACATTGGTTCATCTCAGCTGGAGTTCCGGGCAGAGGATGTCGCTATGATCCTCGGTCTCCGATGCCACGGTGCTGCGGTAACCTTCAAGACGAAGGCCGCAAAGAGTGATCTCGAGCGCAGGTTCCTGAGCACCGCGGCTGACCGAAACCGCCACTCCATCCAGAAGACCCTACGCGATCTCGTTACGAAGGGCAAGGGCGAGGAGGAGAATTTCGTCAAGATGTTGGTAGTCTACATCCTCGGAGCTTGCTCATCAAGACTCTCCCGCGGTAACCTCAATTGGGTTGCCTCGTACGCCAACGACCTGGAATCGCTTGGAGACTACGCATGGGCGCAGGCCACCCACAGGTGGCTGATGGAGGAGGTCCCCGATGCAGCAGGTCGTGTGAGGGCCCGTGCCGCAGGGAATCGGAAAACGTCAGGCTACCTGCGAGGGTGCGTCCTCGCACTTAACTGTGGTTCTCACGAGTTGATGTGGACCGCAAGAGGATACACTTCAAGAAGACGCCCGGCGCATTTTGTGCTCTGGCGAGAACAAATTTTCAAGAAGCGTAAATCGAAGATCCGAAGTTCTTTGAAAAGTGGAGGGAAAGAAGGTGGGCAATGTTAGTTGTTTTCGAGAAGTGTTTATGAGTTTTGTAATGCGCTTATCTTTTTACTTATAATCGCTTATTATTTTCGTAAAGCGTTTATTTTAATGCTAAAGCACTTATTTTTCCGTTGAAGTGTTTTATTATTAAACTTAAGCACTTATTTTTCCGTTGAAGTCTTTATTATTCCGTGTAAATCGCTTATTATGTTGGTAAAGCGTTTATTATTTATCTTAAGCGCTTATCCGTTCACTGAATGAAGTCTTTCTTTACTGTTCTTCTGCATGTATTTCAGTTGTCCCCGCTCACCCCCTCTAATTCGGCGGAGTCTGAGTTTATCGGGTCCGAAGAAGTCCACCCACAAAGAACAAATACCGCTGACGTTCCTTCGAAAGAAACCTCCCCTCGAAGAGAGGGAGGAAGGCTGAAAGAGGTGGAGGTCCCAATCAAGAATGTTCGTGCGCAGCTTCCGCGGCAGAGGACAAGCCGGAGTTCCTCATGGAGGAGATGAGAGCGCCGATCGGTGGTCAAACAGAGTCGCTGGTGAATGCCCGGCCAGACATAACGAACCCGCCGTAAGCTCCCGCAAGCAATGATAAGCTTGCCACGCCCGCATCGAGAGAACCACCGGAAGCACTGCAGACCGCAATGTGATGCACCACCGATTTCACCACCAGAAAAAGATGCACCTGCAACAGAAGCACAAGCACCACCGGTTTCAGCAGCAACACCCGCACCGGCGGACTCTTGGGATACGTTGCTCGCAGAAGGGAAAGTGGCAAAAAAACCACGAATCGCACGACGAGCAGCGCCCGCGAAGGGGGAACCAGAAAAAGCAACACGACCCGCACGGGCGTGTGTCAAAATAGCCACGCCCGCAAGAACACGTGGCGCACGGGCAACCCGCAAAACAAATGCAGCCGGCGTGACGCGTCCCCGTTCTCCGCCGGTGAGGCAGCGAAAAGGGAAAGTCACTGAGGCGAACGTTGGCCCCAGCGGGAAGGAGACGAAGGAGGCGGTTCATCCGGAGGACCAGGTGACGTCTGATATCTCGAGCGTTCTTGAGTCCCTTAAAGAAAAAATTCCGGAGGTCACCAACGATGAAGGTGTCTTGTCCGATAAAGCCAAAGACGCCATTATCCCGTTTGCCCCTAGTGCTCCCGAGCCTGTGGATAATACAAACTTCTATTTACCCGCGAATAAGAGGCCTCTTGGTTTCAAACATCTGAACCAGATGGAGCGTACGGCAATTTCACTGTTTTTGAATCACAGGATGGACAAGTAAGACACATGCTAAGAGAATATGATTTTTTTAAGTTTTAGGCTTTGTTGCCCATATTTTTATTGAGTGTATTATTTACCTTAAGCGTTTATTATCATAGTTTTCTGCTTATTATTTACCTTAAGCTGCTTTTATTGGAGGTTTCCGCTTATTATTTTCATTAAGTGTTTATTATCATTTGCTGGCTTATTAGTTTCCTTAAGCGTGCAAATGTTTCGATTTTCGCTCATTATTTTGATTCAAGGTCGTATTTGTTCGACTTTTAACTTATTAAACAAATTTTATAAGTTAAATAAGCGTATTCTCCTTAACAAAGACTCTGGCCCTGCGGAAGAACGACTTGACGCTCGCCACACGCAAGCAAATCGCATGCGCATGATCAATGGAGAGTTGGTTCCCGATGACGTGATCGACGCCTTCAGAAGTTATGTTTCAAAATGAGCTTAAGAAGTCGGACAACCCATACAAACGGAGGGCTTTATCGTGCCCATAGCGTATCTGTTGTCACAATTTTCGAAATCATCGCATCAAATGGCCGAAGTCGTTGATTTAAGAGAGGAATAGAAAACTTCCATGACTGGGCGTTGTCCTAATGCCGATAATCGCCATGAGCACTTCCACCTTCCGCGCCGGAACGGGAAAGACGAGAGTATCTCCATTACTCGCCATTAACGAGCATAAGTTACTTACATGGACGCGATGGCCATGGTAAGACTTTCCTTATTATTATTTGTATTATTATCCACCAAGAATGCTATTGATCTAACAATAAAACCCCATGTTTGCGGCGTAAATTGTGCGACCCGCATTACCTTACCTCCGGCAGAGTTACCGGCGGTGAGAAATGGCCCCCGACACACAAGAGGAACTCCGCCTGTGCAAGAATCGGTAGCCGCTGGATTGTGGAATTTTTACCATCCATTTCATGGATCAGATTCTCCGCGGGCAAGAGCTTGAACTCGACTTGGAAGATGTACCGAGGGTGAGGCTAAAGTGGGTGGCGAAGTTAATATTAGATGGGATTGCACAGAAGTAATATTTTATGTATGGCGAAACATGTTTTGTTAATTTTACATCTGTTCGATAACAAGCGCCAGAAGCGTGTATTATATTGTTCTTTTCACTTATTATACGCCAGAAGCGTTTATTCTACTGCCGAAGCGCTTATTATACGGCCGAAGCGCTTATTATACGGCCGAAGCGTTTATTATATGGCAGAGGCATTTATTATACGGAGGAAGCGTTTATTTTCTTTTAGTTATCGCTTACTAAGGGAGTTTGAGCGTTTATTATTTAAGCGATTAAGTGTATTGTCTTTATGAGTGTCGCGTGAGCCAGCTACATCGTCTCCGTATAATATCTTGGAAGACACGCTTCATATTTATATTAGCGGAAACCCTATTTAATATATTTTTCCGCCTGCTCACTATAAATGCACAACAAAAAATAACTTCGCGAATGTCTTGGGACCCGAACTTTCAGTTTAAATTGATCACCTTTCTGATAGCGTTGCATGTAATTCTATTATGCCCGGCCTCATGACACCGACTACAATGAAGTGGTCTAATGTCGAATGCTTGCGACTCGATCCTTCTCCGTCTGGGTCAACCAGCCCTTTTCTTGGTCAAAGGTGGCCTCATACGAAGTTCCCGTGAGGCACCGGTGGGCCTATCTATATCCGGGATTGGAAATATAGGCTCCTGGTATGCTGCGCTGTATGCCGATACAGTGAAGAAGTCATCAACATAAGAATGCACACTTGTGTCTTTTTGCATAATCGCTGCGCATGCGTGTTTGCATGGTAGTCCATCAACTTCCCAACGGCGGCATTAGCACGTCCTATTGCTTAAGATCACACAATTACTATGATTGGCCATCACTCCAAATTGAACCCCATCTGAATGACCCACTTTCAAGTACCTGCTTTGCTCCACGGTTTCTTCTTCAATCCGCTTATGTATCTCAGGACAAAGATGACCTTCCCATAGCTTGCATTGCTCTCGTCGATGATACATCATACTCATCATCTTATACCTACAACATAATAAACGACAACTCAAAAACGATAAACGCTTCGGTAGCTATAATAAGTGAAAACGCCGAAAACTAAACATTAGGTCATTTCGATAAGCGAAACAACAAACCATAAGCGCGTAAGACGTTTAATAAGCGGAAAGACTCATAAATAAAGGCTTAGTCCGTTATAAAAAGCGAAAACTAGGAAAAATAAACGCTTCGTGCAAAACCTTATGGAGTCCACCATGTTTGTCACGGGTAGGTGGCCAGGCGTCCGTATCCATGCGTTGAATGACTCCATACGTTGGAGTACATCCCACCCCATCGAGGCCCTCTGAACAAATAATTACACCAATGCTCCATGTCAGACTTGTGAAATAACCAGTTGTGTGTCTGCGATGATGCGGCCAGGACCTCATCGACAGCATCATTGTACTCCTTCCACGTGTAGGCATATGCAACCTTAAGCAACAGGCTCCAACACTCATCCTTCATCGCCCTACCCATCGAAGCATTTGCCTTCAAGAAGTTCGCATGAAGATGTCGTAAGCAATACGCATGGGGGAGGAAGGAAAAACCCTAGCGATGGCATTGATAAGCCCCTTCGATCGGTCCGATATGAACGTAAGGATCTTCTACCAAATGCGGTTACGCCCGTTTGTCGCATAACGCGTGGCCACCCAATATTGACACAAACCATGTCCAATTATCATCGGTCTCATTGTCAACAATGGCGTAACGCTAGGTGGAAGAATCCTTCATTACCGTCTTTACCGCCATTCGCCAAACAACGCGTGCCACCGTATTTCCCCATTAAGTGAGTCCCATCAAGGAATAACAAGGGTCTACACCCCTCACGAAACTATCAAGTGAGGCCCGAAAACAAAAGAAACCTCGCTTGAATCTTTCACCTTCCTTTTCCAAAATCACAATGCTACAGGTTGGTCTGCCACCTTCTCCATACCACATCCAGCAGATCGTAGCTTGCGGCCGCTTAGTGGAGCATCTCCTCGCGACCTCTTTACCCATCCAGCTCCTCGCCAGTACGGGTGAACTCCATGGTCACGTAATATGTCCCGTTGCATGTCAACGGCCCTATAGAGTGGTCGATCTTTGAGTTTCTGTATCACATGTTTGCTGACCCACTTCTTAGAAGCCTTTGGATGGGATGTAGTGCCCATCCCTCCACATGTATGCGAGGTTGTTATTGTTTTGATACGGAATTCTTTAATATTACCAACCATCGATGCATGGACACGCCACTGACAATCATCCACTGCACATGCAACGGTCACTCTTTGCTGATCATTCTTAAAGAACCGATAGTCGAAATTACGCCTGATGGCAAAGTCCCGTAAAGAATCCCTGAAGTGTTCAGCATTGTGAAATCTCTGACCGACGGTGCCGATCACAACGGAGTCTGATTCCAAGTGCTCTGGCATGCATGCGCAAGTCCACTTCTTCACTTTGTGATGACAAAGATTGGGACGGAAACCACATGTAGAAGACCAAAGTCATGAAATACACGCGCTTAGTCGCTTAACAAATGGAATACATGCTTTCTGAGAAAAGGATAAGCGATGCGATCGTATAGTAAGCGGAAACTCCATAAAATAAACGATCGGCCGTTAAATGAGTGAAAACCGCAAATAATAAACGCTTAGGTCACATAATATGCTTAAAACTCAAAATAATAAGCGGTTCGTCGCTTAGTCAACCAAACTCCTAAATACTAAACGCTTGATTGGTACAATGTTTAAAACCATTAATAATAAAGGCTTACACATAATAATAAGCGAAAATACAAAACATAAACGAAACAAATCAAAAGAAATTCTTCATTACGGGGCAACAGATGATTTGCCAGGTTCCCTATTGTCACATCCTTGTCCTCAACGATCATGTCCACCACCATCTTCTTGAATATTCGATGCACCCCACATCCGCAAAGAAATCCCCATCCGAGTCAACTAAACATATAGCCTTGTGGCTCGCACTGCAGGACGACATACTTCACTCTCACTCGTGAAGTGTCGAGGCTCCAACGATTGAGGATTTCCTCCAACACAGACTGCCACGAGGACAACATGGTGAAATCAAGAACATGGCCTTCTTCTTTGTACCTTGCAAGAAAAATGGTTTCCATTAGCGAAGGTAGGTGAAGATCTTCAACCGCAGACGCTAGAAGGGAAGGAACGAGGAGATAGTATACTAAACAAGGAAGCGAATGTGGGTGAAGATCTTCACCGCAAGGTATAAGCGAAGTTCGACGTGACCTAAGGCGGGAGATCTCCGCCAAAAATCACCCAATAGGGACAGGGGCATTACGGGCATTTTTCATAAAATAGGAGTATGGATGGAGAGGGAGGGACTTCTTGGGAAGATTTGCAAAAGCGAGGGACTTTCCTGGG
This sequence comes from Dioscorea zingiberensis, assembly GCA_026586065.1. Classification (NCBI taxonomy): domain Eukaryota; kingdom Viridiplantae; phylum Streptophyta; class Magnoliopsida; order Dioscoreales; family Dioscoreaceae; genus Dioscorea; species Dioscorea zingiberensis. The sequence continues at coordinate 66,163 of JAGGNH010000054.1, read as the reverse complement.
AAGCTGGAAAGTCGAGGGAATTTGTCAGGGAATTCGTAAATATGCTCTGGACTGCAGGTAATTTTCCCCAAAGTTTAAATTAATTATTTAATAGATAAGTTACTAATAAAACCAAATTTATATTAAAAAAACAAATGTTGCATACTAAACCTATTTTGAAGTTAATGACTATAAATAAATAAATAAATAAATAAATAAAATGTGCTAGTATTAGAGAACAATATTTATGCAAGATAAATACGAAATAAAAATTATTTATTCAAAATTATTTATGAATAATTTACCATTTTTTTATAAATGTGGAAAATTTAACGCCCATATATAAGTTTTGCTACTATTATTTAATATTTTGGTGAATGAATGAATATGATTTATCTATTTTTTTATAAAAAAAACCTCAACCTCACAACTAAATGAACTAATCATTTTTTTTTTTTTTTTGTGATAGTTGGTAACATTCAAACTTGGATATTTAACTATATTTTTTATTGATTTTTTTTTAACATTATCCATTTTTATTGAATTTTTTTTTAACTTTATCCAAAATACTACATTTCACTACTAAAATTAGATTTAAGAGATACAACACAGCATGCAACCCACATCCCTCCTTTCCATCTCCACCCAAACATAATTCATATTGGCATATTGCAATTCTGAAAAACTACACCTGCATTTTTAACTTGTAGTCATTTTTAAGTTGAGAAGACATTATATTATTAAATTTAAAATCAATTCTATCCAACTTTCTTTTCTAATTGCATTGCTAAATTAAAAACTCATCTTTGACAAGTTAACCAACTGAATAATAATAATAATAATAATAATAATAATAATAATAATAATAATAATAATAATTCAAGAAGAGCATAATGTCACGGGCCGGCAGCAACGCGCACGCACGTGGCGAGGGACACACGCTACTACACCATCACCGTTCCCATTTCAGCATCCAGACTCCGCCAAAGCACAGACCCAAGCCCGCAGAGACGCAGTCAAGCCCGCTGAAGTTGCACAGTGAAGCCCGTGATAGCGCCTGAACAGTGATTCCGGCGAACCTGCGTGCTCAGGCAAGCCAAACAAAGCTAATAGGGATCCCAAACATGGAGCAAGAACAAGAAGGGTGGAGAGAGAGCATGTAAACAAATCAACTCCATTCTATTATTCCACTCTCCCTCCTCTTCTCTGTTACATTCCCACGCCCTTCTTATCCATCAGAACCCACACAGACCCTTGAACAACCATCATACACTACAATATAAAGAAACACACACACATGGACACATATCCAACCATACAAGTGGTCAATCCAACCCAAATATTGCCACCCAATGACAAGGTGACACCCACATCTCCCTGAATTCACTGTTGCATGCCCACACTTGACCAAAATTCCAGCTTGTTGGTTAAACAAACTGCCAATTCCTGACAATTCTCCCCCACCAACCATTGCAATGCCCTCATCAAGAATACACTGCATACTCGCACACCGCAAAGACATAACACACCATACATTGCAACATGCACCTTGATTTGCATCTGTGCACCATGACTTCAACACTTGCACACCATGCAATTTAGACATTGGTAATGCATCCCAATTCTTGCATTTGTGCACCACAGTCTTGTATCTGTACACCATGCCCTGCATTTGCACACAATGCCCTTGCATTTGCACACAATGTCATGGTTGCATCCAAGCCTTGCGTTGAAGGCGTTGAAGTAGTGTCTTGCACACCCATATACAATGCCACCTGCCAACATCATGCGACCCAATACTCCAGCACTTGTCTCCACCATCGCGTACGCATGCAATGATCAGCCACACATCCTTCACACTTCGTGAACAATTCAGCACACGTTACTTGTCTAGCATCATGCCTTCCCCGCTAACTAGGAAATCTCAGTACCTCGAGATGTTTGCATGAACAATTCATGAACACTCTTCACTTCGAATTCCACCACGTTAACTCCGCGCTTCCGCCAGGCTTTCTCGAGTGCTTCTCTTGCCACTTGTGTTACCAAACGTGCAACTTCTTGCTCCTTTGTCGGTCGACGCTCATGCCCGGCCTACGCGCAACGACCGTCTCCTGCCGAGATTCAGTGGACTCCCCCACCTATTCCTTCAATTGGTTCAGTCCCCTCTCTGTCCCCAGTCCTTCAGTCGGGTCTACCAGCTTTTCACTTCTATTGGTAGCCTTTCCTTCACCGGTTTCAAGCCAGCATTTCACGTCTAACTGGCCAGGATCAGAGGGTTCCTTCACCTGTTCCTTGCAACCTTGCAAACATATGCACCTTCTGCACATACATTTCAGCACGCACAACAGTTGTGCGCCTTGGCATGGCCTCTCACGCCACACCATTGCTACACTCTTCAGCTGTGCTTGTGCATCATGTAGAGCAGTAAGCTTTGCACATCGATTTCTACTTCTTGCTCGCAGTACACCATCTTGTTCCCAAGATCACCACCACTCCATGGTTGTGATGTTCGGCTCTGATACCACTTTGTCACGGGCCGGCAGCAACGCGCACGCACGTGGCGAGGGACACACGCTACTACACCATCACCGTTCCCATTTCAAAGATCCGGACTCGCCAAAGCATGCACTCCAAGCCCGCGAGACGCGGTCAAGCCTCAAGCGGTTGCACAAATGAAGCCCGTGATAGCCTCAATAAAGGATTCCTAACTCGCGGCTCAAGCAAGCCAAACAAAACTAACATGGATCCCAAGCATGGAGCAAGAGCAAGAAGGGTGGAGAGAGGATGTAAACAAATGAACTCCTTTCTATTATTCCACTCTCTCTCTCCCCCTCTCTATTACATTCTCCACGCCCTTCTAATTCATCAGAACCCACACACAGACCCTTGAACAACCATCATACACTACAATATAAAGAAAACACACACACATGGACACATATCCAGCCATACAAGTGGTCAATCCAGCCCAAATATTGCCACCCAATGACAAGGTGACACCCACATCTCACTGAATTCACTGTAGCATGCCCACACTTGACCAAAATTCCAGCTTGTTGGTTAAACAAACTGCCAATTCCTGACAATAAGCTGTTGTCCACTAAAGCAGCAAATCAAGACTCGTTCCATCCAAAAATCCCAAATAAAATATTTAAAATGAAGAAAATAAGTGTATAAAGGTGCATATCTACATTCAAAACTATACACACATAAATTTCCAATATTAACCTCTACCAACATCCATGATAAAAATAAAAAAAATAAAAAAAAAATCACCTGTTTTGTGATATATAATTTTGTAGGTGTATATATGCAAATTTCCCTCAAAATATGCATGTACTTCATACACAAGTACATCAATTGAAATGAAAAGGACAACATGGAAAACACAAGCCCATCAATCCTCTCAATCTCATGAAGAAATACATCTCCAAAATCACACGCAAATAAATCACTTATTTAATTTCATAAAAAAGAAAAAAAGATATATAATATAATATATATAAAAACCAAGCACTTTGACTTACTTACAAACCATTTAGGAAAAAGAAAAAAAGAAAAAAGAAAAAAGAAAAAAAGAAAAAGAAACCAAGTAGAGGAATAGTGAACCTTTGTTGCTTATTTCTCGCCGGACGGCGGGAAGAGAGCGTCCCAGATCTCGGAGAAGGCGGAGACGATGGCGCGGTGGTGGTGGCGGGAGTTGAGGGAGAGGAGGCAATGCAAGAGCTCTTCCAGATCGCGGGGCTCGTACATATCCTTCTCCACTATCATCTCAGCCATGGATCGCCGGAAATCGGCGTACGGATCCTCCGACCTCTTCACCACCGCGAAGCTATCCTTCACCTTCAACCTCTCCACCTCGTTGCTGGAATTAATGGCGTCGGATGAGTCGGTGAAGGATGAGGAGATGAGGGTTTCCGTCTCATCGTCGTCTTCATCGTCTTCGATGTCGCCGTTGTTAGCGGCGTGCGAGCTTTGGTTGAAGAGATCGGTGTATTTCTCGTCGTCGCTGGAGAACCAGCCGCTGTCGGCGGAGGAGGTGCTGGGTCTAGGCTTGGGCTTAGGTTTCCGGCGAGAGTCGATCTTGCGGCGGGTTGGGGGAGGGGAGAGGATGTGGGAGAGGTCGTCCTGGCGCCAGAGGTAGACGGGGGTTTCGCGGGCTCGGGAGAGGTCGGCATCGGCATCAATGGCGGCGAAGGGGTTGCGCCTAGGGTGTGAAGGGCGGCAGCCGCAGCCGAGGGAAACGACCGGCGGAGCCCGGCGGGTGGGGATGGTGATCGGATCGTCGTCTTCGTTCCGGCATGTTTGGAAGGATGGCAGGATCCTCGAGAGCTTTAGCTTCAAACGCTTCGCCATTTTCTTCAACCTTTTGAGGATGCTTCGAGAGAGAGAGAGAGAGAGAGAGAGAGAGAAGAGTGATGTTCATGGGGTTTATATAGTTGGGATTTTATTTATTTATCTATTTATTTATTGAGTTTGTTTATTAATTTGAAAAAAAAAATAAAAAATGGGAATTAGCAAACTAATGATCAGAAACAATTTTGAAAAAGCATAAACTGGTTTTTTTAATATAATTAATAAATATATAATATAACAAGTGGGTGAAAAATGTTATTTCCAAAAAAAAAAAATTGAATTAAATCATAAAATAAAACAGTCCTTTATTTTAAATTTATTTTGGATGATACTAACTCCACTTGTGATAAAGTTGGTGTGGGTGATACAAAGAGACTTGGAAATAGTACCTTGCCACCAATAATATGTAAACAAATACTACAAGTCTTGTAACTTTCTTTTTAAGTTATTCTTAAATAAACATACTAAATGAATGTTGAGCTGTTTTTTAAATAAAAAAAATATATGTTTTGATGAAGGTTGATTAGGTGCTTGATCAAAAGCCTTGAAGATGCTCATTTGGGGCTTTGCCAATTGTTGTTGTTATTTATTTTGATTTTTAAGAGAAAGTGATTGGTTTAGAGCAGCATTTGTCTGTATATTTATTGAATCACTTGGAGGATTATGACATATGAAAGAATTGTTAATGCAGAGTGAATTGAATTACATGTTTGTTTACTTGTTCTTTTTTTTTAACCACACAGTTCGCAATCATGATATTGATCGAATTGACATAAAGAAAAAAAATGGACGATTGATACATTGTGCAAAACAGTTTATTTACAACAACAATAACTACAATAACTAAGATTTAATCTCATAGTTGATGGGTCGGTTATATGAGTTTTCCGTTTTTATGTCGTCAAAGATAAGATCCGGCTCAATATCTAATTTATGTAAATCTTTATACACTATTTATTTTCATATAGTTTTTAACATGTTTAGGAAAGTCCGAAAATCAACTCAAATATGATCAATTAATTGATTTTAACACACCAAAATTACTCATTGAAACACATCGAGTCATCGACTGTATTTGCCTCAAAAATAGAAATGAAAGATAAAATCGAAGTTTGATCCAGCTAATTTCTAAATAAACTATTTAGGTTTTGATTTAATTTTTTCGACGTTAAGGGAACAAATTGCATTGCTTGTCATTATCTAACAAATGAGATGCTGACACGTAACCTCATCTCATCCGTTAGTGACTATGCTGTCCGACTTCTAATTTGTGATCGGTATATGATGGGTGATCAACGGGCTCCACGCGTCCCCAGTTCAAGAAGATCGAACTTAGTTTTGCCACGTGTCATTCTATGATCCGGTACACGACAGAATGGAGATTTCCCAGCTGTTAGCCTCATCTGATTGGCACATAACAGGCATTGAACTGGGTGTTCCGCGTGGGTCCCACATGGAACTTTCTTAAAAGATTTTTATTTAATAAATTCTAAAATCCTGGAAATATAGGAGAGATCTTGCTAATTTTTCAAATTTTAGTTAAAAAATACAAACAACAACCAACGGCCTCTTGGCTACCTGTCAGATCGTAATCTTATATGGCATAAACGGTTACAACTCGTAAACTAACCCACACAACCATTGAGGAGGCGCAAGACGTATCAGCGTTGGCCGCAATACCGACTTATCTTACGGAGGCCGCTTATTGCTTTTGTCCAAAAAAAAAAAAATACAAACAAATTCGTTTTCTTTCCTGTCACATCTTTTTTCTCCTTGATATAATATAAATACATAATTTTACAAAATCTCCACTGTTCCAGTGTTTTTGCCCAATACCACCACAAAATCATATGTTTTATTATATTCCTTCAATAATGATTTATTTAGTATTTATTAAAATAATAAGTGATAACTCAGCAGGTTGGTTATCTACTTAAAGACTTTAGACACACCAACTTCTTTTCTTTTTATCTTTAGAAAGTGACATTGATGTAAGCTAAAGTTTTGGGATGGATTTCCCTATTGAAACACATTGAGCAGAGCACTAGTTATTATATACTACTATTGACAAACATTCTTTGTTCTTCAAGCTTGCTCAAAAGATTGAGACAAATCACAAACAATGTCCACTAAAAGCCATACAACATTATAGTTATGAATAATTATTGGGTCAAATGTTTGTCTGAAATTGAGATGCATATTTGAGAAGTTCAAAGAGAAATCCTCCCCTGGAGGTCCCATTTGGCATTACAAATGGGAGAGTACTAGATGCATGGGCTCAATTCGGTTATACAAACACATCACAGTAATAAACAACTGCATGCAAGAGCACAAAGGGAGGTCACTGTCCATGGGCATAGGTCAACATTAAAATCAATAAATAAAATGAAACGAAAAAGATCGTAGAGCTCATTCATCAATGAATTAGATAACCTCTGCTATTTATGTTACATCATGCAACTGCTGGATCGAAACTTTAGTATTTCTAGTACAATTAGTTAGAATAGCAATCATTTTTAAGTTATGCATGATCACTCAAGCTGCACAGGATAGGAGATACAAACAACAAAACAAGCAGTGAAATACATGTTTCAACAAACATGGGTTAATGTAAAGACAACATTGTAGATTCCTCCATCTGCCCATTGATCGTATCAAACATTGAGAAAAATCAAATGTTTCCCTTGAAGCCTTGGTTGAAACAGCAGATGCTAGTTATTCAAAAACCTTGATATGGCATAGCAAACCTCCAGCTTCATCAGCGAAGCTTATTTTCTTTCCCTCCTTGCGAGGTCCCTTAACAGGAGAAGCTGCCTTCTTGTCCCCTCTCTTGTGATTACCAATGCAGAAATGGATAAATACATGTGCTTTTAGTAAACAATTAGATAGTTTAAAACTGAATGCAATGTGATGATCAAGACTAACCATTATTTTGCAGAACCTATTACAATCCCTTGCCATTATAGTTAGCCATTTCTTTGTGTACTCTTCAAGATTCGATGCCTTCTCAAGAGCTTCTCTGATCTGTGGACAATAATCAACAAAAGGAATATTAAATAAAAAACAATAGTCAAAAAAGTATCAAAGACAGAAAAGTTGGCAAATTCATTTGTATACACCCAGATAATTATCAATAATATAGAATAATTGTCAGTTGAGCATATTCTGGAATAAGCTCACAACAAGCTGGAGGATTTCACTGTCCAACCAAACACGAGTTCCTAAACAATTGGAAAAGAACTAATGGCAGACCTGAACTTTGTCAATTGTTGACTAGAATGAACCTTGAAGCTGTGAAGGTGTTAGCAATATATAAAGATTCTGGTTGTATGAGAAAATAGGGACATAAGCTTCACTCCTAGATATAAGGGACTATGGCCAAAGGAACTTGAGAATTTCAACAGTATATAACAAATTCATTATTGAATTCCTAGCTGAAAATGCATCAGGACCGCTAATTAGCAAAGATGCGTTGTATTTATTCATGAGGAAGGTGAATACACCTATTAATAGAGATTCATCAAACGAGGGTCTGAGGCTCTGAGCATCGATGAGAGCATATAAACATGCATTGTTGGAGTTCATTGTAAACTATAATAAATTAAGTTCATCCATGTACCTACCTCATCAGTAGTAAATTTTGGAGTCGTAGGCAAACAATCTTCTGAAAACATATTTCCTTGCACAATACTCTTCATGGATTTCAACCCATTTAGAAGTCTCATAGCAACCCCTTCTATATCATGCATCTGTCGTTGTGAGAATTCAATAGCATTCTGGGTTTGCTTATGGGCTGGTGATCCCTTCATGCAAGAACAAGGAGACCTGCTAGAAACATCAGACTTGAGAATCCCTTTGACGGCTGAAGGAAGCGAGCCATTTCTGTTTTTTGGTTTTTTAGTAGTTCTATCTGAGCCCAATATGGGTTTAATTTCCTTCAAGCCTGACACTGTTGAAGGCACCTCGTTTCCACTATAATTCTCATACCAAAGCCTCTTTCTAGTCTCTGGGGAGTCAAAACAAGAATCAATAACATTGAAGTAAAGGACAAAAATAAAGAACAAAAAACCACATGTAATGCTTACTTGAGCTTTGCAGGGCATCATGCAAGTCTATCCCATTCACAGCCATACAAAGTTTTTCCTGAGATGTTGGGGAAATTGTCTGCATAATAAAAACAACTGATTTGAGCATTGGCAGTTTATGTTACAGGTTAAAAAGAAATAGTATGCTATGGCTCGAACCTTTCTATTTGACAGTAGCTTTTCTGGGGTATGCTCCAGTCCATCAATGGATTGATCTAGATTAAACCCCATTTGGGTGTTGTTGTTTTTGTCATCCATGGGCAAGATTTTACGAGGACAAGTTGGTTTGTCTGCTGCAGCATCTGTCACACTGTGAATAGTAGGAGACAAAAAATTTTCTCCAACTTCTGATGCACTATCATCAGTGAACTGCAAAACGCAGAAAGAACCAGAACATGGTGCGGAACATTGATGTGAATGGCAATCAACTGTTATTCTGACTTCCTCGGTGTCACTCGCATTGGCGAGCTCCACAGAATCACAGGTGATTTTACCCACATTGTTGTTTTCCAATGTGCCAGATAAAAAATCAGTTTTCTGTAAGCTGTCATTGGTCATATGTGAACTGAAACCATTACTAAAGCAAGCATCCAACTTCTGTGAGCATAGATCATATGTACCATTTTCAGAATGTCCACTGGTATGAGAAAGAATACACCTTTCATTACTGTTTGTTTGTAAATCTTTTTCATGCACGTCAGCAACTATATTATCCAGACACTTGAAATTGGCACTAGCAGCAGAAGTATCACCTGAATCATGAAATTCCCTAAAATGTTTACTACTGACAATACTGCCATCAGTATTGATACTGCATATTGGTAACTTTTTTGATTGTTCGTCATCTACTACAATACTGTGGTCCTCAATAGCCTTGCTAGGGCCACAATCATGTATGTCATTGACCAACTCCATGGCTGCTACACGATGACTAATATTCCCATCTTTCAACTGATTCATTTCCTGTGAACATAAATCATATGTTCCATTTTCAGAATGCCCTCTACTATCACAAAAAATAAGCCCTTTGTTATGTTTTGTTAGCAAATTTGATGTAAGAACATCACCAACCATATTACCTAGACATTCAAATTTGTTCTCAGGCCCAAAAGGATCTGTTGAATCATGTGGTTCCCCAACAGCCACATCAGTTCTGATGCTGCATGCTGAAAGCTCTTGAGCCTGTTCTTCACCAGCAAAATTTCCATGGTCCTCAATAACCTTGAGTGGGACACAATTTGTTATCTCCACATTTTCACAAAAATCATTAGACTGATTCAAATTTTTGTCATAAACGGAACCCTCGAGTGGAATGTCAGTGGTATAGATGCAATTACTGCCACCAGGAGGAACTCTTGATGTAGCCACTTGCTCTGAAATTCCAGTACAGAATACCTCTTCAGTACACTCAGAAAGACACTTGGATTTCATGTGTTCCATAGAAACCTCAGTTACACAACATCCTGATATTTTATCAATAGAACAATTCAATTCCTCCATTCTTAAATCATTTTCATCACCTCCATCTAGCTCCATTGACAAGTTAACAGGACAGTCAAATTCTGCAATGAAATCCACATTAGAAGAATTGGCAATAAAAAGTGTGTTCTCACCCTCATGGTTGACAACATCCAATATCTCACTTTTTATATGATATGCCAATTCAGGATTGTCTGCATGAACATTTATCAGTGCCTGTGCTACAGCTTTTGGAGAAGAATTGTGGCCAGTGTTCCCTATTGAATCATTAGCACAAAAGTTCTGAAATCTGTTAGTGAAAAAGATTGATTCCTCACTGAACTCTGCCTCTTTACCCTCTTTATATTGATTAGAAATGTCATGGAAACCAATCTTGGTGTTGCCGCTTAGGGAAGAATTGCCACCAACATCAAGTGCATCACCTACATCCCAGGAACCATTTTCCAAGAACTTGTTGATATTAAGTGGTTCAGGTTCCATCTCCAATTTTCTAATTACTGGAGGGAAAGAGTTGTTTATTTCAATAATATTCTTCCTTGTAACCACTTGAGAATCCTCTTCACCACCTTTTGAAAGGGAAAAAAAGAAAGGTAAATAAATTAGGGGAAGGATGCAAAGAATTAGATTAAAAGAAGGACATAATCCATTTTCCAAGTTAAAGACTTTCAACTCAGATCAATTTTTCTTTATGACTTACCAGACGACTCAGATTTGGCAGAAATATCTGAGATAGGACATGTCTCTGTATTTATCCTTCCAACACAAATCGCATGTTCTGAAGGGCGTACACATCTCCCCTTTATCCCAGGACTGGATTTTCTCGCTACTTTCATTTTTAAGCTAATAAGAGGTAGATTTAGGTCGGTATCTTCTTCTGGCTCCTCAGAGGAATGCGGAGATAGATCAGGACTTGATTGGCTCTTAAAGTAAGTGAACATTGAGGCATTAGGTTTGAGTAACTTGCGTTTCTTAGCTTTGCATCTGGCTCGGATATCCTTCAAAGTCATGCTGATGATGCTTGGGTCATCAGAGTCACCATCTGGATCTATATTGATAGCATTTAAAATGCAACTGCTTTTAGGGTTGTCAATGAGACTGCCCTCCTCATGAAGCACTTCGGCTTTGATTTTTCTGGTGACCAAAGAATGGATATCATTACTTGGTTGATGAAGTTTGGAACTGTCGGAATCAGCTGACTCATAGACGGCATTGATCCTCTTAAGCCTTGGTGATTGTCTCCTTGTAGGACTTATACTTGACATGGAGCCAGTAGTACTAGATTCAAAATGCATAGAGCTGTGATTGGCTAGCATGGAGTCTTCCCCAGTAAGGTCTTTATTTTTCCCTCCATTGCTAGATGTACCTCTGACCGTCATTCTTAATCCTGCTCGAGACATTAATAGAGATAATTAAAATGGCATATTTTTAGTTTGATTAACAAACAAGTGTCTCAACAGTCACAAAGGTAATCTACTGCAAAGCAGTTAGTATAGGAGCACAACTTGAGGTCCGCACATGATAAATCAACAGCAAAAACCACAGACATATCACATGTTCAAGTATGCAAAAGCCAAAACTTAAGTAAGCAAAGTTTTTAATAGCACATGAGGTAATTGCTAAGTTTGATGATTAGAAGGAAATGGTTATGTAATTCTCAAGTAGGTCTTGATAAATGATGATTAAACAATTTAACTGCTAAGCTCTTCTTGTGTCAGCCTTAATGATACTTATATACATATATTTATTTATTTATTTATAAGCCTTGATTTTAATAATAAATTAGAACATGAATAACAAACATTCAAGCAGAAGAAGTCCAGCCACAGGTAAATAGGTCTTGAAATGTTTGATCAATAACAACAGCAAGGAAGACACTAAGTTTGCTGAAATGGTTCTTTTCTTTCTCTTTGAGTGATTTTCCAAGTATAAGTGGGTAATATGCTTTTTGACAGTAAGTTGGGCAGCATACTATTTGATAGTGAAGGGCAATAAATTTTACAATTAATAAGGATGGCAATTCAAGATATTGCGATATGTAGAAGCCTAATTACATACAATCCAATACTTTATGTGGAGAAGTATAAACCTAAATCATGCCTATCAGTATGTGCAAGGACATCTGCTACTATTTTATGCATAATCACAGCATGGCTTTTTATTGCTTCCAACTACACCTGGGAATATATAACTTAACAACAACTAATGGTTGGCAGCTGGAATACAGAATTTGCATGTAAAACAAACATGCTAAAATTTCAACCTACTGTCTGGTTCACTTTCAGGAACAAGTTCCTAATGCACTCATTCTAATTTCTTGTTGGCTTGCAGGAAACTTTATTCAGCATCCTAAGTTGCGTAGGTCTAGCAGACACAACTCCAAAAATATAAGAACTTGAAACCTTATACTCACACTGTATGACTGTTACACAAACTCAAGCGAATAAGGATACTTGAGGATGCCCTTAAATGGAGCTAAATGTCAAGCATCAACAGGATATTGGTGCACAAAGAACAATCCACAGTTCCTTAGGTTACAATAAATGAACAAACATTCAAAAGGATTATGAGGATGATGAAACATAAAGAACAATACTATGAGCCTTTCAAGATCCAAAAGATAGGAGAATGGTGAACCTAGTCGAGTGCATTTCTTTGATCTTACAAATTCAAGTTCTCAGATCAGGGTATGTCCAACCAATGAAAGTGCTATTAGAAAAAATAGACTAAACTAGGAACAATATGCTCATCAAATTAGACAAACCCAACTCCCGTGAAATCAATAAAAACAATAACCATTGTGAAGTTTCTTTTTTTATTCTTGAACCAGCAAAAATGCGCCACTGATGGCACAATAAAACATTGTAATGGTGAGAAACAAGAATTAAGGAATAAAAAAGGTCCGATTTTTCATGATTTTTTTCTAGAATTCTTCTTCGACTCCAAGCAAAGGTGAAAATAATCACCATCTTGCTGTTTTTCTCTTTTCGAACCACCAAGAATGGATCATTAAAGACGAAATAAAACATAGAAATTAAACAAGGACAAGAATCAATGCAGCTGTGAGGATCTACAGAGATTACGAACAGGAAAAGAAAGATCCAAGAATGCCGATTCGTTAGAGACTAACCTCAATCGAGAGAACCCACACGAGATAGTCCAGGGGTGGAGATCTTTGGATATGGAAATGGGGGAGTAGGGGAGGGATGAGGAAAGGAAACGAAGGGATAGCTTTTAGGGCTTGAAATCTCGCGCCAAGGATTTGGCGGGAAAAATGGGGGCGTCGTCTAGGGTTTTGCGTGTTCCCCGATGCGAATCCTGGCCGTAAGATCGATGAGATAGTCGATCTCGAGGGATGTTAGTGGACAAATTAGAAAGTTGGGTTTTGGGTGGGCCCTGGGCCGTTCCCACCTTCTGAAGGGTTTGTCGGGTTGTGAACTGAACCTGAAAATGGTTAGCGGGGGAAATAATAAAATAGAGGTCTTAATAATTTGTTTTTTTACCTTATAATTAAATTAATTATTATAATTAGCATAAGGACTTACTTTAAAATATTAGCAAAATGGTTGAATTTTTTTTTTTTGTATTATAAATTCTTTTTTTTACTTTTTCTAAACACCTAGTTTGGGAATGATTTATGATAGGGATGAAAGTAGTGGAACACGTGGCGTTTATCCAAACAAGCCACGTGTCAAAGTAACAAAGCAAAATCCTCTACCACTATTACGGTGGACCGTTCCCATATAGTCTGCTCATCCGATCATATTGACCCGGTATGAAGTGTCTTGCCAATCCGATATGTAGAACTGATATATCGAAATCATTGCGAGACTCATTGGGATCATAAAGAGCTTCACCAAACTTACACGTGTCAACCGGGAAAGATATATATGAACTGATAGCTATCCATATCGGCTCCAACCTTCTGAAAGAAGTACGATTCTGAGCATGCAGCCGCCTTCTGTAAGAGATTCTGATTAGAGATGTACCGGGCACTTAATTTAGCTACTGCCTAGTTAGCACTTAGTTGGCGCTTAAATTTGGACGCATACCGCAAACACGTGACTAAATTGGAGCGTGCTTTTCAAAGACGTAACTCATGCCTATAAAAGGCAAGGATCACAACTCATTCAGATAACTTGAATCCTAACATCGAAGCTCTGTCCATTTGGAATCAGGATCTACTCTCTTCTTCCTGCTTTCCATTTATGGATTTCTTGTAAGATCTCTTGTATTTTTGATGATTGATAGTGAGATCTTCCTCTCTCGTGGTTTTTCCCCGCTAATTAGGGGTTTTTCCACGTAAATCTGGTTTCTCTTTCCTCCTGCTTTGATTCTTATTTGATTTCTCATTAGGATAGCCACCCAACCAATATAAATTCAATTGTTAGGTTTAAATTGAGTTCTCAATCTGATTTTAGCTCTAACAATTTTAAAAATGAAAAAAATAGTTTATGTGACTCTAAAAAATTGTGTGTATAAGTATTGAATTTATACTCATGATAAGAAACATGAATAGGAGCACCTTCCCACATATTTTCAATTCAGTGATATGATTTTTTTACGAAATCAAAGCCAATAGATATTTTTAGCTACTTTTATCCAATTTGGTGATGTAAAATGTGTTTTTTTTTTCTTCCAAATTTGATGTATATATATCGAAATTGGTACTACACATCATCAACACAAATTTAGAAAAAAGATGCAATGGAGTATTCAACAAAATAAAATTTAACCCAATTGTGGTGGTAGCAACAAGCTACAATCTAGCAAGGATTATGTAGAGAACAAAGACCCATGAAAGGAATAAAGAGATGAGAGCATAAACTACTAGAACAACCACAACTGATATTCTCTAATGGTGTCGTATTTGGGAAAAGAAACATGTAAGAGGGGTATAGGTATGTAATTATTAATGATAAAATATATATTTTCATTGCAGGAGTCTCACCTGGAATGGTGAAATTTGGATTAGAATGAGAGTTGGAGGCATTAAAGAAAGGATTGAAGGAAGTTGTTGAACAAAAGGGTGACACGATACAAATCTATACGGATTATGAGGTGCAATCAAGAGTGGAGGATGGAGGGAAGAGTTGAACAATGCTATGGAGTATAGACTGCTAGTAAAGTTTAGCCATTGGAATATCGCAAAAATCCCAGTGGTGTTTGGTTGGGAGTTATCCCTATTTGGGATTAGGAATAAGTTTTGAAATTTTTGGAGAGAAATTTTAAAATAAAGATATTAATGATAATATAGTGATGTGTTGACTATACATTTGTGGGTTATATTTTTAAATCTTAATTAAGAATTTTGACGGGAAAAACTTTTTCATTGGAAACTGTGTTGGGGTTAGGATTGAAATGTAACAATTAAGGTAAGTTTAGCTTGTGTGATCATAAATCATATGCGAATTATCACTGTTGGGCTCTCTTCTCTTGTAACAACTAAACTCTTTTTCGTTAGTTTCTCATTGGCCTCTAATTTGGCTTGTTTGGGTATATTAATTGTGTTAAACCAAGACAAAGATAAAATTAAAGATAAATTAATTATAGGTCCCTGCCACTGTTTACTTTTTCCTTTGGGGTCCCTAGGTGTGTGTGGGGGTGTAGCAAATAATGGGAGGGGGGGTCCCTGGTTACTTTTTTCAGGGACCTATAAATAATTTACCCTAAAATTAATTATTTAAAAATAATAACAAAACCATACAAAAACCCACGAAACCATTTTGTTTAGATGTAACCAGCAAATAACACAAGTGTTGCTCAATGCTCATGACTTTTAAAAAAATGTCTAATATCCAAATTAGTCTCTCTATTATATCAAATCGGTCATTTTGGTCCCTCTATTATAATTTAAATCATGGGGGTGTCCCTCACTTCGTCAATTTCAGGGGCTAAACAAACCTTTAAATATGCCTTACCGACTAACATATCGTGAAAGTAAAAGGATCGTAGGGCTCAAATTATATAGAGGGACAAAAAGAACTGATTTGGTATAATATAAGAACTAATTTGGGTATTACAAATGTTATATAATAACAAACGTCCCATTATATTACTAATGACTTTCATCAAAACAATAATCACATAAGATAACTTATATCAATTAACAACTATTAACCATTATTTTAAAACGTGTAGTTTTAAGTAATTGTTATATATATTTTTAATTTAAAAAATCTAAAATTAATCTTTTTTGCAATTTTTTAAAATTTAAAATTATTTATAGAGTTTCATGAATTACTTTTACGAATCTATCCCAATTAGCAGGGTTAGATTTGTGAAAGCATTGCGTGAAACTCAATCGACCTGTATATCATTACTCATTCTGGCAGTGAAAAAGCAGATAGAATTAGACAAGGGCACGGCCTAATCACGGCTGGCCCAACCCAGGTTCCGGCCGGCCAAATTGACCCGAACCCGCCAGAGGCCAACTCACGTCAAGGTTGACTCCAGCCGGACCCGTGTCACTTGTCACCTTCTGGGGTGACCCGTGAATCGCCCGCCACAAAGATAGAACCGTGCGGGCCCAACCCGCCTAAGCACCTACAGTTCGCTTCTGCTTTTATTTTTATTTTTAATTTTTTTTAAATTGTTTAAAATATACAAAATATACATTAAAAATTGAAAAAATAGCAAAAAAGGTATAAAAAATGTAAAAAAAAAACTATGATATTTTGATATAAAAATATAACGAGAAAAAATGTAAAACATTGAAAACTATAAAATTCATAATAAAATCTAAATTGTATAATATATATTTTAAAATATGAAAAAATGAAAAAAAAAAAAACAAACCTATGCTTTTGTGTATAGAAATTAGAAATAGAATGAGAAAATGTAAAAAAAAATTGAAAACTATGATATATGATAATCATAGATTCATAATTTCATACTATCTATCATAGACTCATGGTATCATAGATTCATAGTTGTTCATAATATCATGGTTTTCATTTTAAAAAAAAAATAAAATGTAATTTGAAAATTATCAAAAAAATGTAATTTAATGATATTATGATATATAGAAATAGAATGCAAAAATGGATAAAAAAAATGTAAAAAAAAATATGACATTATAATTATGGCTTGCACTTAATCTGCTTACTCATCAATTAAGTTCCTGTGATCCTCTTGGGTGTAGCGAATCAAAAGCCAACGTAGTTCTCTTTACCTTAAATCTGGAGTCCTGACCTGGAGTTATCACCCACTTACCTATTCATCGCCGTGTTACGGCTCTTGCTTTCGTCGCTCGGGGCCGTTGTTGTGCCCATCATGTTATCTGAAGAAGAAGTCACCCGCTTCCTCGACTTCCGGCCTCTCGCTTCTTGTTATGCGTTGGGCTTGTAGCGCTTCCAATCATCTGTGCAAACTTGAATTTCAATGTTTGGTGGTGACAACTGTGAACGTGTTGAATCCAGCATGTTTCCACTTGCAATGAAAGTCTGCTCGCACGCTACTGTATGGGCACGCAAAAATATCCTTTACAAGTAATAAAAGAATAGGATACGGATTTCCATTACCTTGCCACCAATGAAGAATGTCAAAAATCATATCTACATTCACGTCCTCAGAGAACCGGAAGGTGGTATTCAAATACAGGTCGACCTCTGTGTATTGAGAACCCCTAAGCTTCTTCTTGGCTTGCCTTTGTCGAAATGAATCTCCCCACTCATCACTGGATCAGTTCCCTACACTTCGCCATAACCCTGTGGAACTATATGACTATAACGAGAAGCAATAGCTCTCATACGCAGGCCAACGAGTTGTAACTTAACTTCACTAACAATTACACTAACATCCGTGAAATCGCCGAATCCGGCCCATACCATTGAGAGTCTAACTCACTCATGACCCATTGTTGACTATCTTGACCTCCATTAAACCCTAAGAACTTGTAATAAGCTTCTAAATATGCATTTAAACCTTCTAATTTTGCCTAGGATCTAAAGCAAATGCAACTAAAGCAATAGGAGGTATATTTCTATAATAGCTCAACCACTTTGCCTTCATCTCTAGAAGGCCCGTGAATTCAATTGAAAGCATCTAATCTAAAGTTCCACATTTGTTCAACAATATCAACAACAATTCATACAAGAATAAATGCGGTGGGAAAAATAAACTTATGTAAAAATAAATTTGTACATGTATTAAAACACGTAAAGCAATTCCATAACTCTAGTAGCAATATTCCATTGGTATTCAAATAAACTAAAATTAGGCAAAGCTTCATTAACAAAAGCAAATAACAATGTCTTATAAGGAAATGTCGCATTAAGAAGCCTATAGGTAGAGTTCCATCTAGTTTTAACGCCTTTTGGGAATTTTTAGGCCTCATGTTATTTGCTTTACAATAATCGACCCCATTGTTTCATCAATGTCATGTTCCTTCCTATATATGATACTATATCCCTAATCGGTCCTACTAATTGTTTTAGTGACTCTAATCCGGGTTTGTACACATAAGTTCAATACATGACAAGCACATCTAATATGGAAATATTTGCCCTCGCATGAAGGCCTCCCAAATATTCTTCCAAAGGTCTAATCGAGGCCGTGATAGCGTAGAGAGGCATTATCAAATGAAATTGAAAAATTCTAAAACTCAAACTATATTCTTTGATGATCCTACTAATCATCCTATAAATATTATCGGCGGTATGAGACTCGCTTGAATACCCTAAAAGCAATGACTTCGCTTTTGGATATTCCACGAGTCATCAATTCAATGCGCCGTAATACCCATAAAAAGAATTTTCATGGAATACATCTATCCATATATCGTAACATAAAGAAACAGAGGAGGTACAAGAGCCGTAAAATACTCACAAAGATTTTGAAGATCGCTCTTTGAATCGCCTCCTCCTTGATACCTTTTTGTACGCCGGCTGTAACGCCTCATTGATGCACTCTTGACTTCGCAACGCCCGCAGTTGAATGGCAGTGCTCCACAGAAATCGTCTCGCTGATTTTATCCCTATACCTCGGTTGAGAAAACGTGTAAATAAAGAAGAGTGGGAACCTGCATCTTCGCCTTCACGGGCGAATCGAATTTGAGATTGATTTCGAGGATTTCCTACTTTGTCCGGATGCTTCTTCTCCATATGTCTAGCAAATGTGCCATACCCTCCTCCCTAGCTATGCTTAAATTCGGAAGTACAATACTTACATTTAGCATGAGTTACGTTGCCATCATTGTCATACACTTTTGTAAAATGGACTTTAAAAATATCGGATTTTGAAGTTGTTTCCGAAGTGGGATTTGTTCCTCCTCCAATTTCTGAGGGCAGCCGACGGGCGGTGGCAAGCCTGCATCGCCATCGGCTACACCTTCGTACTCTTCTTGCCATTCATTGTTCTCTTGAGTAGGCAAGGAGGCCGAACCGACAATGCCTTTTCCCCTCGAGCTTCCACCACCACGTGATGCCATTTCTCTTGAGTAAGCCGAAGTGCCGAACCCCGATCCAATAAAGGGAATTGTTGAGAGCCTTGTTGAGAGTCTTAAGACTTGAGAGAAATATAGAAATTAGGAGAGAACAGAGTTTGATGTGAGTGAAGAATGATATTGAAGGAGGGGAGGAGTATATATAAAGATTAAAATAATTAAAAGAAAAAAAAATTAAACAAAAATAAAAAATAAAAAAACCAACGGTTGTGTAGCCAACGGCTACATTGATTAAATTTTTTTTTTAATTAAAAAAAATAATAAACCGCTTCTGCTCAACCCGGGCCGACAAGAGGTTGAACCTGGACGTCAACCCGCATGTACCCCCAAATGGTTCCAAATATATGGACCTGTGACCGGCCCGCTATTGTAGCGGGCCAGTTACGGGTTCCTGGCCCGGCCCGCCGGGTCAGTTGACCTGGCCGGTTTTCCCGGGCCGAAACCGGCCCGTGCCCCCCTCTAGATAGAATTATTTCACATTTTATCATTTTTTAATTATTTTTGGGTTTTTATGTAAAATCGGGATACGGGGATAATTTCGTAAATTTACAAGTTCCTAGGTCGCTTCTCTCCAACCTCGGCGGAGCACCCAAAACTCGCGCTGGTGAAGAGCGAGAGAGAGAGAGAGAGAGAGAGACCTCC
This sequence comes from Dioscorea zingiberensis, assembly GCA_026586065.1. NCBI lineage: Eukaryota > Viridiplantae > Streptophyta > Magnoliopsida > Dioscoreales > Dioscoreaceae > Dioscorea > Dioscorea zingiberensis. The sequence continues at coordinate 46,180 of JAGGNH010000054.1, read as the reverse complement.
GGCTATAAGCGAGATATCGAGATGATGAAGGCGACGGTGAAGGGCCGGTACGAGGTGGAGAAGAGCTCCGCCGCCGCCACCATCTCCTTCACCACCGGCGATCTCCGCCTCAAGGCATCCCTCACCGATGCTACCCTCCTCAACGCCCCCTCACTCCATGGCCTCTCCCTCTCCGTCGAGAAGCCCGCCGCCTTCCTCTTCGACTTTAACATCCCAAAGAAGGTTCCCATCCTCATCCCCATCACTAGATGTAGAATTAGGGTTGGAACTTCGAGATCTCATGGGCCGATGACCTTTTCCTTGCTCGCAGGACGTGAGGTTCCAGTTCATGAACACGGTGAGGGTGATGGAGAAACCCATCAGCCTGACCTACACCCATGCGCGCGGGGACAACCGGACGGCGCTCGATGGCTCGGTGACCTTCGATCCGGCCAATAAGGTATCGGTGAATTATGTCTTTGGGTCGGGGAATTGTAGGGTGAAGTACGCGTACGCCCACGGGGAGCTCCGCCGGACGGTGTTTGAGCCATGCTATGATGTCACGAAAAATGCTTGGGACTTTGCGGTGTCGAGGAAGTTTGAAGGTGGGGATTCAGTGAAGGGCACCTACCAGACCTCGGCGAAGATGCTTGGAGTCGAGTGGAATCGCGATTCTAAGATCAACGGGTCCTTCAAGGTATCTTTTGAACAAATTCTTAGGAAAAAAGTGGAATTTTTGTCTGCTTCGATTCACATCTTATCTCAAATGAATACTAACACTTCAATGTGCTTGTATGAATCTGCTTCTCGTCAACCTCATCTACTAGTGGATTTTTCTTTTGACTTGTATAGTTTGTTGAATTGATAAGTTGACACATTTTTAGCTGTATGCGTTTAGAATTGCCCGAGAGTTTGAGGGGATCTTGCTTTCCTTGTCAATGGCTGTTGTTTCCTTGAACTATAATTTATGCTAAATTTTATGTAGAAAGGGTGGTGAATATGGATACTAGAAATGTGGGAAGGCTTCAAGAGTTTGATAAGTACATTTTTTAGTGTCAGAAGTGAAGAGTCCACAGGATACAAGAAACTTGATCTACTTAATATTCTAGAAATTCAATGAAGTATTTCTGTTTATACTTAGTTTTATGGGAATTACAGTTAAACTAAGTAAACATTGGAGAAATAGAAGAGCAACATTTTTTGTTGGTATCTAGTGAACATTTGAGTCATGGAAATAACCTTTTGCGAAAAAGAAAGTAAGGTTGCCAGATACAATGTAATCAAGTAGTGGTCCGACCTTTCCCTGGACCCTGCACATGCGAGAGCTTTGTAGCACCGGCCGGGCTGCCCTTATCCACAGGTGGCCAAAGTCTAGTCTAGTGCAATAGAGATTTTACAAGTTGCAACCAGGTGCTTTAGAAGCAGATAGAATATAACTTTTATATTATGATAAGTAATATTAAACGGTAGTCTGAAATGATAATATCTTAAGAGACATATTTACACCCATACTGATGCTTAATGGCAGGGATAGGTGAAGACCCATCTTTGAGAGTCCCTTTAATAAAATCAAACAACTCTTTTGATGCTGACGCATTGTATTTTGGTTGCTGTTGGACGATTTGTGGAGAGAAAATTGAAATTTTAGTTTGGAGACAGAATTCTTAATTTAGTAAATTTGCTATTGCATGTGAAATTTAATTTGGTAAATTTACTATTGCATGTAAATGAAGAAATGAATCAGGATGTAGTGATTGGATTTTGTGATTAGGTGGAAGAATTGAAAGTTTGAAACTAGCCAGGCAGAAAATCTTCTAACTAAATAAGGTGAGCCTGGGATGGTTTGATGTGCTTATCAATATCAGACTTTCAATATGTGTTTTGTCATGCCTCGTCACCTTTAAGGCTTTAATTACTGCTTCCGGTATCAAGCAAATGATGTGCTTTGCTATTGAAGTCTGCTTGTCTTAAAAAATGGTATCTAGCCCCAATGACATCAATGTCTCTTATCTGACAGATCCCCAGAATGGGGGATTATATTAAGCATTTGCATATCTATTATCTTCACAGCCATATATGCACGGTTTCTTACATGGTGTTTGACATTTTTGTGAAATTATGCTGTGCTGCTCTATTATTAAGAACCTGTATGTATGCTTTATTCGCTATATAATAAATAAACAAATCTCTTTTCAAATTAAAATTTTTAGCATCTTTTCAGATTTTGGAAGAATTCTTGTCAATTTTCTGTGAAATGTATGCATATATGTCTTTTTATTATGTCAGATATGACTTGGCTTTTATGTATGATATACATAGATGCTAGCGTTGAAATTATTCCTCTTTTCTTCAGATATCTGCATCTATGAATTTGGCCGAGCAAAAGATGGTTCCGAAGCTAGTAGCTGAAAGTACATGGAATTTTGAGATGTGACTTGAAGTGCTGAAATTTTGACCCCATCTAGTATGGGATTAAGGCTTAGTTGTTGTTGTTGTACTTGAAGTGCTGAAATTTTGACCTGCAGACGTCTGCTCTGCTGATTTGTAATTCAGCCATTGCAGCATTTTTGGGTATTTAATTGTGAAAAATAAACATGATACAGTTCCAATGGAATACATTTATTTTCATACACCTTACAAAAAGTAAGTGTAATTTTACTGATTGAAGCCTATGACTCCTCGTAACTATTTGTTGCAGTTTGAGACGGTATAACTGTTACAGAAGTTATGCATTGTGAATTTGTTATCAGTCCATTACGGGCTTTGAATTATTCACATCAAGTGTGAAGGAATAATGCCTTCTCTGTCATATCTTAAATTTTCCATATAATTTGTTGCTTCAATCTTATTGCTTTGAGGGCCATCTAACCATGAATAGTAGAAAGCTGATTGTTAAACACTTGGTTGACACTTGACAGAGTCTGTTGTGGAACTTTCATTTGATACCACATTCATGCTAAAAGGTCACTTAAAATCTTTTTTCCCTAATGCGCTTGTACTTGTGGGTTGAAGATTGTACTTGCTTGTTGATGTTTCTGTTCTATCTATTCTTCTTCACTCAACTTTGTTTGTGCTGTTGTTGCTGCAAGGATGGCTGCCATGCTTTTCGTTTTTAAACCCAAGTTCTGTAGGATTATTCTCCAATTTATGATAAACCTAAAAAAAATATTCAACTTAATAACCAAACTTTTTATATCAAAAGTGGGAAGTTAAACTTTCATGAATTCTCACTTACATGTTTTGATTTTAAAAAAAAAAAAATGAAGTGAGAGTTCGGTCAAACTGGACTTACAGATCAAGCTCTCAGGGTTAAAAATACATTGAAAGTGTAATTTTGGAAACCATTTCAATGTCAAACCAAACACTATGGAATCTGCACCTGAAGCCAAAAGATCAAAGCTGTACTGGGTGGAAATGATGACAAAACGCAGTTTGGGGGTTCTCCGAGAGAACGCCCATCCACTGCCGATAGAAGATGATTTTGAAGATGACCCCGACCTAATCATGAGCACCGGTCACCCGAGCTAAGCCACCGGATAGTTGACCCAACTTTCATGTTTTTATACTTGTTAACTTTGACCTACCTTGTATCTGCAACTACGTAGAAGTACTAGTGATGTACTTAACTTACAATCTTTAATCTTTAAATTAAATGAAAGTGATTTATTCACATTAAAAAAAACACACCATGAAATGTATAATCTGTTAGAACTTGAATTCCGTTTTCATCACTTCAATACCAAACATGGGCTCTTGGCTTAATTATTATTATTATAATAAATATTTGCAATTTAATAGCCTTATCATGTATTAATAAATAATAAATGTCTTTTTAATCGCCAAAAAATAATTTAAAATCCGCTTATCAAGCTCCTCGCCACGTTTCCCTCTCCTGTAAGTTCCCCATTTCCGAGTTCTCGGCCACGTGTCTCAATCCCAACAGTCCATCTCCTTAGGACCGATCACGAAGCATGCTTATAGATCTTTCCCCCTGGCAACCATTCTCTAGCATCAGATAAGATCACCGCGGATCGCTGGATAGAGAGCGAGCAAGCATCATGGACGCCATTGGTACTCTCTAGGGTTTCCATTCCTTTCCTTGTTTTCAATTTACGGATCTCTTCTTAGGACTTCTTCTATACTTTGTCATGCTTTACTGTTTGCTGATTGAGTTCTTGCGCTCCGCTGCTTGTCGGTCGCGTGAGTGAGATATGTAACTTGGTGAATTTGATTTACCTAATGTTAATTCGAGATGATGATTTATAATCCTTTCGGTTTGTGTTGTGAAATCAACGGGATCATCTGGTTTTTCTCGATGTGAGTGTGCTTATTTTATCTCAAATTGTCACAGTTTAGCTGGAAAGAGTGGGAAATTTAGTATGGATTGTTACTGTATCATGTTCTAGGGACTGAGACAAGGTGATTTGAGTTTCTCCGATTTTCAAATTTGCTATGAATGTCATCATCTATGTGGTAGAATAAAAGTAAAACTTTGATCAGCTGCTACTTGATTGTATGACAGAGTGCTATGTGATTTAGAAAATTCGATTTGCTTAATGATGCTTAGAGATTCTGATTTAGAATCCCTTGGGCTTGCCATGTGAAGTCAATGGGATAATATGGTATTCCTCGATGAGGAGAGGTTAGCTGGAAAGAGTTGGAACTTTAGTATTGATTGTTATTGTATCAGGTTATGAGATTCTAGTGGGGATGGAAACAGATAAGCTGTAGTTGTTGATATGATGCTAGGTGATTTGAGTTTGTTACTTAGGTTTTTGAGTTTGCTATCAATGACACAATCTATGTGATTTAGAGAATCAATAATGAACTATGATAGGCAGCTTGAAGCATATTATGTGCATGAATGAATGGGTTGAGAAAGGTGATTTAGTGGTTAGTGTGGTTGCATTTGTTGGGCAAGATGTGGAAATTTTGGTTTAGAGTTGTCATATTTGAGGTTTATAAGGTATTTCATGCAGCGAGGAAGCTGTTGGCAAATGTTTTGCTTATCGTTTTGTAATTTAGATCAGTGCTGAGCAGGATATGATTCAGTTTATGGAGTGGATAAGAACTTAAAAGATCGTTGGCATATTTTATGGTTTGTTTGGTTGTCCTAGGGGACTAGGGGTTCCTTTCGTAGTGACAATGGCTGGCTGCTCAAGGAGGTGCCCTGTCAATAATTTTCTCCTGATTATTATGATATTTTGTGTTCAGTCAGAATTTAGTTTGCTAGTGGTAGTTTCCGGATTATTATGATAAGTCAAATATGGATCTTATTACTTGTTCAGAATATATATTGGCAGCAGGGTTAGGCTTATTGGGCATGATATAACATGTTTTGAAGCACATGATATCTTGAATTGATTTCAGGCTTTGAGTAAACTGTCATATATGACTTCTTGGCTGAGGTAAAAATAAATGAATAATTAATAAAGGCGGACAATGTTTTCATCATGTTGTAAAAGAAAGTATATGTAAGCAGCAACTTAATAAGTTAGTAGCTTATGAGATTCATGAGACCAAGGTTTTATTTTTATGTTAAAAGGTGGAGCCCTTTGTGAGTAGCAAAACTCCACGATTTTGTCCAGGGACATTTTATTCTAGGTACTTTGCATAATTTTATCATCTATTATAAACTTACTTGCACTGCAAGGTTATAGGTTTTATTGTCTGATCTTTTCAATCTGCCTTGAATGTTTAGATTGATGAAAATTCTGGTTTTCACTTCTGTCAATGCAGGTGAAAATCCACAAAACATGGGTGTGCCTCCTGTAGAAGGTGTTGGTGGTGGAGGTACTGCTTATGGCTGGGCTGATGGAAGCTTGGAAAGTTCATATTCATTCAGAGGAGTGGCAGATCCTACGAAGGTTCCATCTGCAGAACTACTGCATGTATGGTGCATGCATAGTACGGCAAATATCGGTCAACAAGAAATGCCTAGACCTTTGGAATCTGTGAGTTTTCTAAAATTAAATGTTATCTGAATTTTCAATGATATAGTTCGGCTACTTGTTCCAGATATGAGAGGAGAACTATGTAAGCAATGTTGATCCAAGAGGATTTATTTTCTCTGAGTGTTCATTAGCTAGATGTTTCAGGCGACAGTTTCTGTTTTGATGTCACATCTACTTTGCCCCAAATCCTATGTGCTTATTACAATGCATATTCTTGTATTCTTGTATTGCATGATGTTTTGTGTAGTATGTGAATTATATATTTCTAAATTTAGTTATAGAAATTATAATTCATTTGTGTTTCTGTTTATTCTGAAGTTATATTACACTCCTTTAAGCTCATTATTTTAAGTGGCATAACTCTATCCTTTTTTCCATGTTTAGCACCAGTTTTACTCTTTTTGTCCAAGTCTCTAAACTTACGATAACCGCTGTAGGGCTTTTTGAGGATATTTTTTCCCACCTCCAAACAAATTGGCTTTCCATGTATAATCAACTTGAATCATATCATTCTAGCTTTATGTGCATTTTCATACTGTGTCTATAATACAAAAAAACTTATCCTGCATAGACACATACATGGGTTGGGTTTGTATATGAAATTTTCTACAATGTGTGATATGTTAAGGACGATATGGAAGACATTTAGTCAACCTTAATATTTTTAAGTAGTTGTCTCCTTTGGATGGTGTATTTTGCATCTTATGTAGTGATTTCCATTAAAGGTTTGCATGTTAAAATGTTTATCCACATATCTCTGTCAAATACTGGATTGCCTTAATGTTTTGTAATGTTGAGTGCCTTAAAAGGCTTGGGTGAGTCACTGCAAAGGATGTGGTTTGCCTTAACTTTCATGTCTTCAAAAAGGATGTGTTTTTTTTTTTTTTTGAAGATATCTCTTCTGGCTGCGAGGAATGAGAGAGAAAGCGTTCAAATTGCTATTCGCCCTAAGCTATCTTGGGGAAGTTCGGGTATTGCAGGGACTGTGCATATCCGTTGTTCTGACCTCTGTTCCTCTTCTGGTGATAGGTTAAGTCTATGCCTCTTCTTCATCTATAAAGTTGCCCCTGATTTTTATCTAGATTTTAACTTCGGTGGCTTGAGCAGGTTGGTGGTGGGACAGTCGTTGACTCTGCGGAGGGTGGTACCTATCTTAGGTGTACCTGATGCTCTTGCACCTCTTGATGTCCCAGACACTCAAATTAACCTGTTCCCTGGGTATCAGTTTCTTATAATGTTTATTATTGTATTCAATACTGGTGATTTTGAATTTTCTATATGTTATGTATTTTGATTGTTAATGTGTTCATTCTTTTCTACAGAGAGACAACATCAATTTGGGCATCAATTGATGTCCCTAATGGACAACCACCTGGTCAATATGAAGGACACATTTCCATTACTGCTGTAAAGACTGAGACAGAGTGATAATCTGGCTGCTATGACCTTAGTTGATTCCCTACTGGACAAACTACATGGTCAATATTTTAATTATTTCAAGTGTTTTTTTGGTGTTCAATTTCAGTTCTTTGCTTCAATCTTTTGGTAAGTCGGAGAAGTTTCAATTATACAAAGAGCTTAAAAACTGCCTTGATGTAATTCAACCAGTTGATGAAAAACCATTGGAGGAAGTGGTATTTTTCTTCATTTTTAATATAGAATCTTTTACATTTTTGATTATTCCTTTTCGTTGCTTTTATTCATTCTTATTATCTATTTATTTTATTTAGATCAACCGAGTAAAATGTGCTACGTCAACATTGAAGAAAGTTCTTGCTTCACCAACATTCCAAGAGTTGTATCAAGATAATGGCTCTGCTGACATGATGGATGAAGATGCTTTGACGAATCTTTCAGTCCATGTAAAAATCAGTATCACAGTGTGGGAGTTCACTCTGCCGCTAACTCCTTCGCTTCCAGCTGTTTTTGGTGTATCCTATGTGGACTTCAAAAATTTTCAATCTTGAAAGATGATTTAAATTTTTTCCCAACATTGTTTTCAGAAAATGTATACAGTGGTACTCTAACCATGCAATCTTTCCGTCTTCAAATTATTGCTTCTTTTCTCGTGGAGTGATATTTTTCTTGAAGAGTATCTTTCAAGCCCATTTAATTTGAACTTAGAATAAATCACCTGTTGGTTTTTAAAGTACGTCTTACTATTGCTCATCTTGGAATCCCTTATTTCCAGTTCCTCCTTTGAAAGAAATTGCTTTTTTTCTGTTTAAAAGATAATCACATCGCTGCTAAAGCACTTTACTGTTATGCATTTTCTATACACTCCACATTATTTTCAAAATCTTTGGACCTTTTATCTGGCTTGTCCTGTATGATTAGTATAGAAATTATTTATATTCAAATCCTTATTATGTATACTAAATTTGCTTTGCATAGTTATGCTGAGGCAAGGCTGCCGCTTTTATCTGTGCAATGTATGCTTTAACTGCTGAGTAGATATCTGAAACTGTGATTGAGGATCGCTTTGGTTTGGAGCATGGGAGTGATGGCTGGTATAGTGCGTTAGATCAGCACTTCAATTGGCTTCTTCAATATAGAATCAGTCCTTTCTTTTGCAGATGGGGTGATGGCATGCGCATCTTGGCATATACTTGTCCCTGGCCTGGTAAATTGTAAATGCTAGGCAGTCGTGTGACGCACGGCCTATTGTTGCTTCTTGATAGTTTTCAAACCATAGTTTTGAGGTCCTCGGTCGAATATCATTGCTTTTCTTGCTGCTGTAGCTGACCATCCAAAATCAGATGAATATTATTCCAATCCAAGATTGGCTGCATATGCTGTGCCTTATGCTCCAATTCTTTATTGGTAAACCATCAATCTTTCATGTGTCTGCAGTATAGGTTGTCAATCTTTCTTCTTTTGGATTTTATAAACTACCGCTGGCTGGTTGACATGTAACAGTAGTGATGCAGCAAAAGTTGCCTTGCGCAAAGAGCTTGAGATCCTGAAGTCAAAGGTTCATTGGCCAAAAGCTTACTTTTACTTGTGGGATGAGGTAGGTTCATGCTATATCAGTATCATTGACTAAATTATTATTGTTTACTGATTTTTTTAGTGGCTTTAGGTGCAAATTCATAAACTTTGATGAGATTTCTGCACATCTGAACAATTTCTTTTCTTTTGTTGTCCTTAATTATACTCCTCTTCGGAAGCTGTTCTTTATTGAAGGGTTTTAAATATCGTGTAATTTTCTTATTATGTCTCTGCTTACCTAGAACACATTTTTTTTTCCCCCTGCAGCCATTAAATCTTGAGCAATTTGAATTGATACGGAGCATGTCCAGCGACATACGGGCGTATGCACCTGATGCGCGAGTCCTGACCACTTATTACTGTGGTGAGAAAATTTTATACTGCTCTTTGCATCCACTCATTTAGTTCTTTACTTTGTATGGCACATTGCTATGCAAATGCTTTGTATTTTTATCATTCATTTGTTGTATAAAGTGACCGTTGCTTGCAACTTATTTTTAATATAGAAATAACCATATCTGGTCTATTTGATTACAGTGATTAATATAAAATTTAGCTTTGCTAAACCCAGTTTTACTCAATCAGATGATTGGATTGGTTGTTTCAAATATATTATCCGAAACATGAAAAACATGCTGTGGAATCATTTCTCCCTGGCCCCTGCATGGCCCTTCTCTTCCCATCTTCCTCCTGTGTTTTCTTTCTTCTAGCACATCTGTTTTGTGTGCCATTTCTCTTCTTTTCTCTCCTGTGTTCCTCATCCCTTTCTTTCCTCTACTTTTGCATCCTCAATATCATTAGTAGCCACCTCCGAGCATTTTAGATGGTAAAAGCATGTATTGAAGGGTAATCTATAATCAAAAGAAAAGATGATTGGATTGGTTGTTTCAAATATATTATCTGAAACATGAAAAACATACTGTGGATTCATTGCTCCCTGCATGGCCCTTCTCTTCCCATCTTCTTCCTGTGTTTTCTTTCTTCTAGCACATCTGTTTTGTGTGCCATTTCTCTTCTTTTCTCTCCTGTGTTCCTCATCCCTTTCTTTCTTCTGGCTCTTGCATCCTCAATATCATTAGTAGCCATCTCCGAGCATTTTAGATGGTAAAAACATGTATTGAAGGGTAATCTATAATCAAAAGAAAAACAACCACGGCATAATATTGCTCTCAAAACTCCTGGCTTAGTAGTTGAAACTGTTTTCATCTTTAGTTGATCTCAAAGACTTCTTAAGTGGGAATATGAAAGTTAAAAAATCTTGTATTCCATTGTAAGCTAAAAATCTTCGTCTCCCTCTTGGAATTTTTGATTTGTGGTGCTCAAAATGCTTGACGTCTTATTTCCAAAGAAGTTGTACGTCTTATTTGGTTAAAGAGAACTTTGGTTCAAGAATAGCTGAATATGAATTATTCAAATTTGGGCTCTGTAGATAGTTTTATGCTTATTTTTATTTTTTTGTTTTTGTTTTTTCCAAAATGGTCACGGGAGCCTTGGCACAACGGTAAAGTTGTTGTCATGTGACCAGGAGGTCACGGGTTCGAGTCGTGGAAACAACCTCTTGCAAAAAGGGGTAAAATTTAGCGTCTGATAGACCCAAGTGGTCCGACCCTTCTCCGGACCCCGCGCGCATGCGGGAGCTTTGTTGCACCGGGTTGCCCTTTTTGTTTTTTCCAAAATGGATTCTCCTTTGGAGGTGAAGGGAGTGAAGTTGGATGAAATGCAATATTTGTTTCCAAAGTCATGGATAGGTGAGTGTTTTTTTGGATGGATTCATGTGGATTAATAGAATAAATGAAGCTAATGATGTAAGGAGGTATAGATGGCTGTATTGTGTATATTGTTAGTCAATTACTTATCCTTGAACATTAGATTGTGTTGAGTTACATTATTAACTATTTATTAATTGATATATAAACAAGTAATCAATAATCTTAATTATAGTAATATACTTATTCTTACCGGTTAGAGGCCCCATTTAGCCAAGCTTATTTTCGGCTAAAGTGCTTCTGGAGTAAGTTAAGCAGTTTTTGCCTTGTTTTTGGGTGTTTGGATGGGTTTCTTGGAGAAGTAGAAACATTGAAAAAAACAGTTTTATTGCTTTTCTGAGAAGCAGCTGGGTACTAGCTCTTTGGAGGAGCCTATCCGCCGAGGAGCAATTCTGGGACATGAAAAGAAAGCACTTACCAAAGGCCTCTTGGCCTAGCAGTACCACTCCCTTGCGTTAGATGAGTGGTCTCGGGTGCCTCCACTCACACAAGGTAGCACGTATGCCCCCTACTAAGAGGTAAGGTTCGTTCTGGGACAATCTTGCGTTTGAATTCCTTTCCGCGTGGGGGTGAGGGCATAGCGCTCTCGAAGTCTGGGGTGTTAGATGCGGGGCGTGAGCCTTTGGGTGTTAGATGCGATTGTGCACGCGTCAGGAAATCCCTTGTGGAGGCGCTTGTTGCCTATTTTCAAAAAAAAAAAGAAAAAAACACTTGTGAGATTTTTTATTGACCAAATTAGCCATGTACACCAAAAATTCTATGTAAATGCTTCTAAAGATAAATTGTCCAAATACAAAATTGCTTAACTCACAATGCAAGAACTTTCTTAAAACTTTAAAAAATACTAAAAAAAAAAAACCTGTCCAAACCGACCCATATTATAGTATCAATAATCATATAAATTATATCAAATAATGATAGTTGATATCATTAAATTAAAAGTAGAGAGATAGATGAATGATTATAAAATTTGATAGTGATTGTTATTATTGTTAGAACTAAAATAGTAATACATAATATTTACCAGCTCATTAATGACCTATGACTTTTTTGCTAATTACTATGTTAATTTATGCAAATACCTTACTAATCAATGAAGGGGAGCCTTGGTGCAACGATAAAGTTGTTGTCTTGTGACCAGGAGGTCATGGGCTCGAGTCGTGGAAACAACCTCTTGGTTTAAAAAAGCAGGGTAAGGCTGCGTACAATAGACCTAAGTGGTCCGATCCTTCCCCGGACCCTGCACAATGCGGGAGCTTTGTAGCACCGGGTTGCCCTTTTTTTTACCTTACTAATCAATAACTTTATGGTGTAGGAGAAAACTTACCATTTTAAAAGTTTTTGCCTATTTGTATTTGGTGGGAGTAAAACCATAAGTTTAATTATTCGCATCACCAATAAAAGTAGCTACATAGGCCTAAACCCAGATTAAGTGTTTGACTAGTTAGCTATCGGGCCTGCTAACCCTGAATTTTATCTTTTGTTTGGCAGTTAATTCTGGATAAAACCCCTTTCTCTAAGTTTTAATCTTGAACCAAACATGTGCCTGGGGAATACCATTTTATTTCCTTAATTTGGTTATATGCATTAGTTCTAAAGAATGAGTGTTGAAGCTCTTGATATTCTAGGTATACATTTATAAAAAATAATATATATAGGTATCCTCCGTGCCACCTTACGTACTGTCTTATAATTATATAAAACGACTTTAAATAACAAAGAAAATTAAATTTCCCCACTCTTGTCACGGCTGACTTTTCCATCCCAACTATTTTACAAAACTGCCTGGTTCATGATGACATTAACTTAATTATAGGTCCTTGTGAGATAATCCTATGAAGACAAAGTTAAGTCATGTATGATCCTTTATGTTGTACATTCCTTTTAAGCCTATGAATCCATTCAGGTGGTCTAAAAATGCTCATTTAAGCCTTATTTACCTGAAAGCTCTTGATATACTCACCTCATTGCTCTACTCTGTATTAGTGTTTCATGTCTAAACCTGCCACTACTTAATATGCAGAAATTCTATTTTAGCTAGGAGAGGTCTCATGGGAGTTTTATGCACAAAAATTTGGTATAATGGGACAACAAATGAGATGGGGGTGGTCGGAAGGTGATATTGATCAGTTCCCATGATAATTGATAGGCATGGGTTGCAAACGTTTATAAAATCTCCAGCACCTTCAAATATTTTACAAATGACCATGGTTCTGAAGTAATGGCCTAAAAAAGCAGCCTGTCATGATCGATGAACTATATCAGGTATCAGGTTTTCATAAAGAGGACTAAATGGTGAAGTCTATGTTTAAAGGACAGCAATATATTTCCTTAGAGAACCCTTATTTGATCCCTGACAATAGCAGCAACTGTAACCCTACCCCCTTATAAGGTGCCTTATTGCATATTTGTCATTATTATTTATTGATTTGATGCGTTAGCTATTGTTTATTTATTCACTTAGCTGTCTGCTCAATCCTTTTCTTTTTTTGGTTGAAATATTTATTACTAAGACACTAGCTTAATTGCTTAATATTTTTCCATATGATGTGTTGTTCCTCGAGATATCTTTTGTAGGTAAATAACCCTCTAATGCTACTCTATCACAAAATTGATACTTTTAGATAAGTTTATTGATTAATTCACTTCCTTGTATGGGCGCTTTATATATGCATGTGCTTGTTTTGATATAGGTCCAAGTGATGCGCATCTTACAGCTAATACCTTTGAGGCCTTTGTTAATGTTCCAAATCTTTTACGTCCTCATACTCAAATATTTTGTACAAGGTATCCCTCGCCTCTTTTCCAAAACTCATTCTTACCCTCTTTGTAAAGATAATATTTTTATTCATATTGTTTTCTAAATTTAACCATTAAGTTGATTTATTCATCATGCACTTCAGTTGGGGCCCTGTTAATTTTTGTTTCCATGTCTTGAGGAACAGTACATGGTTGTATGCTGTCTTTCCCCCAATAACAAGAAACTTCAAGTCCATATTGGATGGTGTATAATTGATTTTGGCATTTTGTAGCACATTAACTTGATTGTGGGTTTCTCAGGCCCTCAAGTGCCTTGCCACCTAACCTTAGTCAAGCACTAATAATGAAACTTGAAAACAGACAATCATGCGCTTAGTTTCTGAAGGATGCTATATTAGATTCATGGGCATGAAAAGTTTTGGGATTATTGGGCCATTTCTGATATGATTGTAATTATTAAGATATAAAGTCCTTAGTCCATTGGTAGGCTGGACTAGTGGTTTTAATCAAAACAACATTAAGGATTTGCTGTTATACCCTGTCGCTGACTTCCAGTGAGTATGTGTGATCTTATCTATAACTAAAAACTATGGCTGCACAGTTCTTTCCTTCTAGAAAGGTTATTGATTTTATGTTTAGGTGCACTTTCACATCGCTTAACCACAAATACAAGGCATTCTTTGGGATGTGGTTGCAACCCATCTATTATATATTGCATTAGTGCTCAGTGATGGCAGCCTTATCATGTATATCATTTTATCTGCTTTACTTTGGCAGTGAATGGGTTCTTGGTTCAAGAGAAGATTTAGTGAAAGATATTACAGCTGAATTACAACCAGGGAAGGGTGAGGTAATACTATCTGGAAATTTTTAACTTTTATATCCGTTGTTTCGCTTATGTTTGGAGTGATCTTGATTCTCTTGTCATATGAGCTTACTGTTATATCTTCAACATTACTTTTTGCATTATTGAAAGAATTTCTTCAACCTTCTTGATAAACAATCATATATGCATGATGATTGCATGATTTGCATACATTTTTCATGATTTTAAGATGTATAGGAAACCTTTGAATTGATAGGGAATCAATAATATCTAGGAGAAAGTTCCATTCTACTCTTTTAGAAGTATTGCATGGTGAACTAGGGTTTAGGAAATTAAGATTTTTTTACCGGTCTTTGAAATGTGCTTTATTCACTTATATCTTATAATTACCCAGACCAAGGGCGTCTGTATGTGTGTTTTTGGTATTTGTATATATACCCCTATAAAAGCTCATTTTTGCATATATAATTTATCAAATCTTATTTTTTTACATATATATACTTCTTCAAAATTCGTAATTATATTTATTCCCCCTATATGACCATGATTCTTGCATACATATCTCTACAAAATATTTTTTCTTATGGATGTTTCCATATGTACCTTTGTATACATATATATATATATATATATATATATATATATATATACTGGTACGTCTTATACTACGCTATCATTTATCATCAGTCAAGGTCGCTTCGCTTTGGCTTTTCGTTTCAAGCATGATGTTTTGAGGAAATCCAACCGTATGGATGGAAAGAACATCGAAAAATGTTAGCGTATGATTTTCATACAATTGCTGGAACTCAGGGGTCTTCATCTTAAAAGGTGAAATTTTTGAACGGTAAGCATTTCTATAAATTTTCAACTCAAGTTAAGATGAAGGCGGCAAGTTACTTTCCTTTATATGAAAGTATTTAAAATCGTCACTACGCTACTTTATTTTTCAACGTTTCTTTCATCTATACCTCTGATTGGAGATCCTCTTAAAACATCATATTAGTCTTGAAATAGCGACACTAACGCTGCCTTACTGGTGACATAATCCACTTTGACTTATAATATCACTCCTATATATATATATATATATCTGGCGTACGATAAGGTGGTGCCAATTTGGAACACTTGTTTGGGTCAGTCATCCCCATTTTGGCTTTTGGAGCGTGTTTTAAAGGAAATCCCACCATATGGATGAAAGAGCGTGAAAATACTAAAGTTTCAAGATATCGATTTTAAATACGATTTAGGAACTTTGTAGGGTCTTCATCTTAACGGGTGAAAATTTATAGAAATCCTACCGGGTTCAAAATTTCACCCGTTAAGATAAAGACTCTACAAAGTTCCCAAATTGTATTTAAAATCGACATGTTACCTTATTTTTCGACGCTCTTTCCATCCATACTGCCGGGATTTTCTCAAAACACCGCAAGAAGTGGGTCAAATGGAGCTGACTCGACGAACAAATGTTTCGCCATATCGACCTTATCAAGCCTATATATATATATATATAAGATAAGATCGCAAAACATCGTGCTCATTTAAGCGTCATTTCTCCTTATTTGGCTGATATAAATGTTTTAAGTGATTTCAATCAGATGGATGGAAAGAACATCGAAAAATAAACTAATTTTCATACAATTTACGAAGGTGGAGGGCTTTCATCTTAACAGGTGAAAATTTATAGAAATTTTACTTGTTCAGAATTTCACCCTTTAAGATGAAGACCCTACACCTTCCTAAATTGTATGAAAATTGACATGCTAACTTATTTTTCGATGTTCTTTTCATCTGTACGGTTGGATTTCCTTAAAACACTGTACAAGTGGGCTAAAATGAGGCGACCGCACTGGCATAGTTTTAAGGTCGGGCGGAACACTGTTCATTTATATATATATATATATATATATATATATATATATATATCTCTATAAAAGCTTATTGTTTCATATATCCTTGCACCTCAAAAACCAAGATTCTTGTATGCATACCCCTCAAAAAGATAATTAAAAAAACATTTATATAATATTACACATCTAATCTTCGAACATATTTCTTATTTTATCTCATATTTTAAATAAATAGATTTTATTCAAAATATTTTTTGAATATGGTTGGTTATTAGAATTTTACAATGGTTAAAAATACTTGTGCAATAATTCACAATTTTATTTTTGATGGTCATGAAAAAGCATTTTGATCAAAATTAAATCACTAGGTAATTATGGATCTATAGCAAATATTTGTGATTCAAGTTTTCATAAATTAAATTCATGGTATATTTTTGTTTTTCAAAACCCTAAAAATGAGCTTAGAATAAGTTATGGCATGGTAATGGCTTTCTTGAAATTTTGTGGTTTGTCTTTTGCTTTGTCCCTAGTTTACCAAAAATAATATAAGAATAGTTTTATTTTCTTATTGTAGATCCAAATCTCTAAGAGCTTGTAGAAATGACTCAGGTGTAAGCTTTATGCATTTTGCATTAATTTGAGCCCTTTCTTGTTACAATAAAACCTATACAACATGGTTTTGTTATTGCTGGGCTATATTTACAATTGATGTTGGAACTAATGCCTGTTCTTCGTGTTACATGCATATGTTATGTCTTGAATTGTCCTCATGCAGGAATGGTGGACTTATGTATGCTTGGGACCTTCTGATCCCCTCCCAAACTTACATCTTGGTATGCGAGGCACACAAAGTCGAGCAGTCATGTGGAGAGTCTGGAAAGAAGGCAGCACAGGTTTCCTCTACTGGGGTGCCAATTGTTATGAAAAAACGATGATTGCTAGTGGTGAGGTATGATTTGAGTTTAGCACTTAATAATGACTATATGCACACAATTTTTGCAGATGTCGTTTCCTTGTGCTGCAACCTCTATGCCTTCGTTATTTATCTTCTTATCTTAAATTCACATTTACTTATTTCTATGTTCGAATGCTATCTTCACACGCTGCCCCTTGACATTCTTTGGTCATAATTATGTACCACTAGTACGTCTTCATTTTGTCTAAATTATCACCATCTTTTTCATCAAGTATCTGTTCAAGAGTGTTTTGCATGTTTTTAGTGCAAACTACTAGGCATCACATCTTTTGTGTTACTGTTTACCATTCCCTCTGGTCTCAGTATAGGGCTTACACTCCTTATATTGGAACCCACATGATTGTTTTTTACTTGAGTGATGTATGCAGATATTTAATTTTTAGAAATGAGAAGTTGTGTCATGCTGCACATGGGGCAACACAAATATGTACTTACCTTCACATATATTATACATCTCGGTGGCTGGGTGGCAATCTTGGTATTACTGTTTCCTGGCAAAATTATATTCCACATTGTCATATGTCTTATGATTTGAACAAAGCAAAAACCTGAGCTGATATGATTCACAATAAGATCCAAGTCATGGACATGTTAGCATGTTCCAAATGCATGACTTAAGCTTTGTGGTGCAGATAAGATTTCGACGAGGACTTCCCCCCGGTGATGGAGTTCTATTTTATCCTGGTGAAGTTTTTTCATCTTCACATGAACCAGTTGCTTCAGCCCGACTAGAGCACTTTCTCAGTGGCATGCAGGTACTTGTTTTATCAGCTAACCTAGTTGGATTGTCGCCTTATCTTGGTATTTAACAAATAACCTTTCATAATCTCAGTGATTTTCTCAAAAGGAAAAAAATATTGGTTAGTGGAATATATTAATAAGAAATTTCTCTTGTATGTGATCAACAAGATTTGTGCCACACTCAGTGCAATAGAAAATCAAATTCTCTTGGTATGGCAAAAACAGAAACGACGCTCCGCCTTTTCTTCTGAATGTGAAGTTTTTTTATGGCAAGAATTTATTTCCGCTCGTTAACAACTCCAACATGCTTTTTATTTGGCTGTCTAAGAACACTTCCATTTTGCTGATGCATTCTGTCAATTTTCTTCAATTTTCTAGTCTGCACCATAGTTGCAGCTACCATTTGCTATTTTCTCAATTTAAATTGAAGGCATTGCATTCATGTTTGTGGCCTTCAGGACATCGAATACTTGAACCTGTACTCTTCGAAGTTTGGAAGGGAGGAAGGGCTATCACTGCTGCAGAGGACAGGTGTCTACCTTGGCCCTGAGCGATATACACTGGATCACATGGCCATTGCGGCAATGCGCGCTGAGATCTACCGGGCGTGTAGGCCTTTCATGGCTTAGAGGGAGTACATTTAATATATTTGTTGTAGAAATGCTCATGTGTTGATACTGTGTTGATGAACCATATTGATTCAGCCCTCAGTTTTTAAGTTGTAATTCTGAGTTTTGTGGGTAGGAACTCCTTGACATTGTTTTATGTATTCTAGGCTCGGTGGTGTTTGGTTGTAGGTAGCATAAGTTTTTGTTTTTGTTTTTTGTTTTTTGGTTTTTTATATTTTGGAACTAAGAGGCAACTGGTCAGCATCAGCAGCTAAAGACTAAAGTTACCCATGGGCGTGCTCGGTCTTGGGATCGAACTGCACAAGCAATGGGGGGATAAACGCCACAACCAACTAGCCCCACCCGAGCGTGTGTGAACGCCACAAGAAATGAGCCCTCACTGGGGATTGAACTCACGCCTCATGCTGAGGTGGAGCCTTTTCTCAGGACCAAATGCCACCATGCATGCATTCACGTGTGCGTAGGTAGCATAAGTTCAGTTGGGTCTGTAGTTTGGGGTTTGAAGGTGTTTTTTTTTTTTTTTATAACTTCATTTTCGAGGGATTTTATTTACTTAATTAATATTTATTAGAATACATAGCATTAATTAAATTTATGTTTAATATTTATTAATATTATAATTAAAATTTAAATATTACTCAGTAATTTATTAAAATTTATTAAAAATCACTATTTTTAACTAAGGTTGTAAACGGGCTGAGTTTGATCAAGTTAAGCATAGTTTGAGCTCTGTTTGAAATTGTCCAGTTTGAGTTTGAAATTAGCTTAAATAAATTTGTTCGAGTTTGGTTCGATTTTAATTGCAAAAGTTTGAGCTCGATGTAGCTTGAAATTAAGAGTTTAATTATAATTTTAAAACTTTGAACTCGGTTTAGTTTGAAATTAAATATTTATTTATATATTAATATATATTAATATTTATATTATATATTAATATATTAATATTTAATTGTGAGCTTTCAAGCCGAGCTTGACTCGGCTCAAGCTCGGCTAGAAATTGAAGCTCAAGCTAGGTTAATAAACTTGAAATTCTAAGTCGAGTTCAAGTTTTTATCAATACTGTTCATGAATAACTTGATCATTTGACAGCCCTATTTCTAACATAGTTGAACTTTGGTTTATTAGGACAGTAAAATTTGTTATTTTCTAATGGTGATTTTCATAGCTATAAAATAAACAGAAATTAGGGTTTTTAATTTGTATCCCTTGTAGATGCCTCTAATTGTCTAAATTTTATCAATACAATCCAAAATTTGCTTTTACACCCCTGTATAGGAAAACAATTAGCTATTTTAAGATAACATTAAGAAAATATTAATATTATCAAAAGCACTATTATATTTAAAGTTACTTTAGAAATTTAAATTTATTAATATTTTATACTTCAATAATAAAATATAATAGATTATTAGTTTTCTACCTGGTTGGTGATCTTCGGAAGGGTATAAAAAGTAAAAACATTTATTTTACTGTTTCGAGTAATTAGTAATTATAATATTTTGGAATTCTAATATATAATCATGAGTATTTATACAGCCAAAAAAAAAACGCAACTAAAATTATTTCAAATAACTCTTTAAACAATAGAACAATTTGAAAAAAAAATTTGAAAATATAAATTCAGTCTTAAGTTGCTGTTCATTTGTGAAACCGTTCCAACAGTCACAGTCAATTGAATCGCTTCCAGATTCGGAAGAACGATCTAAACCTCATCCCAGCCTAACAAGCCCGAGCGCCCCGAAAACCCAGAGCTCTTCTCTCACCCTCTCCAGCCGATTCCTTGTCTGAGATTTCATCCTCTCTGATATCTCGATCTCAATCTCCCAATCTTTCTTCCAGGTTAGCCTTAGGAGCTCCATTTTTCGTTCGTTTGATTGTTTGTTTGTTGTTATTTTTTCTTTTGGATTTGTTTTGAATCGCAGGTTCTTCTCTTTATCTTGTTTGACAATTTGTATTTTTGCCAAGTAGGTTTGTGAATTCAATTAGAGAGGGGAAACTCTAAGATCGACGAATAAAAAGTTATGAGTAGTGATGTTCCGTATTGCCCGCTGGATTCGTGTTTTTGATTGCTAGAAGAAGCCAATTTCTTTGTTTGTGGGGTGCTAAGATGCTATACAGACACTCTTCAGGTAGGAAAGGACTGCAAATTTCTGCGGAGTTTCTTATAGGGCAGTGCAAGGAGTTGGTATCTGGTCATTCTGGGCGTTTTTCTGGGCAACTGATGGCTCCTTCCCAGCGGAACATCATGTCTTCTTGCAACTCTCTGCCAGGCCCGGCCAAATTGGATTCCCGGGGAGTGAATTGTTTGGATGGGAAGGGTGCAGGTGCACCGATGTGGAACACCATGATGAAAATTCAACTTTGCTCTAGCGGTAGAAGTCTTGAAAATTGCACAAAAATGGTTATGATCCCAAGAAATCAAGAGCCTTTCTGTAATGTAGCTTATAAGTGTTTTGGGTATCTTGCTACTGAGATGAGTTGGAAGAAGAATGTTCTCTTGGAACCCAGGGGGAGGGATTTTCGATTGTGGAGTGATTTGTCCGCCTCTTTTGGAACAGCTACTAATATGACGGTTGACGGGGCTCCACGAGATAACCAGCTTGAGAATTCTTCAGAGTCCTCAGATCAGTATGCCTTTTTGCATTCCTTTTTATATACTCTGGTTTCTCATTGCTATCTTTATATGATTGTGAAGGTGTTTTAGACTAGTAAATGCATTTGCTAACTCTTATTAGTGAATCAGATGAATGACATTTGTCTTTGTTATGAATCCAGAACATTTGTGGTCGCTGATGATTTTACCTTATTCCTAGGGAACCATCCGTTAACAATGTTTGTAGGACAACATAGAACTTATCAATTGTTTTCATTGATAATCTAAGTTAAGCACATAAAGTAGCTTCCATAGAGTATTGGTACTTCTTACAGCTTGCGTGTTCTTGGTTTACCAAACCATTGATACTTTTGGCTAAAGACATTTTGAACTGATTCTAAACATTTGGGATAAGGCTCTTTTGCTAAAGCTCTCAGGAACACAATTGTATTCAATTTCTGACATCTGTGACTGTCATCCAGTCTTGCTTATTTCTAAGAGCATAACAATTTGAAATTCACATGGGTGTGACATGCACTTCAAATTCTTGATGGATGGTCCTATTGTCTTCATTTATTTCTATCTTTTTCTTTTAATTCTCTGCACTCACTTTTCTCTTTTTTATTGATAAGCTACGATTTTGAACCTATTATGTTACTTCTTATTTACTTTAGAATTCAACACAACAGTATTAAACAAATACAGACTTATTGAAATTGTGACCATTGGATCTTTGCCTCATTTCTGAAGATTTATTGTGAGGTCCATGAAATTCTAATATTTTTTTTTTGTCTTTTTTTTCTTTTAATCAGTGTTTCAAAATAATGATTGAATTATTCATTTATGGCCAGAAACAGTTTAAGGCCTGTTGTTTGTGCTGATTTGGTGTAATTTTGTATTTGAGGGCCTCTATTTTTTAATGCACTCCCGTCAAACAAATTTGCAGTCGGTTTGCATTAGAAAGGTTTTTCTTGAGAAATTTAACTAGTTGGTTTTCTGAAAATGGATTCATGTTTGTTCTTGAACTACTCCAGTACACAATTTAAGATGTTTGTGTTGCAGGAATTTACTCGGTGATAGAACATTGAAGTTGTTCTCTGGATCATGTTATTTACCACACCCAGATAAAGAGGAAACTGGGGGAGAGGATGCACATTTTATATGTGTTGATGAGCAGGCTATTGGTGTTGCGGATGGTGTTGGTGGCTGGGCGGACCTTGGTGTTGATGCAGGGCAGTATGCTAGAGAGCTTATGTCAAATTCGGTAATTGCTATTCAAAAAGAACCCAAAGGTTCTGTTGATCCTGCTAGAGTGTTAGAGAGAGCTTACTTGAGTACAAAGGCCAAGGGGTCTTCAACAGCGTGCATCATTGCTCTCACAAATCAGGTTTATGAATTATTTTTCTCTCTTCTGTCAATGCGTTACATATTATGTAGATTATTTTGTGTGATTTTCTAATAATAATAATTCTCATTAAAATGACCTTAGTTTAGGTTTCTCTTAATATTCCTTCATTTAATGATCACCAATATTCATATATAATCTCTGAATGTATGCAGTTGTAGTTCTCATATATAAACATCCGCATTAACATGATCATATCTATATGAAAAACACAATGTCAAAAATGCAATGATTTGAGAAATACTTCTTGTAAATAATATTATGAATGTTTTTTATTTGTGTTTGCACTGAGGGGCCTTCTTTTGGTAAATCTCTTGAGCTAGTGATTGTCCATCTCCTTCTTGTGCATTTTAGTAGTGTGTGGAGTTGAACTTAGGCATGCTACCGAAAGGTCTAGCCAGCTGACAAACTCATTGAGGTGTCACATTTATAAATTTTACTAACCAGATTTCTATCTTTTTTAAGATCTTTTGTCTCAGTTATACTAGATGTTTTAAATCCTGAGATGTGCATAGATGTTATCACTTTAGCTAACGTGAATGATGTTTCTTACCCCTGTATTGGATGGGAATTATTTCATATGTGAAAATAACTACAGTTGTTGGTTTATTACATGGCCTGACACATTATGACAAGAATAGTTATGCCTGGACAGTAATCATTAAACATTAAACAATCTATTGCATTTTCTAGCAACAAATGCCATAATATTTGAATGAAACATGAGAAAAATATCATCACAAAGGCGGGTGGTTCATGATTAGGTCAATAGAGAACCTTCTTGGTAGGATCACTGTTTGATTGCCACATTAGAAGCCCTACTTGCATCCTTAACGCATTCTGAGCACTAAGTGGGGTGCTGATCTGTTTGGTGGTTGCAAGGCCGCTGGTTCATGATTAGGTCAATAGAGAACCTTGTTGGTAGGATCATTGTTTGATTGCCACATTGGAAGCCTTACTTGCATCTAGGGACTGATCCAAGATTTTTCTTAGGGGAGCAAATTAATATTAAATATAAAAAAATATAATGAAACACAAATGCATCAAAAGTTTTTGTCCTATGATGATAACATATTACAATTATTCTCTGCGTGTTTTCATAGTTTGAAAACGATGCAGGATTTTTTCATTGTTAATATTACAAAATATATCTTTTTCTATATAGTAATCAAACAATCATTTATCCAAGAATCTCCTATTCGGTTGCGCAAGCGATTTTTTACAATTTTCATGACAAAAAAAGTTCTTTTAACTGATGCAATAGAAACAGACAAAATATCAAATCTAATTTCACAAGTAAGTACACCAATGAGCACACAATGTGCTTCTTTGTCTTTACAAGTTTTATAGAAAGGTCATTGATACCTTTTAGGCTTTTAAACTCATCATGAGATCTTAAATCAATAATGTAAGTCTCTGGCTGATCTTCCAGAATAAGAAGTTCCGTCTCAGAAAACTCAGATGGATAAAATTAAGCAAGATGAATTAGTTTTCTCTTATCAAAAGCTGCAAAAGAATCACAAGGACTTCAAGACGCCACACAAAGAAGTAACTCCATATTCAACTCATTGAATCGATTATTAAGTTCTTAAAGTTGCATATCAATAACAATGTAAAATAACTCAACTCGATAATGATGCAAATTTGTCATTTTATGGGTGTTGCGTTGTGGCCTTCCTCGAGTTTGTTTCTCTCGAATAGCATCTCTGTGTTTACATGAAGCACCAACAATATTCACTACACTCGTGACAATATTAAAGAGCAATGCAATTTGAACATGATTCTTTGCCACAATTATAAGTGCCAATTGAAGTTGATGAGCAAAACAATGATCATAATAAGCAAATGCATTCACTTTCATTATTAAAGTTTTAAGACCATTAAATTCTCCTTGCATGTTACTTGTTTCATCATAGCCTTGCCCACGTATCCTTGACATACTTAAATTATGCTTAGAGAACACTGCCTCAATGCCTGCTTTAAGGGATAAAGCGGTCGTGTCACTGACAAGGACTAAACTAAGAAAACATTCAATTACATGCCCCTTGGAATCCATATAGCACAAAGTAATAGCTGCTTGTTCTTTGATTGAAAAATCACGAGATTATCAAGAAAAATGGAAAAAATCCATCATCAAGATCCTTCATGATAACATTGATAGTCTTAATTGCAGCAGCGTGAACAATATCTTTTTGAATATCGTGTGCTATTAATTTTGAATTTCCAGGTGCATTTTCAAGACAACACTTTTGATAGTTTCATTGTGATTGGCAATAAATCTAAGAAGTTCAAGAAACTTTCCTTGATTATGAGAACTCTCAGTTTCATCTTTACCACGAAATGCCAAATCTTGACATAAGAGAAACTGAATACAATCAAGTGTCGCAGTTAAGCGAACTCTATAATTTTTTCGTGCTTGATCCAGATTGCTTTGCAAAATCAAATTGGATATGTTGCTTTTGATTTAATAAATCTTTACATCTCTTCCATGCTTGGTTGTGAGCACTTTTAGGACATCTACCATGAATATCAAATTTTTTTTTTTTTTTTTTCAATTTGTGAACTTGCAACGCAGGAATCACCACTTGCTTGCTTTCCAATATCAGGTCTATAAAGATAACATCACAAGCAAAATGCTGCATCCTTTTTTATACTATATTCCAACCAATTAAGGAGAGAGCCAGATGGATGCGACATTTTGCTTGTGCTGGTATCTTTATAGACTTGATATTGAAAACAACAAATAGTATTCCTTTGTGTTGGAGGGTTCACAAATTGAAAAAGAAAGAAAGGTTTGATATTCATGTTGAATGTCCTAATAATGCTCGTAACCAAGCATGGAAAATATGTTAAGATTTGTTAAATCAAAAGAAACATATCTAATTTGCTTTTGCAAAAGCAATCCGATCAAGTAACTAGAAAATTATAGAGTTAAACGCTTAACTTTTGGTTTCTCTTATGTCAAGGTTTGGCGTTTTTGTGGTAAAGATGGCGAGAGTTCTCATAATCAAGGAAATTTTCTTGAACTTCTTAGATTTCTTTCCAATCACAATGAAACTATCAAAAGTGTTGTCTTAGAAAATGCACATGGAAATTCAAAATTGATGGCACACGATATTCAAAATGATATTGTTCACTATGTTGCAATTGAGACTATCAATATTATCATGAAGGATCTTGGTGATGGAATTTTTTTCCATTTTACTTGATGCATCTCGTGATGTTTTAGTCAAAGAACAAGCAGCTATTGCTTTGCGCTATGTGGATTCCAAGGGGCATGTATTTGAATGTTTTCTTGGTTTAGTACTTGTCAGTGACACGACCGCTTTATCCCTTAAAGCAACTATTGAGGCAGTGTTCTCTAAGCATAATGTAAGCATATCAAGGATTCGTGGACAAGGCTATGATGGAGCAAGTAACATGCAAGGAGAAATTAATAGTCTTAAAACTTTAATAATGAAAGTGAATGCATTTGCTTATTATGATCATTGTTTTGCTCATCAACTTCAATTGGCACTTATAATTGTGGCAAAGAATCATGTTCAAATTGCATTGCTCTTTAATATTGTCACGAGTGTAGTGAATATTGTTGGTGCTTCATGTAAACACAAAGATGTTCTTCGAGAGAAACAACTGATAGGATCCTGAGGACAGTTCAGTAAGAACAAGATGGGAGAGATAGTGAAATGGAGAAGAAGATGGAATTTCTTAGGGTTGAACAAAAGGGGGTAACTTGCCGAGTTTTCGAGTGGGCTCGCTCTCGCCCTTAAAACATACAAAACCCTTAAAATGATCATGACCCCTCATCTTCCCCCTAATTTTCCTTCTTATTCTTCTTCAAAAACCCCATTCCCAGCCACATTAGCCTTTCCTCTCACGTGCTTGACACTTATTTCTTTGAGTAAATAAATTTGACAAGTGGCTTATCATTACTCTCGGCCCAAAGAGTAACCTTGTCCTCAAGGTTGAAAGTGGGGAACTGTTGTTGGATCAATTCAAAAGGCTCCCACGTAGCTTCATAAAAAGGAAAATCCTTCCACTGAATCAGTACTTCTGGCGAAACTTCAGGAGAAGCTTGTCGAATACCCAACAGGGCAGCTGGTTCCACGAGCAGCTCTAGTTCATCAAACAAAGGTGCAGGGAACTCCTCATCAGCCTTCTGTGTCCCTATCGCTTTCTTTAGCTGCGATACATGAAAAACAAGGTATATGATCGCCGCGGGAGGGAGTTGGAGGCGATATGCCACAGGGGCAATGCAAGCCACAATTAGATAGGGCGCTAGCTTTTTCCGTGCTCGGTTGGCGAGAGATTTACGGCGATATGGCCTGAGTTTAAGGTATACCTGGTCCCCAACTTGGAATTCCACTTTCCGCCTATGTTGATCAGCTTGTGTCTTCATACGATGTTGGGCACATTGTAGCTCCTCTCGCAACCTCTCTAACATGACATCTCGCTCTTTAAGTAACGTTTCAACCTCTGCATTAGGAGTTGTGCCTTTGTCGAAACGGAGCAGGGCAGGAGATGGTCTGCATAAAAGGCCTGAAATGTGGTCATCTTCAAGGATATATGGCATGCGGTATTGTAGGAGTACTCGGCCCAAGCTAGCCATTTCGCCCACTGTTTGGGTGTAGTTGTTGAAAAACATCACAGATAAGTTTCCAAGCATCGGTTGACTACCTTCGATTGCCTATCGGTCTGCGAGTAGTACGCCGTACTGTGATGCAAGGTAGTACCTACACATTTGAATAACTTAGCCCAGAAATGGCTCATAAAAATCTTGTCTCTGTCGGAGACAATGGAATGGGGTATCCCATGAAGTCGAACCACCTCCCTTAGGAATGTCGCAGCAACTGTGGTTGCTGAAAAAGGATGCTTGAGAGCAATGAAGTTCTCATATTTTGTGAGGCGATCAACGACCACCAAGATCGAGTTTATGCCATGTGATAACGACAGTCTCTCTACAAAATCTATTGCGATGTCTTTTTAAACTTGCCTCGGCACTGACAAAGGCTGTAAAAGTCCTCCCGGTGACAGTGTGGAGTACTTGCATTGTTGGCAAATGGAGCAATCGACCCGCATCTTGCGACAACCCGTCTTACGTACCACTTCGATAGAAAGTGGCCGACACTCGCTTCAAGGTTTTGAGATATCCACCGTGCCCTCCTACTACCATATCATGAGATTCCCGGAGCACTGTAGCTACCAGAGGGGATTGGTGGGGAATAACTAGGCGTCCTTTATACAGCAATTACCCATCAACCAAGGAATACCCCGGTGCAGCAGTTGGGTCCCTGTGGATAGCTTCACAGATTGCCTTTAATGAATCATCTTGTAGTACTTGAGCAGCTAAATCCTCCAAAAACTGTGGGCGCGGAACCGATAGCGCCATTAAAGTAGCAGCCAACCCCACCCTCGAAAGGGCATCTGCGGCCTTATTCTCCAGCCCGAGATTGTAGTGGATGTCAAAATTGTACCCCATGAGTTTTGACAACCATATTTGGTGTTCTACATTGATCGGTAGATTGATCCGGCGGTATTTAAAGGCTACTTATTACATGCATCACTATAAATCTGTTCCCCATCAAATAGTGTCGCTATTTATGCACAACAAAGACGATTGGCATGAGTTCCCTCTCGTACACCGATTTGAGGTGAGCTCGAGGGGATAAAGTGTAATTTGTAAAATGCAATGGGTGTGATCTTGCATCAATCTTGCTCAGAACCCATTTGCACGATGCATCATCTCTAACCTGAAGGGTTTCTTTGAAATTCGGTAAGGCCAGGATTGGAACTTTGGTCATGGCATCCTTCAACATGTAGAATGCCTGTTCTGCCTCTGGTGACCAGTAGAAGTTGTCTTTCTTGAGAAGTTGAGTCAAAGGCCAAGCAATTGATCCATAAGAAGCTACAAATCTGCGGTAGTATCCCGTGAGGCCTAGAAATCCCCACAATTCCTTCAACGTCCGAGGTACGGGACAGCTAACCATGGCTGCTACCTTGGATTGGTCAGTCGCTACTCCATCTGCCGATACAATGTGGCCCAAGTACTCTAAGCTTCGTTGAGCAAACTGACACTTCCTTACATTAACAAGCGATTTCGTGGTCAAGCAACACCCTTAAAACCACAGTAAGTAATCCTGATGCTCCTCGGTGGTCCAACTGTATACAAGTATATTATCAAAAAAACATCAAGACGAATCTCCTCAAATATTCACAGATCTCATTCATCAAAGCCTGAAAAGTTGCTGGAGCATTTGTGACTCCGAAGGGCATCACTAAAAACTTATAGTGTCCCTCGTGCGTACGAAATGCTGTTTTGCACATATCTTCTCTCTTCATATGAATTTGGTGGTAACCCGACTTCAGATCAAGTTTGGAGAAGACGGTCGCACCATGCAATTTGTCAAGCAGTTCATCAATGGTAGGAATAGGAAACTTGTATGGCACCATAGCTTTGTTAAGGGCCCGATAATCAACACAAGACCTTCACCCGCCATTTTTTTTTTCTTAACTTCATGATCGGGGCTTGAGAAAGGACTCGAGCTTGGTACGTATTATACCGGTGATCAGCGTATCACGGACCCGATGTCACCGATTTCATTCTTCTAATAATGTAGATAGTGATAGGATCGGACACTAATTGGGCTTGTCCCCGGTTGTAACACAATGGAGTGGTTACAAGCTCGCTGTGATAGAAGAGTGCTTGGCCATGTGAATACCTTAGCGAACTGCTCCAAGGTCTTTGAATCTCACATGTGGGCGGCACTTCACTACATTCCTCTTGCCACTCAACCTTCTGAGTTCCACCAACACGCCGCTTCCTCCCGACTTCTCGAAGACTTTCATCATGGTTTCGGGGATACGAGAAGCTTGGCTCGAGCTTCGGGTCTCCTGTGACACTATATAATTCCCACCGCGCTTGAACTTCATAGTTAAATCTTTCTAATTCACCTGCATTCCCCTAAGTGTTTCCAACCACTGAATCCCCAGAATCACATCAGCGCTACCTAGTTCAAGGGGCAAGAAATCTGCAATCACCTCAACCGCGGGCAGTGACACTACTACCCCACGGTAAAGCCCCTCGTCCTTCATTGTTAAGCCAGTCCCCATCAATATGCTATAGCTTGTCGTCCACACCCTTGGGATGCCCAGCTTGGTGACCAGATCCATTGAGATGAAGTTGTGTGAGGCTCCACTGTCGATGAGCACCACTACATCTTGTTGACCCACCCGACCTTTAAGCCTCATGGTGCGAGGTGCGAGGTGCGGAGAGCCCAACGACAAAATTTAAGGATAACTCCGCGATCTCCTCCATATCCCGGTCAAGTTCTAATATGGGCGCGGCCTGTTCCGAAGCTGATTCCCCTTCCTCTATCGTATCCTCATCGACCAACAAAACCTGGAGGGTTCTGTTCTTGCACTGATGACCAATGGAGTATTTGTCTTCACATCATTACGAAGCCATACTCTCGTCTCCTTTGAATTTTAGCATCTGACATCCTGCGTAAGTTAGGATTAGAGCGCAAACCTGGTGGTCGATGATGTGCAGTTTGGCCACCTGGGTTCGAATGAAGCTGTTAGGACATAGCTGGTTGGCCAGCTGGCGGTGAAGGCTTAGTCTAGAAGAACACAGACGCAGCAGGTCCCGAAGAGTGAGGGGGTGCGTGATAACCAGAAGGGCCCGTGGTGCCCCGACCCTCCCGCTGAGCAAGGTTGTGATCCTCCACCCGCTGAGCCAGATCCATCAAAACGCCAGGCTCAAGTGGCACTCCTGCGGCTTCATCAATCGGACTTCAGATCTGATCTTCGGGCGAAGGCCGTTGATGAAAGCATTCTCGAGGACAATGTTCAGTAGGTCATCTAGGGCATCAGACAGGGCTTCAAAGGATCTCCTATAGTCTCGAACAGAGCCGTCTTGACGAAGAGCCAGAAATTGCTTGTGGATGGAGCCCTCCTGTGATAACCAAAATCGATCCAAGAGACAATACTTGAAATCTAACCATGAGAGCATGAGGCGATGTCGGCTTTCCCACTGGAACCACGCATGATGCTTCTCGCTTCCGGGCGATCCTTTGCCCGCGTGAGGTGCTCCAGCTCGGTTACTTGATTAATGGCGAAATATTGCTCGACGCGAAACAACCAATCTTCGGGGTTCTCTCCCTCGAACACCGGCATTTCCAAACGGCGGAAAGTTGAGCTCCCACGAGTAAAGCGATTGGAGATGCAGGAGATATCCATAGAGGTCAAATCACGGTATCTGAGTCCCGATGAAGGAGCGGGCATAACCTGCGGGCGGTAGGATCTCCCTACACCAACGTCGGACTAGCGTTGGTTGAAGATGGGTGAGGTGGAAGAGAGTCGGTGGCGATCTTCCTTTGTACCGCCCGTGGCTGAGAAAGGATAGGCTCGTCCAAGCGGCGAATAGCCAGCGTCATACGTGACACCATCTCCATCGAGAGTTGATTGAACTCTCGAGAGAATCAATCGATGAAATTTGGGAATTTCTTGACCTGATTTGCTCCTCCAAGGTATCGAGACGAGCGAGTTGTTTTGGTGGCCCGTGGGAGGAAGGCGATTGACATAGCGATAAATTAGCTCTCGATACCAATTTTATAAGATCCACGAGGGCGGATTCGGTAAGAACAAGATGGGTGAGATAATAGGGAAATGGAGAAGAAGATGGAATTTCTTAGAAATTTGAACCAAAGGGGGTAACTTACTTGAGAGCTTTGAGAGGCTGCTCTACTCCTCAAAACATACAAAACCCTCAAAATGATCATGACCCCTCATCCTCCCCCGATTTCCCTCTTATTCTTCTTCAAAACCTCATTTCCGATCCACGTCGGCCTTTCCTCTCACGTGCTTGTACGCCCATTTGGTAAGTAAATTTGGCGGTGGCTTATCAACAACAAAAAGATTGTGGAGGCATTATGAGTTAGTGAACTTTCTCACGGGAAGAGGTTTAAATCAAGAAACAAGTCTTGATGAGCCGATGATACACGCGATGAGGTTCGCACTATGGGTCTTTGATTAATTTGATCATTATGTTTGATTCCGTTATTGATGTGCTTGAAATTGTTTGTAGGGGATGAGTATTAGTTTTGAGCAAAGAGGTGAAGCTTACACCTTACTAGATTTGGTACAATTTTTACTTTGTTTTCAATTTGCATTTAATGAAAAGTGTTTGGGGATTACAAATGAATTGTCGATGGCGCTTAAAGAAGAGATCAAGATATTGTAAATGCAATGGCTTTAGTTAAAGTAGCTAAACAAGCGACTACAAATAATGAGAGATGATGGATGAAAATTCTTGTATGATGAGGTCTCTTCATTTTGTAGAAAGGAACAATATTGTTGTCCAAAATATGGATGATATATATTTGTAACTTTCGAGGAATACCATAATGTAACACCCATAAAATGACAAATTTGCATCATTATCAAGTTGAGTTATTTTACACTGTTGTTGATATGCTACTTCAAGAACTCAACAATTGATTCATTAAGTTGAATATGGAATTACTTCTTTGTGTGCCTTCTTTAAGTCCTTGTGATTCTTTTGTAGCTTTTGATAAGGGAAAATTAATTCACCTTGCTCAATTTTATCCATCTAAGTTTTTTGAGATGAAACTTCTTATTCTTGACAATCAGCTAGAGACTTACATTGTTGATTTAGCTTTTCATTATGAGTTTAAAAAGCCTAAAATGTATCAATGACCTTTCTATATAACTTGTTGAGATAAAGAAACACATTGTGTACCCGTTGGTGTACGTGTGAAATTAGCTTTGATATTGCATGTTTCTACTGCATCAGTTGAAAAAGTTTTTTCTGCCATGAAGATTGTAAAAAATCACTTGCATGGCCCAGATCGGAGATTCTTAGATGAATTATTGTTTGATTACTTATATAGAAAAAAAAAAATATTTGTAGTATTAACCATGAAAAAATCCTGTATCGTTTTCAAACTATAAAAACACATAGAGAGCAATTGTAATATGTTACTTCATATGACAAAAACTTTTGATGCATTTGTGTTTCATTATATATTTTTTATATTTAATATTAATTTCCCCCCTGAAGAAAAATCCTTGGTCCGTCCCTAAACCACACTATTGATTCTCTTCAGTTTCTTGTCATTTTCAGGCATCAGTTGATAACTTTGTAACAGTCATCACTTTGAATTTTTCTGCTGGTTCAATTTTCAGTAGATCAAATTTTTGCACATCTTAGTGGAAAATATTTCTTTTGCTTTCTCAGGTTCTAGGTCCAGTGCCTCTGTTTGTGTTCTATCTTATTTCATAGTTTTTAGATATAGCTAGGTGATGTTCATGAAGAAACAAACTTATGGGTGGATTTTCTATTTGTGACAGTCTCTTTTGTCCAGCCATGCGTTGCTTTCTCCTTGTTGGAACTTAAAAACTATTCAGCAATGCTTGTATATTCATTCACCCAATTATGAATATGAATTGGTTTTGAGGACTAATGTTTTGCAGTTCTCTTTCTTATTGCAGGGCATTCACGCTGTTAACCTAGGGGATAGTGGCTTCATAGTGATAAGAGATGGGTGTACTATTTTCCGGTCACCAGTACAACAGCATGATTTTAACTTCACTTATCAACTTGAAAGTGATAATGGGAGTGATCTGCCTAGTTCTGCGCAGGTTAGTTACACATTTATTTTTCTATATGATGTTGGTACTATTTTTTTCTTCATAAGAGTAGTCTTGATCACAAGGACCCCGTTAAGCTAGGTTCAATGTTGGTAGAGGCTTCCTTTCAGACATTTGGGCTGTTTGCTAGGTGGTTTTTTGCACTTGGACCTAGTTGCTGGGTAATTGATCACTAATGATTGGCTACATAGAAGATCAGGTGAGTCCTGAATTGAATGCAATCAACCAATTAGTGCCTGCCAGGAAACCGGCAAATACTTGAATCCAGTCCAATCCACAACCATTACATTTAGGAAACTTGAACTTCCTCTATAATGCGAAATCCTTTATAATATTAGGTTGGTAGTGAATAATGTTATCTGGTGCTGACCAGGTCTTCACTTTCCCTGTTGCATCTGGAGATGTTATCGTTGCTGGCACTGACGGACTGTTTGACAACCTGTACAACAATGAGATTACTGCAGTTGTAGTTCACGCGATCAGGGCCGGGTTGGAACCTCAAGTGACAGCACAAAAGATTGCCGCTCTTGCTCGCCAAAGAGCACAAGATAAAGACAGGCAGACACCCTTTTCAACAGCAGCCCAAGATGCTGGGATTCGTTATTATGGAGGAAAACTCGATGACATTACTGTTGTGGTGTCTTATGTCACTGCATCAATCCCTTGAGGTTCACTTCCTTTTCCTCCGGTTCTCCCATTCACAGATTAGCTTTCTGTGGTTTTAAGCTGTTTCCCAGTCTCCGCGCATTAGTAGCAAGGAATTGAATCAAATGAGCCTTCTTTTATGAAGACCATGTTTTGCTCAAAAGATGTGATCTATCATCATATCTTCAAGGTAACTCTTCCAGGGATGTGTGATATAGTTGATTGATTTCTGTGTACAAGAGAAAAGAACATCGTCGTCATCGGGAACTCTACTTGACTACTACTAATACAACAAATGGAAATGAGGAAGTTATGTGACAATATTTGTGACAACAGAGCAACAAATTATGGAAATTGTTTGCATAATGACGATGATTCCGAGAAACACATGCATAAAGGATATGCTAAAAAGCTCTTAAGAGCAGTAAAAAAGAATAAGAACACTTGATGTGTTAATTGAGAATCCACTTTGTTCACCTTATAACGTCAAGTCTCAATCTCATTAATATTCCTCCACTCTTATGTTCTACAGCATTTTTCATGTATATATTTTTTATCAGTTTGAGATTATTGAGGTCACAGATTTGAGTCGTGGAAATAATTTTTTATAAAAAAAAATAGAGTAAGACTGCGTACAATCTAATCCTTTCTCAGACTTTGCGTATAGTGGAAGCTTCGCGACACTGGGCTGCCTATACATTCTTCATATTTTATTTTTTATATTAGGATGATGTGTTCAGCTTTATATGAATTTTTCATTCAACATGATAGAAATTTTATTTGGAATTCAATGGTTTATATGAATAAAATAATTGTTTTATTAAATTGTTAAAAAAAAATTTGACAAAGGCAACAAGCGCCTCTTGAAGATAATAAGTCAAGGATGTATACGTGTAGTTGCTTTCGATGTGGGTTAATTCACGGGGAGAAATGCTTGACTATAAATTGTCAGCATTTGACCTAGGTTAGTCAAGTAAAAGACAACCAGCCACGGCTTTTCTTATCGTTTTGCAATTGTGAGGATTAGGAGAATCACCATGCTTAGCTAGGAACTCAAGTACCAATAAATCCTTGGGTCTTTGGTTAAATTGTTAAATTTTTAAAAGCTCAAAAGAAGCAAATAAAAGATAGTAAATAAATGACAATGGATTCAATAATACTGATTCTTGAGAATTAGTAGCCCACTTCTCTATCTAAAAAGTGGACATACTTTTGTCCAAAGATACCATCTTTAGGACTAATGGATCACTAATCAAAAGCTATAATGCTAAGTAATTTATTCAATTCAATTAATTCCAATAAATAAATAATTCTTTGAACGCCAACACATTGAAGTAAAAGATTTGCCCACAACTTTTGAAAAAAAAAATTTCATTAAAAAAAGGAAGAATTAAAGAGAAAAAGACATAAATCTCTCTCTGTGGTAACATCAAAGGAACATTGGTGGCGCACCCACTGAGTGGGTCCCATGTTGTTGTCCTACGTGGCAAAATATGGGCGACAGACGTGGCCAGACGTGGCCAGACGTGGGGGCTTTTTTAAGAGAGAGAAAGAGAAAGGTCTAGAGAGAGAAAGGTAGGGAATATGTTCGAACGGTGAACTGGGGGTATAGGGCCCCACACTAGTGAGTTGATGGGTGGGACACGTCACACGTGCATCTCCTTTGCATGGGGGGGCTCACGTATAACTTTTTCCTTTTAGTTTTAGATCTCACACGCATCCTTCCGTACTTAACACCCCTCTATCATATATTATATCATCATATTCCATTATTATATATATATATATATATATATATATATATATATATATATATATATAATAATTCTGATACAATCTAATCGGTCCAGACCAGCATCATTAATAAGGTGCGCCGTTTTGAAGGAGACATTTGGAGAGTATTTTTTCGAAATCCGTAGGTATGGAGAGAAAGAACATCGAAAAATTAGATAACATATAGATTTTCATATAATTTGATGAGGTGATGAGTATTAAATGCTTAAAGAGTGAATTTACATATAAATTTTATGGGTTGAGAATTTCACCCTTTAAGATAAATGATCATTGACTCGCCGATTGTATGAAAATCGGCGTATTTATCTTTATTTTCGATGTTCTTCCATCCATATAGTTGAATTTGGAGAAAAAAAATACTTTTCTTTCGAAATCTCTCTCTTGCTAGGAATCGAGGCGGCCGAGTAAATGAATAATGATAAGGCCGACTAGATTGTATCATGATATATATATATATATATATATATATATAATTTTATTTTACTATTTTTTTCTTTATATTATTTAATATTTGATAATAATAAAAAATTTAGATTTATATATTTAAATATAAATATATTTTATATGAGACCATTACATTTGTGTTTATAATTTTGACTTTTTATATTAAAAATTGTAATAATCATCAGAAACTATAAATAAATTGTTAGAAATACAAACAATAGCTGCATAGGTTAGGAGAGAGAGAAAGAAAAGGGTTTATAAATATGAACACATCTCCATTAATGTAAGGATTATAAGATTATTTTTTAGAATTTTTTTTAATTATATGATGTACACATGATTCACAATTAGAGCGAATTAAGTGGGTAGAGAATCTTGTATTGCCGTACTCAATGAGATGAGTGGCTGATATGATATGTGTTACACATTTCATTTAATATTGAATGATATTTTTAGTTTAGATAATATACTTTTATTTGGATTTGAAATAAATTTGTTTAATTAACAACTCAACTCAGTGGAAATAAAGATAGTCTAATAAAATCGAGTGGTAAACTCAATGGATATCTTTATTCCCATTTGACTTAATAATATTTTTATCCACATATTTTCTTCTTTCTTGAATTCAATAATAATAATAATAAATAAATAAATCACAATCTTTTAAACTAAGAAAAATTATATATATATATAATTTTTTTAAAGGTAATGGCACTAGGTGAAGTACTCATGGGCGTCTTGAAGCGTGGAGGTTAGTTCTTCTGTAGCATCTGGCCACTTTGTGTGTGTGGAGAACTTAATTAGGAGTAAGCTTAAAGAACAGCGCTCTATCTATGCTTTATGTAAGAGGCGAATACGTCTGGAAATGGAGTCGAGGCGTTGATTAATTATCTTTTATTTTTTACTCTTAAAAATGATCCATTAAAAAGATTTCATGCAAACTTGCAAGCAAGCAAACATGAAGGAAGGGACAAAATCATGAAACTTGAAAAGAAGAGCATGCATGCATGCATGGGCCATGCATGCATATGAAACACATGAGAATCAAGTTAATGAACCCAAGTAAAACCATGCAGTAATGGGTCCCATTCTCTGCCAAATTAAATCTCAAACTCAGATAGATTCGAGATAGATAGATAGATAGATAGATAGATAGATGAGCTTGATCTCTGCTAAAAAGTTTTCCTCCCATTTATAAAAAAAACATGAAGCCTTTTGTGACAATGAGAGCTCCACCATGCATGCCTCAACATTCCATGACTTGGAAAAAGAACATCAATCATGTTCAACTACTTGTTTATATAGAGTATATAACCATAATATACACTAATGCTCATCATCATTAATGAAGCTATGGCTGCATGCCCTAAAGAAAAGTGTTTCTTGGCTAGCTAGGGTTCTTAAGGACAAGGTTCTCACACGTACGCTACTGGGGAGAATGACAAGGCTAGCTTCTCAGTTACAAAGGAGGGAGGACTTTGAGAGATTCTATGTATAATAATATGTCTCTCTAAAACATGATCTTGATCTCTCTTTGATTGAAAAGTTGGCCATCATCACCCACTATTACAACTCTCTCCTTAAAAGCCATTATATTAGAAGGATATATAGAGAGGAAGCAACCAACCAAGGAGGATACTTTGGATATGTGGTCTAGCTTTGCATGAACTTTGATCCATTCTATGTACACATTGGTGCTTTTTTGAGCTTTATAATTTCTTATATTATAAAATGCTCATCTTTTTTTCTCTTGTTAAATGACCAAATATTAATTCTTTGTAGCAAAGATTTGCATTTTTTTTAATTGAAACACATGTGGAATATATAGATGGAGCATAACATGTGATGCTTCAAAAAAAAGAGAGAAAAAACATGCTTTTTTAAGAGTTATTCTTGATATTACCTTCTTCCTATTATTCTAGTTTGATGCAATTCATCTTGTAAAAAAGTTAAAACTAGAAGCAACCTGAGCCTTGATGAAATGAAGCCTACTATTTGCAAGGTGAATAGATGCAAACATCACACAGGAACCTTGTTGCTTTGTTTTCAAAGCACCACCTTATATAACAAGGGACTGTATGTAATGTATCTAAATTTGTTTTAAATAAATAATATTATATAATCCTTTTTCAAAAAATTGAAACACATGTGCCAATTCTTATTTGTAATTTTTTTATAAATTTCTTATTTGTAATTTACTGTATTATTTTTTAAGGAATAAAATGAAATATGGTTTTTATTAAATAAATTTTTTTAAAAATCTCTTCATTTTATTATTATATAGAAATAATTGGCCGCCGAACGCGGGAGATCCGAAGTCCGATTAAATCGTCATGGCGACCCGTTTGAGAGTCGCTTTCAAAGGGCTGACGTAACCTTGTCAGCCGTTGTCTCCTCTATTTCCCGGCTCAACTCGGCTCCAGTTGACTGGTTTAGCTGAGCCATTTCGATTTATGTAAATGACGCTTCTGTCCCTCTAAGGAAAGAAAAGAGCCAATTTGGAACGCAAAGAAAGGCCAGGAACTTTCGGTGGGGGGCTCTGTTTTGAGAAGTTTTCTAGAATTTTTATTCTAATAAAAAATTATTATTTTTCATTTTTTTCTTGAAAGTGGTGGCGACTGATATTTTTTTCAATACAATTTATTTATTTTTACTTAAACTTTGTTGAATATTTTTAAATACTTAATAAGCTGATATTATTTTTATCAAAAAAAAATAAGCTGATATTATTTCTAGTACTCCAATTTAATATTTAATTTATTATTAGTGTAAATGCAAGTGCACATAAGGTTGGCATTACTTAACGCTTGATGATGTGGCACATGTTGATGTGTGAGATTGATTAAGACAAAAAGTTGACAAATCTAAGCAAAGACAGGTTGACAGAGTTAAAGCGTGAAGAACACTACATTTGGAAGAAGTTTGAAGAGATTTAGATTGCAAGTATGTACTCTATCTTTTGGCCAAATGCTAATTGGAGAGGATTGAGTTGGAGACATACTTGTGAGAGGAGTGCATTAAGAACTCGGACACAACTAGGGAGGATTGTAGGGTCTTGAGGTCATGGTCGCAGCAACTATTTGCGTGACCTTAGTTGGATTGATAGTTGTGCCGCGTTGCAAGAATTGGGTTTGTGACGGCCAGAAATTACACGATGTCTACAGAATTTAGAAGTTCAAATTGGTGGTGCACGTAGCGGAGATCCTAAAAGAGGCGAGGCGGTCGCGAGAGTTGAAGCTGACATTGGAGATGTATCAATGCATAATGCCCACGACTCTTGAAAATTTAGGATGAAGTACCACTTGGGCCGAGGAGTCCCCTTAGATGAAATGAGGTGATAGTGGTTATCGGGCAATCTTGAATGGGTGAATGTGTATATTGTTAGAGAGAAATAGTGAGTGAGGCCAGCGCACCTTTTCTACTCTTTCTTGTCCTCTTTGCTTTCAACTTTTAAGTGGATTCATGCTCTTTTTTGGGCTTGGTCCCAGGATGTGAGGCTTGAAAGCCAGGCTGGGTTCACCAGCACTTTTATGTCTTTCTCTGTAGCTTGATAAAACTTTTATGCTTTGATTTGGCAGGTGTGAGTGTGTGTATGTGAGGCGTTGAGGGAGTTAGTTTAGAGAGAGAGAGAGAACTATTCTAAACTCACATAAACACCCAGGCATAATCTAACAAGGAGATTTAAATTATTTGTGAGGAAGCTTGTGTGCACTTTTGAGAGAATAAGTTGCAACAAAAGTTACAAGTGAACCACACTAACAACCGACAAAACTAACATTTATATTTCAACATCAGTTTTTATTTTAATTAATGAAATATATCATTGTATATTGCAATATATCAGCTATATTTGGGTACTACTCTTGATCAAACCTAGTTTATTATTTGAAACTAACATACATGCATTAATCTCAGCATGACATCATAAGCGTTACTATTTAAAACAATGAATTCTCAACTAATAACGTCTTTTTGTCTTATTTATACTTTTTTATTAGAAAATTTTATTTGCATGAGTAAAACTATTATCCATAAGATTTATAGTAAAATTTAAAAACAGGAGAATAATGGCAAAAGACTACTTTAGTGTATGAAACCAAACAGGTTACCAAAAACTCCAAACTCATTATACAAAAAGATACTGAATTATCAAGGAGATAAGAATGAATATGAAATATACTGATCTAATCAAGATTCCAATGCCAGCTTTTCACCTAGTTGGTCTCTATCTGCTGCTAAAGCCAGCACTCAGCAATAAAATAAATAAATAAATAAATAAATAGTTTTCTAACAATGATCAGCTCAAGAGATTAGATTAGATTTTCAAGAGTGATAAGAAGCAGTACTTTATGCTTACTGCTAAAAACATAACTAACCTTTGCATTGTTAAATTATATTGTATTTTATATGATATCAGTATCACACACCTTGTGTGTTTCTAGATGGCATGAGAAAGAGAATATATATACATATATATATATACTTACCTTTAAAAAAAATATTATATTTTTTTTATATATAATTTTACAAAATATATACCATCTGTAGCATTCGAAAGCGCTGATGCTTTTTAACTATCTTTTTTTTCTAACATGGAAGGAAAGAGAGAATTTCAAATAAACAAAACTATGTATGATCTCAATTCCTATCAAAGTTGGTATTTGGTTTCTCATTGGCAGCAAAACAACAATGAATTGTTAGAACATAAATAATGAGGATAAATTGTTTTTAGTCAATTTAAAATATGCTGTATTGGTTGAGGAATTATAATTTTTAAACATATATAGTATTTTTTGGAAAATATATCAAAAATAAAATTTCGAACTAACCTGAGGAGAAGAGAGAGAGGCCGAAGAGGCTGAAGGCCGAGGCCGAGGCCGGCAATGACGGCAGAGGAAGTGAGTTCCCCACCTCCCACTTCGGCCAAAGCAATGGCTTCACATTGAAGGTTAAACCCACTTCCAGATAAAGTATTCCTTTTTGACTCTTGTCCCCATGTCAATATGTCATCATCTCCAATCCCTTCCTTATAATCGCTCTTCCTCTCTCTAACCATCTCCCCTCCACTCTCCTCCATCGCTTTGCTTTACTTCCCTCTTTCCAATAAGAAGAGCTCAAGCAGCACAGCGAGGGGTGAGAGGTGAACCCCTACACTCAGCTCACTTCCCATTTCCCACTCTCTCATGGAAGCCCACTTCCAGAGCTCTCCCCTCAATTCACTCCCTGGAACTCGACTTCCCGGCCCTGAAACCCCCCACCTCCCTCCTCGACCACTCCTCCCACTCCCTTCCCACTTCCTTCTTCTACTGAGCCCACTTCCCGTTCTGGATCCCAACCTCACTTCCAGGCCCCGCCGTCGCTCCGGACTTCGCTTCCCATACCACGCTTCCACCTGGGACTTCACCACGGACGACTGGTCGTTCCTCCTCCCAGACCCCGAAATCCCGATTTTGCCCGCTTCCCCCTCCTCCTCCCTCTTCGATCACTCCCATCTCGATCTCGTCCTCGCCGCCGCCGCCGCCATTGATTCCGGCGATCTATCCTCACCTCTCACGCGATATTGGCGCGGCTCAATCATCCTCGTCCCCTCTCCATCTCCAGGCCCGCACCTCTGCACCGCGCCGCTCTCCTCTTCAAAGAGACTCCCTCTCCTCCCTCCTCTCTGATCCCCCCTCTCCCCTCTCCCCTCCCCGATCTGACCTCGTTCCGCCGGATCTCCCGCCCACAAATCCCTCTCCGATCTCTCCCCGTCCCCAATTCACCAGCTTCACCGCCAGCCAAACCCTCCTCAGATCCCTCTCCAGCTCCCCCTCCTCCTGTACACCTCACAATCGACTTCGATCTCTCCCTCGGCGGCCAGTGGTCCTCAACTTCGCCCATGGGAAATCGCCGCCCGATCCCGCGCCTCCCGCTCTCTCTCCACCTCCTCTCCCGCCTCACACTTGCCATCCTCTCCGAAGAACTCTCCTGAATCACTCCACTCGCCGCCGACAACCTCCGCGGCTTCGCCCGCGGCCTTGGCCTCCCGCTTCTCCATCGATCTCGTCCGCGTCGCCTCCGTCGGCACCCTCGCCCTCTCCGGCGTCCGCCTCTCCCCGGAGATTCCACCCGGCGTCGTCCTCTCCCGGCGTGCGATTTTTCCGCCTCCTCGGCTGACCCGCCTCCTCCTCCGCCCTTCATGCCGCTATCGTCCCGCCAATCGCCGCCGCTCCCCGCGCCGTCGTTTTCGTCGACACCGAGCCGTGCGTCTCACTCCTCCCCGCCGACTTTCAAGCGTGGGATCGCGAGCGGGATCGAAGTTCTACTCTCCTCCGTTCTCACGACTCGCTCGACTCGGCCGCTCTGGCTACCGGTCTCGGAGACGACCAGGTTCGCAGGATCGAACGTTTCCTTATCCAGTCCACGTGTCTCCGCGTGGGTCTCAATCTTGCGGGGGCCCGCACCACGCCGTGGCGGGAGGATGTTACGCCACCGCCGGCTTCGATGCCCGATGCCATTCAGGTGAGTTCACCGAATCGCAAGCCGAGTGGCTCCTCCGCTCCGAGCCCCAGTGGAGGGTTCCACGTGGCGAAGAGAGTGGGGAACAATGGTGTAACTCAGCTGGAAGGAGGAGGGCCGGGACCTTGCTGCGCCACGTCATCGTGGAGGTGTTGATGATGTGTCCCCACACGAATCACGCCACGGAGTTCGTCTTGTTTCGTCTGCCGTGTCTCGTTTTTCTGGGTCGCTTAG
Source organism: Dioscorea zingiberensis (assembly GCA_026586065.1). Lineage (NCBI taxonomy): Eukaryota > Viridiplantae > Streptophyta > Magnoliopsida > Dioscoreales > Dioscoreaceae > Dioscorea > Dioscorea zingiberensis. The sequence goes on along the minus strand of JAGGNH010000054.1, from coordinate 3,427 downwards.
TCTGCTTTGTGCTTCTTTCTTTTCTTTTCTTTTTTATCTTCTTTTTTTTAGTTTTAGTTTTAGTTTTTTTTTTTTATAATCTTTTTTCTGTTGTTCTTAGGGATGCAGGGAGAGAGGGAAGGCCAAGAGCAAGAAGATCCCACTCTCTCTATGATGACTTGCAATGTAGCCTGTCTTCTTTCCCCCTCTTTTAATGGAAACTAATTAGAAATAGTTTACGGTTAATTGTAGTGTTTAATCTTGTCCTCAAATTACCCCTTAGTTAAGTGTTGAGGAAGTGCAAATAATAATAATTATAATATTTTTATCCAGTAACTCGATATGTAGTTTGTCCAATCGGAATAATAGAAACCTGACAATCTAAACTTGTTTTGGTTATCAATCTAATTAATTACGATAGGCAAGTGTTTAATATTATAGAAAATTACAAACCATGCCGGCAGAAGCTTGGATTGTATCTCACGTATATGAAAATACTCAAAAGATTCATATTATGTGATAATAAATACACAAGCATGAGTGGTCAAAGTTATTTAGGGGATTTGAGTTCTCAAATTTGGACGTACATTGTTTGTTTTTTGTTTCTTCCCACAAGCCAGCTATCAAAGAAGTATTTGGGATCGAGAGATTCCAAACTAACATTTTGGGATCCCATGTTGATGATCTCTTAGGAAACTCTTCTCAATATATATACATATATATATATAGACTTCGTGATATTAAGTCGAATTGACGAGATGTTTTGTCGTCAGGCCAAGTAAGCCTCTGTTTTGGCTTTGAAAAATATCTTGGAGGATTTCCAACCCGATACGGATGAGAAGATCGTTAGAAAGCAAGGTCTAGTATGTCGTTTTTATATGAATTTGGATTTACCCGATTTGGTCCAAATAGAACCTTAATGAACTGTAATGACACACATAAAAATTTTAACTTGGTTTAGAATTTCAGCTTGGTTAGGGTAGAGAAGACTAAGCGGTGACAAATTATATGAAAATGGACGTCACTTTGAGCTTATTTTTATCGATAGTCTAAATCCGTGGGATTAAATATTGGAAATCATAGCTACTCGAAGAGTACGAAATAGAAGGCGGCCGGATTAGCCTGTGATCGACTCGGCTGGCTAGTGCATGACGAACCCTCTCTCTCTCTCTCTCTCTCTCTCTCTCTCTCTCTCTATATATATATATATATATATATATATATATATATATATATATATATATATACGGTGATACTTCTAAGATCCCGGTAGATTGGGATGCATTTAATCGTTTAAATTTGGCCCTCCCGTTACTCGCACAGGCATGTTTGAAGGATTTCCAACCGTACAGATGGGAAGGTCATAGAAAAATAAATTAACATATTAATTTTCATACAATTTAGTGATGGATTTTGGTCCTCCCATAGCCAAGTTCTTATTTTGGGAAATTTTAGCGGTTGAGAATTTCAGCCAGATTAAATTGGGAGGACCAAGCGGTTATTGAAACCAGGTTAATGTATGAAATTGGCATGCTTTAGCTTATTTTTCCGATGAAATGCTTTTATCTGTATAGTTGGAGAAATATTTAACATCTTCAAAATCGGAAGCCGGAATTTATGGAGCACAATATTGACCAAACATACATCTTTCGCACTTGACACTTATATATATATATACTATATATGAAAATTTACGATACTTTATGGCCAGTCTTATCAGTACGTGTAAGTGTGGTTCTCACTAGTTTTGGCCTTACTTGTACGCGATTTTGAGGAAATCCAGCGGTATGGATGGAAAGAACGTCGAAAAAGCTAACGCGTGTCGATTTTAAATACGATTTGAGAACTTGTAGGGTCTTAAATGCTTAAAGGGTGTAATTTTGAGCCCAGGTAAAGATTTCTATAGAATTTAAAACCGTTAAGATGGAGACCCTATAAGTTCCCAAATTCGAAAATAACATGCTAATATTTTTCGATGTTCTCAAATCAATATAGATTAAATACTAAAAATATTTTGCAGTAAGCAATAAGGGCTTGATCTTTACTAACATGATGTCAAACAACGCTTATAATTTAAACTCCGTGTGTATATATATATATATATATATATATATATATATATATATATATATATATTTGATATTGAGATCTGCTTCTCTTAAGGAACAAAATGTATTTTGATCAACAGATGGGAAAGGAGGTCCTGGCTTTGGAGTGTCTCGAGTAGCCTCCAGCGCTTTCGAGTCGAGGACACAAGATGGAGAAGGGGAGAACAAGAAGGAGAATGAGAGAGTGTGGAAGAGAGTATAGAGGATTCTCAATAAGAGTGATTAAATAAACTCCAATCTTAGTGGAGTCAGGGTCTACGGATTCTCGAGTTTGTCAAGTTACCTAATTACCTTTTCTTGTGAGTAGGGGACCTCATTATATAGCCAAGAGACCATTGGCCGGTAGGAGACAACAATATACTTGCTTTGGAGGTAGTTCATGTCCTCGATAATTTTTCCCCATAAGCCTTAACGACCCGAAGTTTTCTATATATTAAGAGCTTCGTAGATGGTTTGAAGAGATATTTTCGGTAAATGTATGAATTGATTGCCTTAGCTAGAGGCATTACCGGTCATAAGGCGTAGTGATTTTTCAACATGTTTTCTCTCATGTTGCATATGATTATTGCACATAGATTGTAGCATGTAGTAGACAATACAAATATAGATACGGTTGCCTAGGCGGTAGCGTGTACAAATACTGTTGGTACTGCTTGTTGCCTAAACAGCGTAGAAGCGGATAAAGAACTACCTTAGACAACCTGCTGATTATTATTAATAGTTTGAATACATTGAATGATGTATTGTCATCTTTTCTCATATTTATATGCTCCGAGTTTGAGTTTACATGGCATGCTAGCTAGATTCATAAGACATTTTGTGAGTGGTTTTATGGCGTTTTCATAATATTCCTAAGTTACGATGCTTTATTACCACTCGAGGAATTTCTTATCGGGTGGCTCTCCGTTAACTTAATGTCACGGTAGTTGGTGCAATTTTGAATATCTCCATTATTCTTACATATAGGCACCAAAATGCTCTCTCTCAAATTATTTGACATCTTTCCCCCTCTTAGGATAGAGTTAAAAAGTTTGGTTAACCATAATACCCTCACTTCTCCAAGACACTTCCAAGCTTCATTCGGGATACGATCCGGGCCACAGGTTTTCCCAACCATCATCTTTGTCAATGCCTCATTGACCTCACTAGGTATGATTCTACATGTGTAGCTACTATTCCTCTCTATCGCTGATGCATAAAGATTTGAAAAGTTATCCTTATGACATGTGTTGAATAAGTGATCAAAGTAGCTTCTCCATCTTTCCTTGATTTCCTTATCTCCTTGAGACTCATTCTTAATGTACTTGACTTAGTTGGTCTTTACCTTTTATATCTCTTAG